>OZ023205.1:1109999-1467991 GCA_963995525.1 Escarpia spicata
GTAATAAAAATACTTGGCAGGTGCATTACATGTAACCTGATCCAAATTAGTGAGGTTGTCACTGTGTAAGGCCCAGTTAGCCATGGGCGCTAGATAATACCACGTGCCATCCATTGCATTTCGAACCATGATATAGGTGAAATACATACCATCTTTATATGTCATGGAGTTTTTAAACAGGTAATCCGTGGAATGTATATGTTCATACTCTTGTTAACGATATATATATATATATATATATATATATAATTATATATCCATATATTCTCTAAGTGAAGATCGGGTCGTTATCATTGTGAAGAGTTTAATGTTACGTGTTGTGTAATAATATAGATAGTAACACTTATAAACACCGCCCATGCATCATAACAAACGGTGGTGGGTTATTTTTTTCCAAACAGCATTTAGCCATTATTTATAAAAGACACTCAATTGGAAGTTAAATGGCATTGGAGATGTGTACTGGAAGATGTGAATATACCATGCAATTCACAAATTCAAGGAACGCATCCACGCACGAACGCGCGTGTGCGTGCACCCCCACCAACCAACCAACACGCACGCCCGCACGCACGCACACACACACACACACACACACACACACACACACACACACACACACACACACACACACACACACACACAATGCTATTAGTTTCGGTCGAATGCCCTCGTTCTGTCCCTCCGCAATGCTAATCTGCGGCAAGCAACAGCAACTATCACAAGCAATACTATGATTGAATGTGTCTACCGAGTTAGTATACAATTTGCCACTTGAATGTGTCTACCGAATTAGCATACCAAAAAAATAGAGACCGGGACTAATTAAACACTTGTTATATAAAACAAAGTGGTTTAACAACACTATAGACCAGGAGATTGAGAGGAGATCAGATAGAAGTGTTTAAAATATTGAATGATTATGAAAATATTGATAGAAATATGTTTTTTTCAGTTAAGAAAGATAGAAAGACTAGAGGACATGAAGTTACATTAGTAAAGGAGCAGTGTAGATTAGACGTAAGAAAGTTCTCATTTTCACAAAGGACTGTGAATGAATGGAGCAGATTATCTGATAATTGTGTGGGTGCTAGTAGTGTGAATAATGTTTAAAAATAAAATCGACACATACCTCAGAAGGGCTGGATATATGTAGATAAAAGGGTTGGACTCTCGATAAGCCAAAGGGCTTCCTTGTCCACCTGCCATCTCAGTTAATTCTCTGGATGGCAATCTTGTTAAATCTTGTTAAACCTAAATATTTTGTTTTAGTCGCCCGAACATGACTTTGATAGACACAATTCAGAAAGACACCGGTCTCAGTGGGACTTGTCTGGCTGCCACAATGTCAGAAAGAAAACAGTGGAAACTATTCGACCATGTCACCACGTTAAGACGGAAAACATAAATAAAAAATATATATCATTTTGTATTAGATTCTGTGCCCGTGTCTTAGCTTGAAGTACACATAGATCTAGCTGTAAGCTATACCATTAACATTTTAATGCAATCCTGGAAAAGCGAAGATCACGAATACGATTAAAAAAAACAGCAGCGACATGAAATGTGTGTCTCGCCAACTAAAGTACACGTCCTCCATTGTGTGCCTAACTTTGTACATGCATTGCGTGTCCATTTGTAGCGTAGGCTGCGCTAGTCCATATAAGAGCTCGTTCCTCTTGATGGAGTTAACGACTACGTCTCCCTACATATCAGTCCTGTTGTTTGCCACCTTAAGAAGTCTGGAAACTAGTCAATCGCACAATTACGTAGGCCGTAGACACGTGTCCAGACTCGGGTCATTAAATAACCAACGCCATGTTACAACATTGCCGTTGTTGAGGCCGTGAGTGCAGTAGGCCCTATGGAGGAAGTTAAACTTCGGTACTTTTCTAGAATCCGGACCCACCTCCTCTTCGCCGTTTCAAGTCTGGCATACACCTACATTCTTGCATATGTTTTATATCCAAATGCGTCATTCCTCCATACAACATTGTCTATGACATGCGGAGCGCAGTGGCGCAGTGTAAAGAGCATCGGACTCTTAATCGAGAGAACCCGGGTTCTAATTCTGTGCTGCCGCTTCGAACCTTGGGCAAGTTCGTTCACTCTTGCTCCAGTTCACCCAGCTGTAAGAATTAGTAGCTAGTGAATACTTGTGTACGAATATTCTTCGCGCATTAATTGCAGCGCGGCTGAATGCTTCCAACAGTAGTTGAGATGATGTTCGATTGAACAGGTATGCCAAGGATTAAAGTGTAAAGCGCTTTGAGCAGTCCTAGACTAGATACTGTGCTATATAAGAACTTACCTTTACATTTATGTTTTTATAATTATTATAACATTGTGTTTTAGGGCACTTTTGAGGTTAAAACAGCTGAGCGATAAGAAAGGGAACTGATACAAAAAGGAGCGCTAAGTTAGTTGCATCGCCAAAGGTGCACTAAAACACTAGACCTGTTTGATAATAATATCCACGTGTTCTGTTTGATAATAATATCCACGTGTTCTGTTTGATAATAATATCCATGTGTTCTGTTTGATAATAATATCCATGTGTTCTGTTTGATAATAATATCCATGTGTTCTGTTTGATAATAATATCCACGTGTTTTGTTTGTAGATGTATTCAATGATGTGGACCGTTAGAATGACAGCATTGGGGTATTAAACTGAGGCAAGAAGTTTGTTATAATGGTGAAATCGACGTGAACCCGGGATCTAGATAGGCCTAAAATGATCACACTTATAGGGCAGGGGCCTACAGGTGTAAGTCGCTCATCACCGCGTCACGAAACGGTTCACTCGGTGCGCGGATGAGCAACACCGCATTCTACCTGAGTCACTGGTAAATCGCCCTTGCAGGTGGGATCAACGTCACTCCACCCGCCAACCTCTCTTATTTAATAACAGAGCAAAAATGCAAGATATAATTAATGAAACACACACACACTTCAAACCGCATGGATCCATGTATAAGAAATGTATAACATTTGACTTTAACACCATGTCTTTCAGGGAATGCAAAACAAAAAGTAATCATGAAATAGTTAGCAAGTTGAAACAAGTTAAATCATCTTATTGTGTTCGAGATGGTTATGTTTTTCTCCCTACGTACGTTTTATCCAAATGTGAAGGCTTATTCATGACGTATTATATCGTTGTTTCCTTTTTCAAAATTAAAATTCATTTAGTTTTTGTTATATCAAAAACATTGTATGTACTGCAATTAGCATACAATGTATAATTTGTATTTGTGCTATTATATTTTTGATGTTTATACTGGATACAAAATGTGTATATCCTGTACATACATGTAGTATATGTATACGGTCCTACTTCGATAGGAATCAATTGAAAACAATAAATAATTTGTCGTAAGTCTTTTGTGTGGATTATGACACATTTGTTGGGTACCAGTCATTTTATTGCATGATCAGGGGGTATGGTAGGAAGTGAAAAATGGGAGATTGGTCCTAAAATGGTGACATGTTGGTTTTAAAATTGGGTAAGTGGTTGGTCTCAGCAATAGGTGTGAGGCGGGATAATGGTCCCGAAACAGGAGGGAGAAGCATGGGAGGTTAAAACCCCTGTCACACATGTACCCCTCCATAATGTACCGCAGGCATGTGTCCAGCAACGTTCACCCAGAAACCACCGTCATGTCAACACGGCCAGCTATCGCTCCGTTGTCCCCGTGTCGGGTCACGAGATAGAATCAACAATGTACAGGTGTATCGAATACGTAATCTACTCCCCGGTATTCTCGTTCTTTCTGGTCTACTGCATCGAATGGAAACATGGATAGCAATGTGACATTTTATGAAGAATTGGAACGTGGCAGTAAATAGGCCCTACGACTTGGTATTCCGCGTAGGCACAAATAAGCACGCATTATAAAGCATGTTTTTTTATTTTACACCTACTTTCTTAAATGTGAGCGATGAATAATTTCCAAATTATAATTTATTTCAATCACAACATCGGTACGTGTTTTGTGGCGTTGCGAAGGTCAACGTTGTTCTGGAATGGTCTCGGTTTAGAGAAACCTACCGAGGCGCTGTATGTCTAGCTGCTGCCAAGACTCTTGCTATGGCGTAATGGCGTAAGCACTCGAGCGAGGAAACTAATACTCTACACGATGGCAATGTCATTATTATAACCGTCACCGAGATGAAATCATATCCACCGGCTTTTGCCTCTAGTGGTAATTGACAATAGAGATTTCAAGGCAGCCGTATCAACCACAACGAATTAGTAAAGAACCAGGTTACGAGCTACGAACCAAGCGCGTGTCATGTAGTGATACTCGTGCTCGTGACCTTTGGCCTGTCGGTCTAGATCCAACCGCTTTCACGGCTGTTGTGTAACACAGGAGTTCGATGCAAACAGCGGGTAAACAATGTTTACAGGTTCTGTTATTCCTAGTGTTTTGTTCCTTGACGACCAAAGCCATGGCTAGTCGACCCGTGTTCATCTTAATTGAACATCTGTAAACAACGCAGCGCCAACCGTGGGGCTACAACTACTGCGTATCTCTCATGGACACGACGTTTCAGTCCATCTCGAACATTCGTGTTCACGTGAACAATGGTTGGAAGCAAAGCGTTGGGTCGGAAATATGTATTTTGTGAATACAATAATAACAATAATAATAATAATCATAGTAATGATAATGATGATGATAATAATAATAATAATAATGATGATGATGATGATGATGATGATGATGATGATGATAATGATATTAATAATAATAATAATGATGATGATGATAATAATAATGATGATGATAATAATAATAATAATGATGATGATGATGATGATAATAATAATGACAATAATAATAATGATGATAATGATGATGATAATAATAATAGTAATAGTAATAATAATTACGATGATGATGATAATAATAATAATGATGGTGATGATGATGATAATAATAATAATGATGATTGTGATGATGATAATAATAATAAGATTAATAATTATGACGATGATGATAATGATGATGATGATAATAATAATAATAATGATAATAATAATAATGATAAATGTCTATAGCGCCTATATCCTCAGCAATTTGAGCTCATAGTCGGAACATACAAGAATCGGAAGGCAAAATCGTGTCAATCAACGTAGGCTATCTACTGTTTGGGAAATGCCGTTTTTGAAGTATTTGTGTCATGTTAATGATCATGAATATAGCGAGGGTGATCGCAATGCGTATTCCAAGATGGCATTGTATTCTGCGCCGTTTCTCGGCCTCTTTGTTCTGCTCGAATATTCCCTCAAATTCAGTTCCTACCCTGGTTGAAATATCTACACACTCCAGTAATGTCTGGTTAAAATATAAAATTGTTCTAGATGGTTGGAGAGTAGTGACTTGTTACAAAATATCTAGCAAAGGTAATTAAGATGTAGGTAGGCCCTAACCCTAGTATATTGCTAGAAAGGGGAGTTAGTTGTTGGCATACGAATACATGTACACCACATATCATCATCATCGCCATCATCATTTCATTTCCATATAGATCTAGTAGTTCTACTAACACGTTCTATTAACGTGATGCTGTAGACCCAAACTTCAGTAATGCTACGATGGAAAGATATAACATAATGATTACATTACGAATATGTAGATTGTAAATTTATGTTTGGGACAATGGAACAAGAAGAAATGCTATACATATAGCACATATCGTACTACTAATTTATTCAAACATTAGTCAAGTATCGTGTTCAGTATCGTGTTCATGCTATTTTCCAGTCACTCAGCAAAAGTTGCATTTTTTATTTATGAAAGGCCAAACGTAAATTAATAATTTAAATGACTTTTTAGATGTCCCCATGACTATTGTGTCACACAAGCCGCTCGCGGAGGTGTTTACAATATTGCTTATGGAACGAGGAAGTCGTACGCACAGTACGCACTGCACAGCACTGTTTTGTTTCACCTAGTGAACCTTTGACCGGGTGGCTTCGTTGTTCTGCATGGATCTTTCTCTGACGACACACGATCTTCTCATTGAACGCAGATTAAGCAGCCCTGTGTACACTCTAAAATACAATCGTAAATATTCATTCATTTAGCCATGCGCGATGCTTTTAGTGAGACTGTTTGAAATCAAATAAAATCAAAAATCAAATCGTGACATTTATAATGCGCCGTTCCAACAATCGTTGCTCACGGCGCCGTACAGAATATTCGAGAAAACAGATAGGTCTTAAGGTTTGATTTAAAATCAACGTTTGTCATTGTTGTTGCAGTCAGCTTTTGCGGTAGCAAGTTCCATAGTGTTGGGGCTGCCACGCAAAATGATCTGTCACCGCAGCGAAATGATTGTGTTCACTGGAGCGCAGCAATCGAGTTGGCTGGCATCGGTTCAAACATTTGGTGATATACTGTGGTGCACAGCCAGTCAGTGCTCGATGCGTGAGTAGAAGTATCTTATAATCTACTCTAACTGCTATTGGCAGCCAGTGCAGCTTCATCAATAGAGGTGTGACATGACAAAACTTCCTGGCGCCGTCGACAAGGCGGACCGCCCAGTTCTGTACTCTCTGCAGCCGTTCTAGTTGTTTCACAGACAATCGGTGGAGTAGTGCATTGCCAACCTTTTAGCCGTCAAAAAGACACAAACAATCCCATAAACGTTGACTGTTAAGAGTGTTTGCATGCGCCCCATCTCTTTTCCTTTCCCGCTGCTTTCTCGCCGCCAGTCGGTAAGGTGAGTTCACCATGCACCAACGCAACCGGATCAATCTACGCCGATCGTCGTGGAATCTACAAGATTAATATGCTAGGTCCATAAGTTGGGAGAGCGATGGGTGCGTATTCACACCATCACCGCTGAGACAAAATAATCCCACTTGAGGGAAGAGAGTCTCGCTCGAGGGCTCAAGAGGAGGGGTGCAGCAGTAGGTTTTTGTGAGCTTCAGACGGGTGCAGTTGGAGGTTTCGGAGGGGGGAAGCAGTTATAGGTTTAAGGAGCCTGACGTAACCCCCCAAAATCAACTAAGTTACGGGCCCGTATGCGCGTATCATATTAACATGTACAAAGTTTTACAATACCTGTACCGTAAACACAACCGATATGTATTCTTCACTACATACGGCCTGGTAGGATGACGTCACAATAGGTATGATGAAGCTTAGGTTGATCGCCTCCTCTGGTTTCTGACGTCAGTCGTACCGCGTTTTGATAAGAACGAACGTTTCAACACGTATTGTAAAGGTTTTGATATTTAATAAGTAATATATTATGATTATAAAACAGAACTATCAGTCCAGAAAGCATTACATTTGAAAGACATTTTTATGCAGACATATGCCTGCAATTATTACAATAAAAATACAGTAAAATGTGTTCTCTATATAAATAGTTAACATTACAAATAAACAAAATAACTAATCAATTAGGATTACCTAGGCAAATAATAGTATTAATTGTACATATAAAACATATCAAATTCCAAGTAATCGTAAAAAGGTTGTAAAATAGGTTGGCCTTGAGAGCTAACTGGAATTGTCAAACACTTATGCATTGGCGCACTGGATTTGGTAGTATCTTGGTTTCATGCCCTCGGAAAAAAATAAACGGCATCTCACTGGAAGCAAGTGCCTCTCCACTGACGTGTTAAAATTATATTTTTTTTGGGTCAAATATAGTTGTATGAAAACCATTAATTTTGCTAGTGAAGCAGACAGTATGCAGGATTACGACGAAATGCGCATTCTGTCGTAGTTGGAGGTCTAAAAGTCAACGAATGCGTCCACCATTGTGAAGATGGTAGTAAACAGCTAGTGAAATGTTTGCCATAATCGTTCATGGGCTTCGGAACGGAAACGGGGTAGGGTGGGGGCCTAGCCTGCCAACATTTCGAGTGAAAGGCTTAGCTCCCAATATTCAAAACAATGTGTTGATCGTCAACTGAGCATCAACGGTGGTGCAGTTCGAAATATATCCAACTCGTGGTTTCCAGAAAAAATTACATTTAAGATTAAGCACAAACAAAAAGTTCGCACATAACGTTTTAATGCTAATATCACGCAGAAGAAAACTGGCGATATTCGAATGATTAAGTCTTGTTTAAAAACACTTCTGCAGTGTCATGTGTTGACCTACATTATATGATTTCTTTAGCGTCTACTTTTCTAAACGTTCTTGTTCATTGTAACATAATATTATTATAAGCGTTTGTCAAACATAGTTCACCTTTGACATGTTGGAGATGTAACATTACATATGTATTCGTTACAAAAAACTCACTTAGACGTTCGCTAGTGTTGATCTGACAGTGTGCTTCACCAAATATGTGTCAGCCAGTGTTTTTATGTTTTGTTTAAGTATTTAAACATATCGACTAGAGATGTATCGGTTCATTCAATCCCTCTTATGTAACTGCAATAACATCACAAGAGTGGCTTATTTAGAAAATCTTCTTTCCCCGGTTGACCCCAAAACCCGCACTTGTCTACACACTTCTTCTGAAGTAACATAAATGTCGTCTGTGTTTAGCTTGCATTATTTACTACCACGTGGTGTGACACAATTGCACCATGAATGACACAAGACACATAACTCAAGCAATTGGCCATCGCATGAGGACGAGTGTCCGGATTACAATTACGTTATTGATATAATTACGTAATATTAGTGGCATCCTCTAGACATTACTCCATAAATAATTATAATTAGCATATTTAATAGACACTGAACATTAGACACGTACATCACAAGTTTTTTATATATATATCCCACCTGGAGACATGGGTTCAATGTCATTGTGGTATGGATTCACAACTGACAGTAAACATGGACCATTACCAACACGGTTGTCAATCCAGGCTTCGTACAAACACTCGTCAGTATCACGTAACATTAACAGTCAACATTAATTAGGTTACATATTAAACTTAACTACAGTAAACCTCGGATTCAACGAATGTATTAACTACACCCGAAATGTTTTATATCTGAAACTGACCACCAACTCTGTCGTACTAATAGAGATATACTTGAAATCAGCTAATAAGAAGCTTTCAATCAAATGTTCTGTCTAAGTACTGAGAATCAGAAACGTACTTTATTCCATAGTATGCAATGTAAAATTAAAAAAATATGTTTCCAGAACTGCACGTTATTTATTTCATATCGTTGATTCGCTACATCCGATGTTTCAATGGATTTTTGCTATTGGGACCGACAGACAGAATTGTTCGTTATAGCCGAATATTCGTTATAAAATTCGTTATAAAATAGTTACAGACGTATATATTTTTCAGCAATTCGATCAGAAAAGACTGGGACTAATTCATGTATTCGATATAAACAAATTCGTTATATCCGAGCTCTACTGTATATCTCTCATCTCACCTCACCTAGCCCATAACTGTTGGCTGGGGTACCTCTGATGATGATGAAAATCTCTCTACCCCTTCGTCGGCCTTTTGCTGCCATTTGCGTTTTATAGATATGGAACACTGTCCATTCTGAGATGTCCGCCCATATTCTTTCTCTGTCCGCCTCTCTTTTTCATGCCTCTTACTGTAGAGCTAAGAACAGTTTTCGCTAGGTCAGTGGGTCTTGTTACATGGTCATTTCGAAGTACCAGCCACACTATCTCTGCTTGTGGCTTCTCGTTGTTGAGAGGATGTCTTCATGTTGTCCGATGCTTGGCTTGATTTGGTTGCCGACGTTCTCCTTTGTGAATGATCATTTTATGTACTCTTTCTAGCATATATATGTCCTTCTTGCGGTATGGCCTCCACGCTTGTATACAATATTCTAAATGAGGCCTAACGATTGTTTTGTACAGCGGTATTATTAGCTCTTTTTCCTTATATGCTATATTTCGCCTAATTAATCCAAGGATTTGATTTTCCTTTGAAGCAGCAATTCCTCACTGCTCTGAAACCTTCATTTCAGCACTAATGGTTAACCATAAGTCCTTTTCTTTTACAGTAGTACTTAGTTCAGAACCTCCCATTGTATATTCTACCTCTTCGTTCCCATGTGCTGTGTGGAGGCATTTACATTTCCCAAAATTGAACAACATTTGCCATTTTTCAGATCATTTGATCAACCTGTCAAGATCATCTTGTAAATGCTGTCTATAACTACATCACTTTTAATCCTTCTAAACACTTTTGTACCATCCGCAAATTTTAACACCTTGCTTGTTATATCATCGACCAAATCGTTTATATACATTAAGAATAATATAGGTCCCAGTACTGATCCCTGTGGTACCCAACTCAAAACTGATTTCCAGTTTGAAGCCTCCCCATCAACTACTACCCGTTGTCTTCTGTCAATCAGCCATTTTTCTGTCCAGTTAATTACACCATTTCCTATGCCATGGGCCTTTAGTTTAAGCAGTAATGTGGCACTTTGTCGAAACCTTTTTTGAAAATCTAAGTAGATGATATCTACTGGTGATCCCTCGTCTACCCACTTAGTGATATCTTCCAAAACATAACATAGGTGTTAAGCATGACCTCGCTTTTAGAAACGCATGTTGAGATGGGTTTATCAAGTTATGTTTAACAAGAAAATCCACCATGTGATCTTTAATTAGTATTTCTAATAATTTGCAAATCACCGATGTTAAACTCACTGGTCTATAGTTCTCTGACTTGTTTCTCGAACCTTTTTTAAATAACGGTATAATGTTTGCTTCTTTCCATTCTAGAGGAACCACTCCCTCTTCTAATGACAAATTGAAAACTGTTGCAAGCGGTATGCTAATTTGTTCTACAATTTCCAATAGTGATTTATTATCCCTCAGAACCCTAATTTTCTTAGCTACCATTTCCGGGGTTACAATTAACTGTCCTGAATAGTCTGGTTCTGCCCTCTTGAACTAAGCCTCTGGTACTGGCAGTGAACTAATATCTTCCCTGGTAAACACTAAACTATAATACTCATTCAGGTCTTCTGCCATTAAGAATCCCTCTGATACTATTTGTCCAGCATTATCTTCTAGAGGACCGACCTTATCTTGAACTTTATGTTTGCTTTAAGATATTCCAGCATTATGTCGCTGTCTATAAACAATAATGTTGACAACTGTCAGTAAAATCATCATAATATTGTCAAATAAAGAGAACATCTTCAAATTGGCAATGTTGTCGTCTAACTCTTTTCACCATGTATAACAGTGCATTCCTGTTGAACGGTGTCGCACAATACATCCGCCCCAAACGCAATGCGTAATACCATAGAAACTATTGACCATGGATATTCGGCCAAATCTTGGACGTCATTTATTGAAACAGTACGCTGCACAACAATCGTGTGTTGATATTTACCCCACAGATTTTACCCGACCATCAACGAATTCATTCAGATATGACGCAGATGGGCACTACTACCCCGGTACACATTTGAATCGCGTCAACAGCGCTCGACCATTGACTGTCGCATTGTTTACTGGATGCACCGCTGCTGGTCTTGTAACAACGGGAGCAACGCCGTGACAGAAGCGCACTCATAGGCGGCCCACCTGCAACGCGAGCAACTCGCCGACTCATCCACAAATTCGTGCTTTGCGAAATATATTAATTAGTGGTCCCGCTTGACCCACATCATCATAGATGTAGGCTCTCTCGCCAGTTCCGCACGAACCGGTTGGACGCGAACCTGGAACCGGTCGAACTAGGGATGTTTATTTACCACCGCTGGATATTGAAGTCCAGCGCCTTGACCTAGCCCCTCCATTACGCGTTCTGTCAATCATAACCGACAGTTGTTGATCTAACGTTAGGCGCCCATGAGGGGGGCGCTGGGCGTGCTTTTCGCATCTCGAACACGTGCGCACGCAGCAATTGTACATGTCGAGTGTTTGCGCATCGACATCGGGCAAAAATGTAAACAGCCGACCTGGAGCCAGGTATAAAAGCCGCTGCACCGGCCGAAAATTCCAAACACAACCACACGCAGACAGACAACGAAACTCAACAGGAACCGAAGTGAAGAATAAAGAAGCGAGAGGATGGAAGCGAAGATGGCTGAGCTGGCGGTGGTCCCACCACGGCAACAATCACGGCGCAAGTCGTCGAGAAAGTCGCTCGGCAACATCATGAATTGTGTGAACGGGTCAAACACCGCACTGAACAACAACGACAACCGACAGATTCAACAGGTGAGTCCCACTGACAGCTTGAAGCCGTCGATATCATCTCCCAGGTGTTTTGTTTATTGTTCTAGTCGAGGTTGTCATAAGTATTGTTTAATTGCTAAACATGTTGTACGGGCAAGGAAATATACAGAAGTTATTAGTATTTTGGAAGTTTGTCATCAGCCATTGCATGGAACCGATTTTGTGCTTCATTGTTTCATGCTGATGTGTAGTATGATGGTGCGGTGGTGCGGTGGTGCGGTGGTGCGGTGGTGCGGTGGTGCGGTGGTGCGGTGGTGCGGTGGTGCGGTGGTGCGGTGGTGCGGTGGTGCGGTGGTGCGGTGGTGTTATGGTGCGATGTTGATTGATTGTCAACTGGTGTCGTCGTGATGGCATTATGTCGAATAGGCTCCTGCATTTATATCAACTATTATTAGGAATAACCTACCTAAATTTGTTATAAAAGTAGTATTAAAATTAATATATTTATTGAAAACATACAAAAAACTGTAGCAAAATAAATCAACCTGAGTGTGTGGCTTGAGTTTCAAACGGCTCGCAGTAGAAACAAGCAAAACACGTAGACTACAACATGTTTAGGCCTTACTGCGTTTTCTAGATTCAGTTGCATTGGTTTGGACGTTTACGTTCAAATAACGTTCATATAACGGTTCGTGTGTTTGTTTTCTTGGTTTAATATATTGGCCTGTCGTCAAACAGTGGCATGTTTGCATATTTTGCGTGTATTTCACGAAGGATTCCAAGACAATTATATACAAAATGGAAGCGCGCATTAGTATCGGTACGTTGTTTTCCATCGAGAAATGTTTGTTAATAACCTAAGAAAGAATTCGCTAACATTGCATTTGCAAATTATGGTAGGCCTATAGCGATTTGTTTTTGAAAGTTATATATTTTCATCGCTGGAAAAGTTTAAAAGGTAGACAAAATCCAACCAATTCGTTGTATTTTACCATGTTCAGTGTAAATAAGTTCATTGTATAGCCAACGTTCTAGTACATGTCTGTTCATAGCCTAATATTATTATCTTTCTCTCCCTCCTAACCTTGCTGCTGTTTTGATTAACTGCATTAATTCAATTATATTGCCTTATGAAGCACGGCAATGTATGTAGTACTGGGCCTCAAGCATCCCAAACGCACGGAATACGGCAATGACAGTTCCAGAAATACATCCCCACATGGTAACACTGTGACTGCAGATTCCGCATGCGTTTCCATCACGAGATCTGTGCCTGTCCGGTCCATGTCCGAGCCGGCAATCTTCAGTTTGCATGCACCCATTTATCTTCACCTGTGGTTACAACTCGCTCTAGAGTCGGGTCGGTTGGTGCGTGCGTCGAGATGGAGTTTACGCGATCCTTGACAGTGACCCAAATATTGGTCATCTTCTCCATTGAGACGTTGCGCCTACATCGAGGATGTCACACCGACGCAGCAGGGATCAACAACTGTTGTACAATCCACGTAGGCTTATACGTGCAAGCTGCGAATGGTTTTACTGGCAAAAATCTTGTTGTCAGTAAAACCATTTTGGATCTGTTTTACTAACAAAACAGATCCCAGAAATCAACATTGACAATGCAATAAGACCGGTTGACTCGAATTGAGTGAGCACGTTATTATTATTATTATATTAATTATTATAGAGATAGATATTAAAACGAAGTGCTGGTTTGTTGGTTATTTGAGTTTCGGAGATTGGTGAACATTTTGGATATCAGTTATTTTAATGTTTATTTGTATGCACGCAAGCACGCACGCACGCACGCACGCACGCACGCACGCACGCACGCACGCACGCACGCATGCACACATATACACACGCACGCACGCACGCGCACACACACACGCACACACACACGCACCAATATATCCGAGAATGTGACGAGACCGTGTTACTTTGTCACCTCAGCCAACGTTTGGCATCTGCTTCGATGTCGATGGCGTGCTGGCGCGAGGCACTATCGCCATCCCGCAGGCGGCGTCCAGCTTCCAATTGTTGAAGGACAGTGACGGCAACGTGCGGGTGCCTGTCACCTTCCTCACGAACGCTCTCAACAAAGACACGGACAAAGCTGCACAGATCTCCAAGTGGCTCGGAGTGACGGTGAGTGCCTAGACGAAATGGACAGACGGACCTAGGAGTTGACGTCACTGTCGTAATTATGAGTGAGACCTTCGTCATGTGTCGCCTTGGCAAACATGTTTACACATAATCACTTATGTCGGAATGAAATTAATATTGAGGGGCTGAAACTTTGGTTCAGCACTCCTTCGCTGGCGGCTAGCTCAGACATAATATCTTAAGACGAGGGGGTGACGGGGGGGGGGGCTGTTGAAGATTTTTGCCCGGGTTTTTAGCACTACTCCGCTGTGTTTCTATCTCGCTGACACGCTAACGGTCAACAATCGGAAGACGGGAGAGGTGCTGTTGATTTGTTTCTTACATGTGTTAGTTCACCAACAACCTCGATTTGGACCGCCGTTGACGCTCGACAAAAAAGTTAAAGAAATATTTCCCTGCGTACTGTTACAAAGAACATATTTTGGAAGCCAGAATATCAGCGACAAATATGACCTAAAAGGACCATTTTAGCAAGGTTGTTGAACCTGTTTGCTAGGCTAAGGATGACGTTTTACTTTTGATCCGTCTCTTGTAGAGTAACAGTAAATGCCTCTACTGTTTTCGTTTTGCTTAACATTTGTCCGAGAGACGAATGTTGCTAAACAAATATGCTATTATTGTAATAGTGTAATCCTATTGCCGATGAGTGTTTGTAGCAGCGACTGATGACACATACTTGTTGCGGTTGCAGGTGTCCCCAGACCAGATGGTCCAGGCTCAAGGGCCACTGGAACTCTACCACAGGTTCCACGAAAAGTTCTGCTTGGTGGTCGGACAGGGCAAGATAGTGGAGATCGCTCGAGAGTATCCTTTTAACGTGAAACACCAGTTAATGCCATCCAGGATCCACCCAAAATAACATTGTCGATATCGGCCTACGGTGTTTACACACTTCCATTGTTGTTTTTTTGCATAAGGCTCACTGTCGGAAATATTATTATTATTACTAGCAAAATGCTATCCCCTGTTAAGTTTTACGCGCGCTTTACGTTTTACGTTCTGAATAGCTGACTTACCCCATAAAAGGTGAGAATTTTGATCCTATGTGGGCTATTAAAAAAAAGTAGAGATGTTACGTCCAACCCCTGGGGTTGTAGATTAATCCCTGCAAGTTTGGCGCAAGGGGTGCAAGCAGTCTATGAAGAAAACGTTAACATTCGCGCATACATACACAGCCTCGATTATAGTTATATGCAGTTTCAGTAACACACACCATAACTGTATCTTTTGCGAATAATACTATAGGGACATATCTGCATCGGCGTAAATGCATAATTTGGGTATTTACAATAGCTTGTTGTGATCAGTACGCAAATCAGTTATGTGTACAGTATTTCCATCGGCGTTCGCTGTGTCTTCCTTGACCGACCTATAGCTTGGGCTTCAAGAAAATCTGTACCGTTGAGGAGGTAGCCAACAGTTACCCGCTTCTCGATATGGTTAACCACAAGAACAGAGCGAGAATTGTAAGTATCGAATCAGAGCATTGTGCCCATCACATGCCATATGTTGTATGCCACTTACATTCTCTCCTTGGCTAATTCAAATGCACGCAAGATATGTACCACTTTACACATTTTTTTATTACTAACAATTCTTACACATATATGTTTATTATCAATATTCAGCTCATGCTATTTTGATATTAGGGGAAATGCTTCATAAGTAACGCTTCTATTTAATCCGTTTCTATTTGAATGTGTTATAATGAATAATAATATGTACATAATTGTATTATGTCGTTTGTTTCTATTCTTTTGAGAAAAAAACAATTGAATTTGACGCAACAGCAATACTGATTCTCCTGCATATCAAACGATGTCCGTGCTTTCTCCAAACTTCGTATGTAGGCACATTAGTGAAACGGCAATGGCATATTGCTGACCGGACTGTTAGCCTAACAGTAGTTTCATTATAGCATCACGGTGTGCCTTTTTGTAGGCTCGGGAAGGTTACGTCGAGAAGGACTTTCCAAGAGTCGAAGGTGAGATACTCTACATGTCTCAGTAACATAATAACATAGCTTGAATATGCATATTATACAAAAAAAGTTTATACGGAGTTAAGAAAAGAATATATGTATATATATATATACATATATATATATATATATATATATATATATATATATATATATATATATATATATATATATATATATATATATATAGTGTATGGAGCATGGTGATTCACTGGACATTTTTTTTTAAAGATAGACGATCTCAGAATGACAATTACCATTTTAACAAATTTGACCAACTTTGAAGGTAATATGTTTTATCTTCTATGGGGAATTAAACATTAATTTAGTAGTTTGACTAATATCTTGATTGTCCTGTACTTTTGATAAGACCTTTCAGAATAATATTTGTTTTTATGTTACATAGGGCCTATCTATCTAATTGTTTGAAATACATCTGACCTCTCAATAAATAAAACACTGACCCTGCGTATATGTCACCCGACAGCCATCATCCTGATGGGCGAACCAAAACGCTGGGAATCAGCACTGCAGATTATCGTCGACCTGCTGAAAACAGATGGCAAACCGATGCATGCGCCTGAAATGGCGCTCGAGAAGCATCTTCCGGTAATCGCTTGCAATGCTGACCTGCAGTTCATGGATCGCGCCTGCATGCCGAGGTACGGAACGCTGGAGTGGCTAGAAGAGATCTGGATAAACCCCATCGTGGGCGGACTCGTACGGCCACGTGTGAATGAATTAATGAATATATTTCAATAAAATATCTACATTAATTATAGAGTACATTATGTAATTTACAAAAAAGTAAAAGAAAAGTAAATAATGACAATGTCTTTTATTGGCGTTTATTGACTTAACTTAGGCTCTTATCTAGAATAACATGTGATTGAATATGCAATAATGGGTGTTACTCTATATGATCATTGTCAAGACTCAAAACAAAATGTTCATATTCGTTCATAGAAGATAAAAAACTTTTGAATACGAATTACAAATTCGAATAGGCCTAATATTCCAAATCAGTACAGCCTTTTTTACATTCAACTACGCCCACTCCATATATAAAATTGTACCGTTAAAGTAATTATGGCCAACATTGAATCATATGTCCCGTAAAAAGTGCCTCACTCAGAAGACATCGGTCTGAGGAAGTCAAACGAGTACGCAAAATAGGATAGACATGTCGTAACATGTTTTCTCATACAATATATCCTCAATCATATCGATGATATGATGGGAAGTATAAGTGTGTTAGCGACGAGTTTAAAATCGCTTAAGACAACCGATGGCCCAGGTCTATTAACTAGAACTTGATTTGTTACAAGATGGCGGCAAAATTGCATAATCTATTCTGCCATATTTGCCAACCGACAACACACGCAGTAACTGTTTATTTGTTCTTTGTAGATTTGGACATGGCGCATTCCTACTGTGTCTCGAAGCTCTCTATCAGGTAACTAAGCAAACCTACTGTAGTCATCCAACCCGTTTACTTGTTAAAAAAATACTATTATAATGACCGATTTGTTTCAAACTTGCAACAAAGTCAACTATATGTTTGTAAATATATATTTTGTGTTTTAAAGTTATTCATTGAACATTTAGTATTATTCTACAATTTGGGGTGGTCTTATATATAACATTTTCTGACGATGGTTCAACAGAAAATGACCGGAAACGATTTGAAGTACACGTCGATAATCGGCAAACCAAGCGAAGTGACGTTCCGTTACGCAGAGCACTGCCTCGTCCGCCAAGCGGCCAAACTCGGCATCACCCAGCCACTGCGCCGGATGTACATCATCGGGTGAGTGCGCATGCTGCACTTCCACTTCCTACTAGGATACAAATTATGACGTTTTTACAACCATAACAATTGTGTGTACTGTAACAACTAATATGATCTCATATCACACGTTATTAAAATATGGACATTTGACTACGATTTTACCGTACCGCTAGCGTAATCTTTCAAGACATATGGATATTGTGCAGTGATTTGTGTTAAATAAGAAAATTAATAAATCCATACTTCGTTGTTGTTCTCCTCCTGTTTCTGAACTCAATACGGTGCCACCATTTTTATTTTTATTCCCTGCACTGTCCTTGCACTGGTGTCTTCAACAACCATCTCCACTTCCCTCTACATCTCGCTTTCATTCTACAATCCTCTCCCAATCCCGCCGAATCTCCCTTTACACAATCCTCTCATCGCAGTCTAGGTCTTCCTCGTCTCCTCTTCTCTTCCATTCTCCGTGCATCTGCTTGCTTTCGCTCAACATGTCCAGCCCACTTTAATCAACTCCTCACCAGCTTCTTCTTCAAACTTTCTTTCTTAACGCGCCCCTTTGAACCAGCGTCACTTGTTATTCAACTTCGAATGCTGCTGGTTTAGCGACACACCGGAAGTGGACATCGTCGGCAGCAACCTGTACCAGCGCTACGTGGACCGTCTCCGCGGAAGTCGCGGCGACAGCGCAGACGGCGACATCTCGAGCGACGAGAACGGCAACAAGGAGGAGCTCGACTACTTCGACACGCAGCTGCCGGCGTCGCGCAACGTGCCGGCGGGGACGACGTTCGAGCGCCAGACTGTCGAGGAGGTCTGCTCGGTCCTCGTCTGCACCGGCGTCTACGTGCCGGGCGTATCGCCCGAACAGCAGGGTGAGGAGAAGTGCTACCACGGACACCGCGACTTCCCGAAGATGCCCGACTTCTACAAGCCGACGACGATCGTCAACAACGTGCGTGATGCCGTGAGGTACGTCGTGGAACGGGAGAGGCTGGCAACCAAATAGACGGGGACGGACGGCGTTGGTCGGAGACTGACTAGGTCTCTACACGTGGGCGCACGTGGTCGCTCGATTTTGTTCGGGATGAAGTCGTATCGCGAACCCGCATAAGAGATACATGTGATACAAATTAAGTACTGCATAAATGTGTGGATAATCATCTGGAAAATTGCTCTTGTTTTTTTAGCTGAGGAAACATTTGTTTGAATATTTATGTCGGAAGTTGCGCTCCGTGTTAAACAAGGAACGTAAGTAGAATATTCGATAGTTGTTTGCAAGCACTGTCGCTGATCTGGGCACAAGAAGTATAGTTTGTAATAATGTGTATTTTGTGATTTTGTGTTGATGTGTGTCTCCACTGGACTGACTACGAGCGACAATGTGTGGCGTGAGACGCCACATCCTTGTCCGACACTCGACGGTCAAACTGCCTGAGTGTGTCACGTCGTAGATCTCGTGTTTAGATGACAACGCATGCAATGCATATTAGTGGACTGTAATTATTTTTAATTGAACTTGATATCGTAGGCTGATGTTATAACAGCGATAATGAAAATGTTATATTATTATATTAAAGAAGGAGGGATACATTGATAGTGCCAGCGTTGTCGTGTGTAGGCCCTTCTTCTGAGGTGTTTATTTTTTAATGGTACGAATTTATTTTCAGATTAGCAAGCACATATATTTGAACAGGGGTTGTCAGACAGCTGACTTGTCAATTATAGGCGATTTGTTTGTATAGTATTCGTATGTGAATGTATAGCGAGGTAGCTGCTAGACGGATAGATTAATTTATTTACTTATTAACCAGTCTGTGGTGTGAATCGACAATCACAACCATGTTAGGCTAACACAAGCGACGGAAGGACTGTGAAAAGAGATACTTGGCGGGTGTAGAGGGGAGTGTGGAGAATGAGAGCTAGATTTAAAGTGAGTGGAGACGGGTGGTGGCGACGGCAATGCGGGAGCAGTGACCGACCAATGGTTAACACCGGGCGGCACTGTCGAGGCAAGCCTCGCCGCCGACTCCAGGGACAAGGAGAACAACAACAACAACAACTTACAATGCAGAACTTAATTGACAACATCGCGGTTGCATGTAAATTCTTAACGCACAAACTGTTTGAACTAAGACTTCGTAGGTCTTCGGCGCACAACACATATTGCAACGCAGCGTTTGAGTGGAAATGAAGTTATGTAATTCGTATATTTTGTCAATAAAAATATGTGCAATGTATTCGCATCGTTCGCTTTGTTGACTACACGTTGCAAATTTGCATGTTAAAAGTTTTACGTCAGCAGCAGTGAACATTATATAGCAATTGCCCCAATGGAGAAGACTAAGGTAACAACGAGGACATGACAGCAATTGTGTTATCATTTTAAATACCATGTAAAAACATCGGAACTTCATCGCATGGTCTAGTGAAGTCTAAAATGTCCATGACTACTGCTTTCACATCATCGCCTGATTTGCTTATACCACGTAATGTTTGAATTAGTCTCTGTTGATCTCTTTGGATAAATGGCGGTTCTCTTGAAGTATCAGCCAGGAAGTGTTTCGTTTTTATCGCAAATTCGCCGGCTTCATAGTCACAGTCGGTCACATCTACACAAAATGGCAATAAGAAAGAGTAGGAACAGGAGAGGGTCCGTCCTTACCTATAGCTGAGCTTTTGGTTGCGGGCGCCAAGGTGATATAGTATGACGTCACGTAACTTCCGAAATCCCAATTCGACTATAGTAACGTCACTTCCGACGACACCATCACGCCCAAATCGATTTAAACGGGCGGTATCGAAGCGAACGGAATGAAACTCGCATATTGCTATTTCTCGATGCTAGCTCGCGTACTCGTCGCTCGCCTAATTGTTTCGCCACAACGTTATCTTGGATGTTCACGTTCTATGTAACTACAGCGTAACTTTGATACATGGATAACTTTGCACATCTCTTAGGGCCCCCTTGAACAAAAGAAACTGTAGGCCTATTGTATGTCGACACGTCTCTGTGTTACTTTGTCACTGATACTTTAAACACGTCCGATATGCCGTATCAAGAAGGCGTTTGTAAAATCGAAACATCGTTTATTTGATGAAAAACTGGAATACATTAAATATGGAATCGTGCCCTTCTGAGTTGCGTACGTCAGCTTCTTCTAAGCTAATGTGTCCTGTGTAATCACTACACCTCAGTCTTCACGATTAGTGATGTTTAAAGGCGCTGATAAAATGAGAGTTGAAAAAGTCAATATTATAAAAACATAAAAACAACACTAAACATTTAGGAACATAAAACATAGCAGATAAAAAGAATGATGGCAGTTTAAGAACGATAGACTCGTTTATACAAGTGAGTGTTAGGAGTCTTTTCAAGCTGCATATAGAGTCACATTTGTGCACGTCGTGTGGAAGGCTATTCCAGAGACGGGAGCAGCCATGCAGAAGGCATGTTCACCTAATGTAGTGCATACCTAAATATTATAGAGATTGTTTTCCGTACTACTATGGACTCGGTTCACTTAGTACAGAAGACGTCTTCATTTAATACAGACGACGCACGTGAGCGCCCACCCATTAACGTAGTTGGGAAAAGGCAATGAATGACTACAGTCTGTCTCGACAATGTAGAACAAGGCACCGTTCTCGTCACGTTCCCTCGGGCGCCTCGTCCATGCATTCAAACGTGGTTCAGGAGTAACTCTCGTGGTTTGTCATCAGGTACCCGTGGTACTCACGTGTCCACTCATCCGGACACTGCTTCCAGGCTGGAATCATCACCTTTGTCTGACCCCCGGTCACGTGACACACAGCAAAGTTACTCTGGAAATTGTAAAAGTATAGAGGAGAAACGTCAGCAGGTGTGAGTACCAGGTAACATTGTTTTATGGGAAATTATACGACGTTGTGAGAGCGAACTGCAAACGTCATCGTTGGGTGAAAAACAAAATGGCACATAAAACAATCCAGCTGTAAACTAATTGATTTCTTATTTGGCTGCCCATCCCGCAATATCCAAATGTTACTTGTAATGCCGGCGCAGAACATACCTTACCTTTAGATACGGAGAATGTCCAGGTTACACTTGGGATTCTGTTCCGTGCATGAAAGTGCCCGACTTGAGGCCGTCCGTATGTTGACCCCTCTGAGGGTCCCGCGGTAGATACTGGTAGTTGGTGCCGCCACCTTTAACGTTGCAATATGTACCACCGGCTCTTCCTAATGAGAACATTTTAAACAAATTGTAATGTATATAATAATATTATTGACATTACAACTTGTATATACATATATTATTCCAATAATACAAAATGTATAAGAAAATAACGTTGAAAGGGTACCGAAATTCTAAGGATAATTAGAAGAATATCTGATAAGGGAGGCCTATACACAGATAAAAAAATTGTTGAATTATCGAAGTTGCCTGGTTCAATGCCATCTGGAGCGTGTGGCTACTTACTTAGCTACGATTGGTGATATTCCATAGGGCCACATTGCCGATCCTGGATAATTATGAATATGCCATAAATTTCATACAAGAAGTATGGAGAGAACATATACTTGAGTGTCCGAGCCTTCAGAAGTAAGCGTTGAATCCTGACACTAAGTATGAACGTGGCATAGGAATACATTACATAGGAGGAACAACACAGACCAGCCTAATAAACAGATATGGTTGTAAAAGAATGTAGGCAGCCATTGTCCAAAAACTTCCAATTGCGGCCTCCTTGAAGCTCATAAAAAATCTTGAAGTGCAACCCTCATTTGAAGCTCCCCGTCAACCTCCAGTTACGCCCACCCTTGAGGCTCACAAAACATCCAGTTGCATCCCCGAAGCTCACTAAAATTCTCCAAAGGCAGCCACTTTGAAGTACACCAAAAACTTTCAGCTGCATCCTCCTTGAGGCTCACCGAGAATCTAACTCGTCTGTTAAAGCGGAACTCTTTTCTTCAAGCGAAACTCTTTTAAGTCAGCGGTGGGGGCTAACGCACCAAACGCACCGTAGTCTTACGTTTGGTTAACACCTCGATATGAAGCACCTTTACAAAAAAATCTGGCTGATACCCTGTATTATAAACATAGCCTTTTCTAAACGCATTTATCGGCGGACGTAATACGTTGATAGTAATTCAATTTAACTATTTTTGTTACAAACACTCAAAATTATGTACAACCATGCGTTCCTTACCGCACTACAGCAACGTGGCGTTTCCTGGGCATGTTTTTCTTCCCCATCTGACGAATACAACTCCACCTGTTGTCTCTTTATGTCCGTTACTGGCAGCGCCACCTGCAGAAGATTGCTAGGTCTGATTATGCGAATTGCACATTCAAACTTGTACATTACTCACGCTTCTTGTCAATATCAACATAACTCAAAAGCTCACATAAAATGCATCACTACAGATCTACAAGACATTGGGTTAAACTGCCTAAGTAGTTTCAAAATTAAGTATGATATTACCGTACCATTACGTCTACCGGTGCGTCGATTTCAAATTGGTTAACAAAGATTCTAAGTTTGAGGGATCGATTGTGATGCGTCTGCCACACCTTACCCTCTAGATAAAAAAAACCGTCGTGTTAGCAACGTCATACAACACCTGGTTTACTAAGAGATGAACCAATAAACTCGGCGTGATAGAATAATAATGTTATTTAAAGTGTTACATATAAATACAAGTCGTCAGTGTCGCGAGTTCTGCCCGTAGGTCTTGCAATTCACTGACGAGTTGTTTCACCTGGGCCTGAAGTCCGACTGCCAAGCTCTTCACCATCTGCATTTTGACGTTGGAGTCGGGGGTTTGGCTGCAGTCACTGGCCGGCACGTTGAACGAGTACACACAATGACAATTCGTCGATATTGTACTTTGTCCGTCGCACATTTGAGGGAAAGCTAAAAGGAAGACGCAACGAACAGTCAGTGTCGCCATTTTGTCAAGCCTCATCCACTAACAATGTTGCGCGCAAGTGCAACGCATTGTCGGTAGCTATGATTGCCTAACGGCAAAGAGGAAGTTTGAAATCACGACAAAAAAAACGATAAGCAGAGGCGGAACCAGGTGAAACATCCATAACCGGTTTCTCACACTTCTCCTGGTTTCAATGGTCACGGATAATTGCACAAACGTACTTGTACACAGGCCCTATATTTGTTTATGGACCTTTGAACAAAACATAATCTAGCTACACGCCCATCTGCATACCGATTATGATTATCCCTGGAATCTAGTTGTTGACGCTGTATGCGAATTGAAGACGCCGTTGCTATCTTTTTCAATCATGTCGACAATGGTGGTCACTGAGTAAGTAAGATGTAATCCCTTCGCCAAACATTCTACACAATTGTACAGAAATATACAAAACATCTACAGAAATCAACATGTTTGTTATGCCACTTCAATTGTCTATAGAATTCCATAAAAACGGTATATAAAATTCAATTTTTGACCGAATCCACGTACAGCTAAGCCATGGTACTTAGTTCTCGGTCGTTGGATAGTAGCTAGGCTGGTATATATCTTTCCTTAGTAAAGGCAAATGATACAATCGTGTTTCACCTGAACTTCTAAGACGAAACACACCAGCCATTGGGCAGCGAATAATCATAGAAGTTCTGTCAGTTGTATGCGCGGGCTCCTCCAAATAACATGAGTGACACACTCAGACTATCAGCATGCTGAAGCAAGCAGTCTCAACACTATTCCAGAGAAGACGTTGATCTGCTTCACAGTGGTGTAAGTGTCCGGCGAACACATGCCATCATCCGTGTATCGCCACGATTGTTCAGTAATTGTGTCATTATGGCGTCAATCGTTTCCCATCACATAGGCCATGTGATGGAACAAAGCATGCGTAGTTAATATAATTTGCTGTCATTGATACAAGGTGTGTATTGCCTTGCTTGATAAACTCATAGGTTGTACGTATCGAGGGCTACTTTCATAACTTTGCATTTGATGATGATGTCTGCACCAACCAGTGCCAGTACATGGCTATTTTATTGCATTTACGTGATGCAGTTTTCCTTCTTCAAGTCGGCCACAACGTATACATGTCAGAGCTGCCAAGTTGAGTTGGGAAATATGCGTGAGGTTCAATTCCCAAAATGGACACCAGGTGACAGCACTGGTGTTTCTGAACGCGACACTAGGTGGTAGTTCTGTTAGTTAGTTAGTTAGTGAGAAGTTCTACGCTATCGGCACGTGCATGTGCATAAACATATATCAACATGTGCATGTAAATAAGCCTGTTTGTGTTAATATTTTTGAAATGACAAATATGCGTGAGATTTGCAGGTGTATGCGTGAGAACATGAGATGGACGTTAAATGCATGAAACTCACGCCAAATGCGTGAGACTTGGTAGCTCCGAAATATATATTTTGACGTGTTATTACAGCACCGGCTGTAATAACACGTCACTGCACCACTATGTCGTTGATCTTTACATTACAACAATAGCGTTATCCAGCCTATCAATCGTTTATACCACATTGAGAGCCGTCCATTTTGAAGTAGTAATCAAGTTGTGGCAGTGGTTATAAAATTATGGTAAGTGGCGCCATTGTCTGGTCTGGGTTTGTGTAATTAAAATGATACTATTTTTTATCAAGTCTACGTAGCCCCAAAACTTCGAACTAACGAAGTTATACTGAAGTTGACACACAACTTCATATCCCTGGTTGTTTTAGCATATCCAATATGTCATACAAAAGTTGGGACTACTCCTTTGCTAAGAATGCATTCGCGAGAAATTGTGATATCACTTTGTCTTTGGAGTCTGCCTTTGCTTTAGCGACAGGCTTGCCGTAGCAAGGAGTATAGTAAACAAAAGAAATGAACTAAACATTATGGTAGAAGATATTGACCCTCATATAATAGGTATAACCGAATCCTGGACCACCACCGATATATCAGATGCTGAATTGGGACTGACAGGATATGTAATGTTTAGAAAAGATAGAATAGGAAGAAAGGGAGGTGGAGTTATTTTATATATTAAAGAATCTATTCAGGCTTATGAAATAAAATTAGAAAGAGAAGCAGATTGCGAAGAAGCTGTTTGGTGTAACATAGTTACAGGAAACTCAACGTTAACAGTTGGGTTAGTTTATCGAAGTCCAAACATAAGCATAGAAGAGAATGAAAAAATACAAAACGCTATAAGGGAAGTAAGCAAACGGGACTGTATTATTATGGGGGGTTTTAACCATGGGCATATACAATGGAAATCTCTACAGAGTATAGGGAGAGAGGACCATAAGTTTTTAGTTTTAGTTCAAGATACATTCCTTTCTCAACATGTGCTAGAACCAACCAGGGGTGAGAATGTGTTAGACATAGTTTTGTCCTCACAGAATGAATTAGTTGACAATGTCAAGATATGTGAGCCACTGGGGAGTAGCGATCACAACCAGATACATTTTACCATCAAAGTAAAATCAGAAAGGAATAGCAAAAAGCAGTATAGGAGAAATTTCCACAAAGGAAGGTATAAGGACATGAGGAAATATTTAGCAAAGATAGACTGGAATAAGACACTGAAAAATAAGACGGCAACAGAATGCTGGAATATATTAAAGAGTGAAATTAAGTGCATAATCGATAAATTTGTACCCTTCAAAAAACAAGGAAAACGGTCCAAAAAGAAACACTTATCGAAAGAAGCCATTAGAAAAATTAAGTATAAACAAATGATGTGGAAGTCATATAGATGTACTGGAAATGATGAAGACTACAACAATTATAAAGAAGCACTTAACCAAGCTACAGCTGAAATTAGAAATTCAAAGAGAAGCTATGAACAACAATTAGCTAGTAATATAAAATATGACAGCAAGAGTTTTTATGCGTATGTTCGAAGCAAACAGAAAGTTCAAGATAAGGTCGGTCCTCTAGAAGATAGTGCTGGAAATATAATATCAGAGGGATTCATAATGGCAGAAGACCTGAATGAGTACTTTAGTTCAGTGTTTACCAGGGAAGATATTAGTTCACTGCCAATACCAGAGGCTAAGTTCAAGGGGGCAGATTCAGACTATTTAGGACAATTAATTGTAACCCCGGAAATGGTAGCTAAGAAAATAAGGGCTATGAAGGAGAATAAATCACCTGGAGTGGATGCTATTCCACCCAAACTACTATTGGAAATTGTAGAACAAATTAGCATACCACTTGCAACAGTTTTCAACTTGTCATTAGAAGAGGGAGTGGTTCCTTTAGAATGGAAAGAAGCAAACATTATACCGTTATTCAAAAAAGGTTCGAGAAACAAGTCAGAGAACTATAGACCAGTGAGTTTAACATCAGTGATTTGTAAATTATTAGAAAGACTAATTAAAGATCACATGGTGGATTTTCTTGTTAAACAAAACTTGATAAACCCATCTCAACATGGTTTTTTTAAAGCGAGGTCATGCTTAACAAATATGTTATGTTTTTTGGAAGACATCACTAAGTGGATAGATGAGGGATCACCAGTAGATATCGTCTACTTAGATTTTCAAAAAGCTTTTGACAAAGTACCACATCAAAGATTACTGCTTAAACTAAAGGCCCATGGCATAGGAAATGGTATAATAAACTGGATAGAACAATGGCAACGTGTAGTAGTTGATGGGGAGGCTTCAAACTGGAAATCGGTATTGAGTGGGGTACCACAGGGATCAGTATTAGGTCCTATATTATTCTTAATATACATCAACGATTTGGATGATGAAATAACAAGCAAGGTGTTGAAATTTGCGGATGATACAAAAGTGTTTAGAAGGATTAAAAGTGATGGAGATAGACAGCATTTACAAGATGATCTTGACAGGTTGATCAAATGGTCTGAAAAGTGGCAAATGATGTTCAATTTTGGGAAATGTAAATGCCTCCACATAGGACATGGGAACGAAGAGGTAGAATATACAATGGGGGGTACTGTACTAAGTACTACTATAAAAGAAAAGGACTTAGGGTTAACCGTTAGTGCTGATATGAAGATTTCAGAGCAGTGCGGAATTGCAGCTTCAAAGGGAAATCAAATCCTTGGATTAATTAGGCGAAACATAACGTATAAGGAAAAAGAGCTAATAATACCGCTGTACAAAACAATAGTTAGGCCTCATTTAGAATATTGTATTCAAGCGTGGAGGCCATATCGCAGGAAGGACATAGATATGCTAGAAAGAGTGCAGAGGAGAGCAACTAAAATGATACCAAATCTGAGGGATCTTAGTTATGAAATATGCCTAAAAAAATGCGGTTTAACGACACTAGAGACAAGGAGACTGAGAGGAGATCAGATAGAAGTGTTTAAAATATTGAAGGGTTATGAAAATATTGATAGAAATATGTTTTTCTCAGTTAAGAAAGATAGACGGACTAGAGGACATGATCTTGCATTAGCAAAGGAGCAGAGTAGATTGGATATAAGAAAGTTTTCATTTTCACAAAGGACTGTAAATGAATGGAACAGATTACCTGCTGATTGTGTGGGTGCTAGTAGCGTGAATATGTTTTAAAATAAAATCGACACATACCTCAGACGGGCGGGATACACATAGATAAAAAGGTCGGACTCTCGATAAGCCAAGGGCTTCCTTGTCCACCTGCTACATACCTAGAGTTAATTATCTGGGTGGCAATCTTGTTAAATCTTGTAGCGCCACCTGACGGAGCTTGGTCAATGAAGGCTCTATGCATACATTCTTAACAGGTGACAGCACGCGCACCACATGGAATATCGGGTAGTTCAGTGTTATCGGCGTGGTGTTTTGCTTTGAGTCCCTTTTCTATCGTGGTTTCTTGATTTTTCTGAAGTGTTTATTTGTCAAAATTATGACAAAATTAAAGGACGAAGATTATATTTCACCAAAAGGTTCGATAGGACAAATGACGTGGAACAAACCGCTTGATCTGTTATTGTCTGACAAATTAGTTACAGTAGCAGCACCAATGGTTAGGTACTCGAAGTAAGCATCTCGAAGTCGGTCGCTGACGCTGTTGCTCATGACAATGTTTCATCCTGTGACTAGTAGTAGTAGTGAATTAAGCTATAGGTACATGTATGTTAATCTTGCAATAACATTTGGTGAATGTTAATATATATATGTAATTGTTAACCACATGATGGTAAAATACCAAGCAAAATTCACCTAGGCAAGGGACACAAATCTAAAAAAATGCAGATATAATCTCAATTAAATACTATTCAGTCTATTGCCTAAATAAAGTGTGCCCAATTCTCTGATTCACTATCCACTGGCCTGATTCACTATCATTCCACTATCGTCATCCTGTAATTGTATTAGAAGTACACAGTTGTAGATCACATCGAGTTGCTGCACCATGGGTTCCACCAAAGCATTTAAATTACCAAGCATAGTCGCTCGCGCAGCGCCCTCTGTTATTCAGGTGTAAATGTAATGCTATTGTATACGCTACCAGTTCAAATTCAAAATGGCGTATCGCTGAGTGACTGCTTGGTTATTTAAATGCTTTGGTTCCACCGTACATGTCCATGGTGTAAAATATGTGACAATGACAGTGCCTATACCACTGGCCGTCTCTGTTTCTTTGAGACCTCCAAGAGGAAGTTGAACCAAGTCAGACTTGGAGGGCTCTCCATTCTCCAAGGACCCCCTTGCCCTTGCACACCTTCTCCTTATAAAATATCTATCAACTGCCTTTGTAGATTGATGTCTCGAAGAACTGCTGCTAACTTTCTGTAAGACATGTATACAATGATACATCCCTCATGGATAACTTATCTCTCAACAAAGCTGCCCATTATATCACACCTCCTCCTCACATAAGCAGCTTTCTCCAACTGATCTCACATGACAATAATTAGCTTGGTATTTTTCAGGTTGGCTTTCCGTACATTAGTAAGAAGATATGGAGTTGATATTGCCTACACACCTATGATCATGTCTGATTCATTTGTGAAATCAGTGAAAGCAAGAGACATTGAATTCACAACAAGTTTAGGTTAGTTAGTTTTCTTACTAACGTCTACACAACTTATGTTAATCTTTTTGTCATAATATAACACTGATGTCTGTAGCCTCATTTTTCAAAAGTTTCTCTGAAGTTAGGATTCCATATGCACGGATATGTGAGGTATTTCCCATTCCCCTTGCTGTTTTTCGGTAAATATGGAATCCTACCTTCATGCCATCATTGGTACAGTACCATAATCTTCTGCTGAGGTCAGTACAAGCCTAAAAGGCATAATATGAAATACAATTTACAATTTGTAGAAGCAATTTTGATATAGCATGGATATATATTAAATAAGTCATTTAAGTGAATCAATAACCTCGATTATCCAGGCGCCGTGAGGTGGCAGCATTGTCCCATCATGACGGCCTGGATGATTAAGTTTCAGCCAATGTTACCGGTAGGGGGCTTTACCCCAGATTCGGGTAGAGATGATGATTGGCTCTCAGGCCAACTATGAAATAACAAATTAAATAAGGATACACTTTTATCAGATAATGCTATACTATAACAACTATTCAACATTAAACTTATATTGAAACATGTCACACACAAAATAAACCGACATTACATTTTTGTGTAGTTTAATGCTTATTAATCACATGCATATTCACTAGGTGGCAGCTCTCATGGCTCTCATTGACGTTCTTTGCTTATGCACGAGTAGAAACAAAAGACTAAGTGTGAATAAGCATGATATAAATATCAAACAAGGTCAAATTTAACTAAACAAAGTGAAATCGATGTCTCGCGCAACGGTTGGACTGCTGTAGTCGTCAAGGAACCACCAAAACATTCTGATCTTGGTGGCTAAGTTGGTAGCATGTCGAGCAGCTAATTTTAGGGTCTTCGGTTCGAATCCTGCAGAGTACTCAAAAGTTTTGTTTGGGTTCAGTTAGTTTAAGATTAACTTTATTTTGTACAATACTATATTGGGCATTATTTCATAATTTCGTTCAGTCAAAACATGATTCTGAGCCAGATTATCTTCCTGGTGAAGTCACGCAGCCAGGCAAGAGTCGGTTAAGCGAGACTAATAATTATTAAAACATGGCAAATCCCGACAATACGTCACATATAACTTCATAAATTGATGATGCGTTAATTCATGAGAGTATACCAATGTTGCCATCTAGTGGATGACATTCAGAAGGGCCATTCAGAGCCAGACTCTCTTTCTGGCGAGGTCACGCAGCCAGGCGAGAGTCGGTTAAACGAGACTAGTGAATCAAGTAAATGTAGTCATTGAATAAATCCTTATATTCTTATGGTTGATGTTTTTATGTATGGATTTAATGTCTTAAATTATAATTAATGTCATGTGTACTATGTCTACTAACGGCAGTATATGTTATATAGTAGATTACACACAGATTATGATATAGGAATATATTAAGGCTTGCATTTCTCTGGTAATTAGTTTTAAGCATTGGTGACAAACATCAATAGATCTGAACAGTTTTATGTGAATGCTGTTTTGTGTTGATTATTAACTACAGATGATCGCCCACTAATTGTGCAGTTTGCGGCAAACAATCCAACCGTCTTTGCTGATGCTGCAGAAATTGTTAGACCGTAAGTTGGTATTTTGTGTTTCACATTAAAAGCACCGTAATTATTTGTAACCATGCCACAATGAATGTTTTTGTTTTCATGATGGAAAACAATAGTTCTTTACAAAACATAATTTATATATGTATATACATATATATATATATTATTTCAAGCAAAGTAATATGACGTTTAGAAATTATTAGTGTATTATGCTATTCATTTGTAATTGCCTTTCCCTTGTAACATTCAAGAACTTATTAGTTATTAATATTTGCTGCACAAATAAACGCACCACACATTATATATTTTGATAATTTCTTACACTTGCACACACACAAGCATGCACTTTGTACATGTGCACACGTGTACACACAAACACACATTCAGATACACACACCTCCCCGCATAAACACACTGCAGGTGAATGTATTTCAATTTATTTGTAGCAGTTGGAATTTTTATGTTAATTTAGTCCAGAATAGATTGTATTATGGAATATGCAATAAATGTATTTAACAATGTCCACATCTGTCCAAATATTTTTCCCAGGTTTCCATCAGTATTGTACATTTTCCATAGTAAAACTAAAAAACTTGCATGGATCTGCAATAACCAAGCATATTTGTGATTATTCCTACACATTCTTGTGTCATGTACTGCATGTTTTTTCAGATATTGCGATGGCGTAGATCTCAACTGTGGCTGCCCCCAAAGGTGAGGCTAATTTTTAGTACTGCTTGTAAATAAACAGGAGGTAATATCTATTATAATTATGTTTACCCAGTATTTTTATAAGGAAGTTAACAGGTCTATTTTTATTTTGTAATTACATTAACCTTACCAGTTAGAGTTTCAGTATATGAACGTAGTCTTCAATGAAGGATTCTCACCACATAGCAGGATATTTTGTGAAAATACTTGCTTCACACATATATTTAAATAGTTTTTGTTTGTACCTTTCTCAGTAATATGGGGTTAAAAGGAGTTTGTACGTTGTGAAAAAAGGGGGTATATTTTATTTTATTGTTGAATTTCTTACGTAGATTTCCCAATTATTGGTTTGACAATAATTATACATTATTAGATAACATCTTAATTTTTATGGATCGTCGCCTAAATGTTATATTATGTTTGTGAGTATATCCTAGATCTTGACAAATTTCCAGATGGGCCGTGCACGAAGGCATAGGTGCCTGTCTAATGAACAAACCAGAAGTAATCTCAGATATTGTTTCGCAGACAAGGTCCAGGATACCTGATCCTGATTTTACAGTGTCAGTCAAAGTGAGAATTCATAGTGATCTAAGGTAAGTGTTTCTGTTTCATGAAGCGGTTTCAGCACTCAGGTTATAATAAACACTTATTTTTTGAACACTGCTTGCCAGATTCCCAACTATGAATATGTAAACAGTGCAACAAATTATTATTACACTTGTAAATAAATTAGAGGCACACAATAATAATGGTCATGAATAAAAAATATAAAAATTTTACAAAGTGTTAATACTAAATATTATAATTATTATTATAAATATTAAAACAAAATTGCCATCCCAACCAAAACCCCAGTTACCAAATGGACAAGGGTTGTGGAGAGATAAAAATTTGTCATCATAGATTTATTCAGGTTAACAAAAGTAGGCAAACCAACTCAATTTATAGTGTACATGTACAACAATGTCAGTACTGACTTAGAAAAAATCTGATTGATTACAGTTTTCGTAAACATGATTTTTCAATTTCATTTTGTATTCGTACTTATTTACTATGCAGCATCAACAGTCATCAGCCATAGTGCTCGGCATCATTCAAGAATTCACCATTTTGGGAATTGACCACGTCCAAGACCACAAAATGGTGCTACCTGTACGTTATCGTTTTGGAACTGCCTAGGTGTTTGCCAATCAATAATGCTATCTCAATACTATTGCAATAGTTACGACACTATCGCAATACTATTGCAATACTTATGACCCTATCGCAATACTATTGCCGTAGCAATGCAGCTATCGCATTTCTGTTGCAATAGTAAAACTATCCCCAATAGTCACCCCTCCATTGACATGACTAATTGTGGTCTGACCCCAGGAGAACTGTCGACCTGTGTCAGAAGATTGAGAGGGCTGGAGCGTCATGGCTGACGGTTCATGGACGGACCGCATCCCAGCGCTGTGAACCCGTCGACACTGATGCCATCCGCGTCATCAAAGACAGCGTGTCAGTCCCAGTGGTTGCAAATGGTGACATATGCAGCATTCATGACGCCGAGCAAGTGCACAAGAACACTAATGTCAACGGTATGTCAGAGATGTCTGTGTACACTACCAGTACGTGTCAACAGAGATGTCTGTGTACACTACCAGTACGTGTCAACAGAGATGTCTGTGTACACTACCAGTACGTGTCAACAGAGATGTCTGTGTACACTACCAGTACGTGTCAACAGAGATGTCTGTGTACACTACCAGTACGTGTCAACAGAGATGTCTGTGTACACTACCAGTACGTGTCAACAGAGATGTCTGTGTACACTACCAGTACGTGTCAACAGAGATGTCTGTGTACACTACCAGTACGTGTCAACAGAGATGTCTGTGTACACTACCAGTACGTGTCAACAGAGATGTCTGTGTACACTACCAGTACGTGTCAACAGAGATGTCTGTGTACACTACCAGTACGTGTCAACAGAGATGTCTGTGTACACTACCAGTACGTGTCAACAGAGATGTCTGTGTACACTACCAGTACGTGTCAACAGAGATGTCTGTGTACACTACCAGTACGTGTCAACAGAGATGTCTGTGTACACTACCAGTACGTGTCGACAGAGATGTCTGTGTACACTACCAGTACGTGTCAACAGAGATGTCTGTGTACACTACCAGTACGTGTCAACAGAGATGTCTGTGTACACTACCAGTACGTGTCGACAGAGATGTCTGTGTACACTACCAGTACGTGTCGACAGAGATGTCTGTGTACACTACCAGTACGTGTCAACAGAGATGTCTGTGTACACTACCAGTACGTGTCAACAGAGATGTCTGTGTACACTACCAGTACGTGTCAACAGAGATGTCTGTGTACACTACCAGTACGTGTCAACAGAGATGTCTGTGTACACTACCAGTACGTGTCAACAGAGATGTCTGTGTACACTACCAGTACGTGTCAACAGAGATGTCTGTGTACACTACCAGTACGTGTCAACTGGGTGTTACAGCTATCTAGTTAGTGGCAGTGGTCGTTTTAATCATTTATTTATTTATATATTTAATTTATTCATATATCAATTAACTTTACTACTGCAAAAGAACTGTGATGGTACATTCCGTGTGGAATGGCACATGTGAAACAGACGCAAATCACACCATGTCTGCCACGCGAAAGTGCACATACTAATAATAAAGTGGCCAGCCGATGTTTGTCACAGCTGTGTTCATATGGTTTGATTTCTGACATGAGGTCTTGCACGCTTGATCTGGTATGCCTCGGTGTCAATGGCTGAACCACCAGTAAGACAGACTCACCACATACCTCTGTCTGAGGGTCGATGCCATACAACAGTTAATGTTTTAATATATTTTTATTTATTTAAATATAATAAAAGTTAATGTATTCAACGTGTGTATAATATACCATATTATTATTTTAATTATAGTGTAGGTTTATATGTAGTTATTTTCTATTGTAAATGTTAAGATTGATGTATGTATATAGATCAGTGTTGGGTTGTATATATGTGTTAAAATACCCACATTGTGCACACATGTACTCTAACAACAATCAAACACAACCCACAATGCACTGTTTCATGTACTTCTAACAACAATCAAACACAACCCACGATGCACTGTTTCATGTACTATAACAACAGTCAAATATAACCCACAATGCACTGTTTCATGTACTCTAACAACAATCAAACAAAACGCATAACGCACTGTTTCATGTACTCTAAAAACAATCAAACAGAACCCACAATGCACTGTTTCATGTACTCTAGTAGCAATCAAACAGAACCCACAATGCACTGTTTCATGTACTCTAGCAACAATCAAACAGGACCCACAATGCACTGTTTTGTGTACTCTAACAACAATTAAACAGAACCCACAATGCACTGTTTCGTGTACTTTTGCAACAATCAAACAGAATGCATAATGCACTGTTTCATGTACTCTAACAACAATCAAACAGAACCCACAATGCACTGTTTCATGTACTCTAACAACCATCAAACAGAACCCACAATGCACTGTTTCATGTACTCTAGCAACAATCAAACAGAACCCACAATGCACTGTTTCATGTACTCTAACAACAATCACACAGAACCCACAATGCACTGTTTCATGTACTCTAGCAACAATCAAACAGAACCCACAATGCACTGTTTCATGTACTCTAACAACAATCACACAGAACCCACAATGCACTGGTTCGTGTACTCTAACAGCAATCAAACAGAACCCACAATGCACTGTTTCGTGTACTCTAGCAACAATCAAACAGAACCCACAATGCACTGTTTCATGTACTCTAACAACCATCAAACAGAACCCACAATGCGCTGTTTCATGTACTCTAACAACCATCAAACAGAACCCACAATGCACTGTTTCATGTACTCTAACAACAATCAAACAGAACCCACAATGCACTGTTTCATGTACTATAACAACCATCAAACAGAACCCACAATGCGCTGTTTCATGTACTGTAACAACCATCAAACAGAACCCACAATGCGCTGTTTCATGTACTCTAACAACAATCAAACAGAACCCACAATGCGCTGTTTCATGTACTCTAACAACCATCAAACAGAACCCACAATACACTGTTTCATGTACTCTAACAACCATCAAACAGAACCCACAATGCGCTGTTTCATGTACTCTAACAACCATCAAACAGAACCCACAATGCACTGTTTCATGTACTCTAACAACAATCAAACAGAACCCACAATACACTGTTTCATGTACTCTAACAACAATCAAACAGAACCCACAATGCACTGTTTCATGTACTCTAGCAACAATCAAACAGAACCCACAATGCACTGTTTCATATACTCTAACAACAATCAAACAGAACCCACAATGCACTGTTTCATGTACTCTAACAACAAACAGAACCCACAATGCACTGTTTCATGTACTCTAACAACAATCAAACAGAACCCACAATACACTGTTTCATGTACTCTAACAACAATCAAACAGAACCCACAATGCGCTGTTTCATGTACTCTAACAACCATCAAACAGAACCCACAATGCACTGTTTCATGTACTCTATCAACAATCAAACAGAACCCACAATGCACTGTTTCATGTACTCTAACAACAATCAAACACAACCCACAATGCACTGTTTCATGTACTCTAACAACAATCAAACAGAACCCACAATGCACTGTTTCGTGTACTCTAACAACAATCAAACAGAACCCACAATACACTGTTTCATTTACTCTAGCAACAATCAAACAGAACCCACCATGCACTGTTTCATGTACTCTAACAACAATCAAACAGAACCCACAATGCACTGTTTCATGTACTCTAACAACAATCAAACACAACCCACAATGCACTGTTTCATGTACTCTAACAACCATCAAACAGAACCCACAATGCACTGTTTCGTGTACTCTAACAACAATCAAACACAACCCACAATACACTGTTTCATTTACTCTAGCAACAATCAAACAGAACCCACCATGCACTGTTTCATGTACTCTAACAACAATCAAACAGAACCCACAATACACTGTTTCATGTACATCTCTTCCAGAAATACACTTCACCTCTGTCTAATTTCAGGGGTTATGGCTGCTCGAGGGTTGCTTAGTAACCCTGCCCTGTTTGCGGGCTATGAGAATACCCCACTGCAGTGCATACAAGACTGGGTAGGTACACGTATACTTCGTTACCTCCAATTTTCATCGTGATGCTCAGCCATTTTCTCCCACTTTTAGCTGTTGACCTCTGCCATTTCAAGATCCTAACTATCTGAGTCATAATTTTGGTATACCTCTTCTACTGCTGGGTAACCACCCTGTTGCTACTGTACAGGTAGGTACCAAAGCAGTGTTACAATAATGAATATACCATCTTGAATATAGATGGTAGGTTTGTTGCAATGTTTGTAATATAGTTTGACTACTGTGGTGTTGTTTTGATTTATTATTGTCCTCATATCACGAGCCAAATCATTCTTGTTTTAATTAGGCTTAGAAATGGATGCATGGAAAATTATTTATTCTTGTAAAATTTACCACTTTCTGACTTGTCATTATTCTGTGCAGGTTTTATATGTATATATATATATATACACAATATATTTATAAATACATGTGCTCATTTGTGCTCTTGTCTAGTTTTTTAATTTGCTAGAGCCAAATATCATTATAGTACTCAGCCATGGCTCTCAGCAAAACCGTTGCTTGTAGAATGATGTTTGGCAGGGTTCCGTTTGCAATTTCTTTCAGATTAGAGCCAGTAAGTCCTCAAAAAGTTACATATTTGCCCTAGGTGGTGGGATCTTGTACTTACCCTGGCGCAGACAACAAGTAGAAGGAACATACAGCATCTATTCCAAACCTGGGTTCAATTCTTTGTTGAATTGGAATTGAATTGATAAACAAAATGCATGAATTTTAATTTATTAGAACCAAAACATATTGAATTGGAATTGAATCCCACAAAGTAAGATGAATTGAATGAATTGCTCGAAATGGAAAATAAATGTGTTTTTCCTATATAAATTTGGACATATAAACTACAAAATATATGTTAAATTGTAATGTTTTCAGATGTGTCTTTTTGGTCAAAGACCAAAATAAAAAAAGACCAAAACCAACAGCTGAACTACCAGTATTTACACGCACAAAAGGTTTTGTCACCAAACAAAACATTGGCTGCAATTCTTTGTCTACAGTTCTCTGCTGTTTCAATCCCTGCGTGAACACCCCCTACATACCCCAGTTTTACTAGCAGCATAGGACAGAGCATCCAACTGCTAATTGACTGCCAGATACTAAAATTACTGTTTGCAGAGGGGGTGAATTAGCATTATCGAATGAGTCCAATGTTAACCAACATGCCACATCTCTGTAATTCTTCTTCCTCGCTTCCACTCTTGTTCTGTGCTACATGAGAATAGTGTTGTTATCCTTTTACAAATTTCGTGTTCTCATGCAAGGTGTTACAGTGGCTAATATCACTAAATCAAAGGTAAGAAAGCTGACCAAAATGTTTAATCTGTGCTGTCTGAATTGGAACAGCAGCAATAATAAAATAAACTAAACCCCATTTTTTTATTCACTGGCCTAAACAATTGCTGTACCTTCAAAGGATGAAAAATGTTGAGACTTTTTAGGATTTCCATGACGCATGATAACCGTTGTTCGCACATTGCAGATATGTTGTAAAAGCGAATAAATAAAAAAGGCTTACATAGCGCAGTATCCAGGCCATAGGACTGCTCAAAGCAGTTTAAACTTTACTTCCTGGCAGACCTGTTCTTATATAGCGCAGTATCCAGTCCGTAGGACTGCTCAAAGCAGTTTACACTTTACTTCCTGGCAGACCTGTTCTTATATAGCGCAGTATCCAGTCCGTAGGACTGCTCAAAGCGGTTTACACTTTACTTCCTGGCAGACCTGTTCTTATATAGCGCAGTATCCAGTCCGTATGACTGCTCAAAGCGGTTTACACTTTACTTCCTGGGAGACCTGTTCTTATATAGCGCAGTATCCAGTCCGTAGGACTGCTCAAAGCGGTTTACACTTTACTCCCTGGGAGACCTGTTCTTATATAGCGCAGTATCCAGTCCGTAGGACTGCTCAAAGCGGTTTACACTTTACTCCCTGGCAGACCTGTTCTTATACAGCGCAGTATCCAGTCCGTATGACTGCTCAAAGCGGTTTACACTTTACTCCCTGGCAGACCTGTTCTTATACAGCGCAGTATCCAGTCCGTAGGACTGCTCAAAGCGGTTTACACTTTACTCCCTGGCAGACCTGTTCTTATACAGCGCAGTATCCAGTCCGTAGGACTGCTCAAAGCGGTTTACACTTTACTCCCTGGCAGACCTGTTCTTATACAGCGCAGTATCCAGTCCGTATGACTGCTCAAAGCGGTTTACACTTTACTCCCTGGCAGACCTGTTCTTATATAGCGCAGTATCCAGTCCGTAGGACTGCTCAAAGCGGTTTACACTTTACTCCCTGGCAGATCTGTTCTTATATAGCGCAGTATCCAGTCCGTAGGACTGCTCAAAGCGGTTTACACTTTACTCCCTGGCAGACCTGTTCTTATACAGCGCAGTATCCAGTCCGTAGGACTGCTCAAAGCGGTTTACACTTTACTTCCTGGGAAACCTGTTCTTATATAGCGCAGTATCCAGTCCGTAGGACTGCTCAAAGTGGTTTACACTTTACTTCCTGGGAGACCTGTTCTATATAGCGCAGTATCCAGTCCGTAGGACTGCTCAAAGTGGTTTACACTTTAATTCCTGGGAGACCTGTTCTATATAGCACAGTATCCAGTCCGTAGGACTGCTCAAAGTGGTTTACACTTTACTCCCTGGCAGACCTGTTCTTATATAACGCAGTATCCAGTCCGTAGGACTGCTCAAAGCGGTTTACACTTCCTGGGAAACCTGTTCTTATATAGCGCAGTATCCAGTCCGTAGGACTGCTCAAAGTGGTTTACACTTTACTTCCTGGGAGACCTGTTCTATATAGCGCAGTATCCAGTCCGTAGGACTGCTCAAAGTGGTTTACACATTACACCTGTTCTTATATAGCGCAGTATCCAGTCCGTAGGACTGCTCAAAGTGATTTACACTTTACTCCCTGGCAGACCTGTTCTTATATAGCGCAGTATCCAGTCCATAGGACTGCTCAAAGTGGTTTACACTTTACTTCCTGGGAGACCTGTTCTATATAGCGCAGTATCCAGTCCGTAGGACTGCTCAAAGTGATTTACACTTTACTCCCTGGCAGACCTGTTCTTATATAGCGCAGTATCCAGTCCATAGGACTGCTCAAAGTGGTTTACACTTTACTCCCTGGCAGACCTGTTCTTATATAGCGCAGTATCCAGTCCGTAGGACTGCTCAAAGCGGTTTACACTTTACTTCCTGGCAGACCTGTTCTTATAAAGCGCAGTATCCAGTCCATAGCTGAGTGAACATGGAATGAATGAACATGCCCAAGGTTCGACACGGCAGCACACGATATGAACCCAGGTTCTCTCGGTTGACAGTCCAAAACTTTAAGCAATGCGCCACTATGCTCCACAAATATCCTGTGATATACTCGAAGCCGCAGGAAACTTTCTTCTGCACACTACTCTAAGTTGGCATCATGAAATGGAAGTTTCAAACAGGCACATGTTGACAGTAACATTCACCACACGAAGGTTCATAAACAATGTGTGATGTTTTTGTGTTTTAGGTGGACATTGCCCTGTCACTTGGCATCCCCTTTCAACTCTTCCACCACCACCTCAGCACCATGTTGGAACACGTCATGTCACGCAGTGAGAAACGAATATTCAATTGCCTTGGAGGCATGACTGCAGTGCTAGACTTTCTGAAAGAGAACTACGGCATTCGGTGATGCTACAGGGCTAGTACAGGAGGCAACTTGAATGCAAACCTAGTCGAGAGGGGTAGATAGTACACGTGAGATAATAATGACCAGAGTGAATGGTGTGTGTCTGTGTGCATACATGTACAAGAATATGTATTTTATGTGTATATAAACTTTAAAAAAAAACAATAAAGCCAGGCTTTTTACGACTAACAAAGAAGTGAACATTTACAATTTTGTACCTAAAATTATTTCATCACTGTTCAGAAAGAATGAGGAATAAATGTGATAAGTTGACATTACTTGAAATTGTCTATGGAAAGGTTAGACTGTGATTGGTAGAACATTTGAATTTGCAAATATGTACTTGTATAAGCATGTGTATAGTTGTATGTACGAGCTGTACATAGAATGTCAGTATTATATGACAATTTGTACAACAGCACATTTATATAAACAATTTATTTTTTTAAAGCTGAAAATACACAATTGAAGACCATCTTATACGTGTTGTTCTTGACTTGAAACCACACATTCATTTGGAATCTGGAATCTAACTGGATGAAAACATTGGGTGTTCATTTGGTCATCTTGAGATTTAACAGTCTGTTGCCAGCAGACAAAGTAAAGCTCAACAATAACGCAAAAATAAATGTATGCAGAAAGCCGTGTTCGCAGGGTACATCCTGTCGCTGAGCTGATTATGTGCCTGTTCTCATAGGTGGCGACACTAGGATCACACCATCTCCCCTCACAAACAGCATTGGGATGTTCCGCCTCGTTGACTGTAATAAGAATATTTGTTTGGTTAAGTATAGCTGTTGTAAAAAAACCAAGGTCATACATCAAACTTAGAAACAATGGAATCCTGCTCATATTAGGGTATTTTCTCTTGACACGAAAAAATCTGAATTCGTTTTTATAGTTAATTACAAACTAATCTATTACCATTCTAGGGCCCGATCTCCAAAGAAAAAATTTAATTTCGCAAAACTGATCCTACTGTGGCATACTAGAACATTTTATAATTTGTTATGCCATAACAGAAAATGTAGTTATATTAATACAGGCTGTACACACTTCTGATGTTGTCTTAAGTTCTTGGAATTAAAGTGATTTTGCATACAATATTGACACACAAAAATTGTATTCTATTTGGTAAGTTCTTGTACTAGATAGTAGAATAGTACGGACGAAACAAAAATAAGGTCACATGACTACTGTTGCCACGCTGTAATTTAGATAATAATTATATACAAACTGGTTGGGGCCATGTCTCAAAAGAAAAAAATGTGATTGCACAAAATGTATTCAACTGTACATACTACATAGTAAATGTGATCACTGGTAAATAAATAATACAAGGGAGTGTCTGCAAGCGCTCTTCCCTCAACTCTCTTCCCTGTCCCATTTGTGCCACGCGTTCTATTGTCCACCGAACTGAGCACATGTCGGGATAGGGAAGAGAGTTGAGATTGGTGCACTTGAAGACACTCTACTACGACGCTTCGTGACTCACCTTGTAGATTTCTTCATATGTCTCCTCATCAATCTCCACCATTGTGACAGTTTCCTCCACATCTCCCAGGATCATGTTCAGATGTTGGTCATACGCCTGCAACACACACACACACAACTAGGGTGAGACCACAACAGATTTTACTTAGGCGGCCATTATAACCTATCCTGTGCTGGATGGAGAATTTAACAATAGGGTTTCTTTAAACTTTCTCAGCACATGAAACATTAATTGTCTGAAATTGTGTGACAAATTCAGAATAAAATCAACCCAAACCTAATACCCATCAATTTTGTTCAAATCTGCTGATGGATTTTGAAATATTGGTGTATTCTGCAAAATAGCCAAGTGCTGTGCGAATACTCAAGTGACTAGTGTAAATTTATTGTTACTTCGTGAAAGATCTAATGCAGTAGTATATTCAATATTCACTGGACCAATGTGTCCCATGTAAAAGTGCTCAAAAAATTCTCACAAAACATTATTTTCAAGGGGACTCGTTCAATGAGTAATGGCAGACGGACATTAATTGTGGTCTTATGCCAACTGACACGAACAACATCCATCTCAATTATTTATTGCAGGAACAACACAAATAATGTTTCCAAATGATACAAAACCGACCTACGACAGCTGCTATACAGTGACGTCATTCGGAATATTTGGTAATTATTGTGGTACACTGATGTCATGGTTGAATTAATCCATTAATATTATTAGTATGGAATTATAACTTTGTTGTTGGCCCAGATGACTCTTTCAGGACATGGCCAGCCGTCGCCAATGACACTGAAAAAAGAATATAAAAGAGAGGTTTACACGTGATGATCTTGGATATTGTTTGTTCTGCTTACGTGGAGTCGTCCTCGGAGTTCGCGGTCATTGCGCATCTTCACATAAATCCTCTCGTCGAGACTGAGTCGGATCAAGTCCAGCGGCTCTTCCACTGCATTGACTGGAGCAGGCTGCAATCAGAAACGTGTCACACAGGCCTTTGTGCACAATCACCTTGTTACCAATCCAAGAATATCCCAGTAGATAATGTGTCACACAGAATCCAGTCCAACTGCACACATGCACACAAATATTGTTGTGAATGCTAGACTATTTGGCCCATGGACAACTCGGTCCCCGCTTAGAGACAAGTCTGCCCACGATTGTACATAGGTGACCAACTAAAAATTTGACATTACTCAGTTCAACTGACCAATAGCATACAATTAAAATGTTAATACAATTAACAGATGAATAAGTATGTTAAATATAAATAACTGATAATGGGCTTTTGTTTGTTTTAAGCACAGCGATCGAACTAAGACACCAGCGAATGATCTTTAATAAGTTTGCAAGAGACAAAGCATTGGACTTCAGCAGTGTCTGACTAAACTGGCTTCCCTTTGATGACGAGTACCTGGTACATGAATAACAAGGGATGGTTAATCAGCAGATTCTGAGTGTCACTTTTGAAGAAGCCATGTTAAAAACATTGTTGTAAGATTCATGCAGTAAGACTTGTTGACCCCACAAATCACCCTTAATAGCATCTCCTAATTGAAATTATCTGGATCTATGTGTTATGTACGTGTTTATTATGTAATCTAAATATGTTTGACAAAAATACTGAACACCACTCGTTCCATTACTGTAGGCATAGAATGAGAAATTTTAATTACAACAATATGTACCTCGATCATAGACCTCACAGATCACCCATTATTGAACACTAGCAGAAATGCCCATCACCTGATAAGATGTCTTGGTAGAAGAGTTGTGAAAGTAATATTTACTAAATGTTGGAAAACACTCGGCATCGTTGTGTAAACACCATAACGCATTCGCAGATATTCGTTGTTTGTTCAAAATGTCGAAGTTCGGAGAGAATATGAAGTTCATGTCCATCGATAGGTCCTATTCGACCGTGACAGTGTAGAATTGTCAAATAATATTCGAATATTCATATTACCCTGCTATTGGCATGTGGATAGACATAAGCATTACTGTGTCTGTCTGCGTTTACTCCATTTTCCCAAGTCTATGACTCGGGGTGTGTGTGGGGGGGCGTTTTCCTGAAGCTATAGCCATGCGCGTGCGATTACGTGACATCCGCATATCCTAGCAATGGCCTTTGACGGGCTGTACACAACAACTGCAAGAAGTCGCGTCAGCGTCTATTGCAATCACACGAAGGAAACAGTCCATTAGTTTTTCAACTGCACATCTTTGGCCGGTCACCTTAAGAACTTGTATATTACTGTCAGGCGTTAGTAATGTCACTATCGTATCACCTTGACAACCGGACACCAAATAAGGGCAATGGCGTATGACTAATGGACTCAATGATTGTTATGGTACGTTTTACTCATTACGTTTTATGTGCACATTACGCTTTAAGTTCAAAACCATTAAGGAGTGAACTGATTTACCCCATAGAGGTGTCATGGCATATATGGGGTACTTTGATAAGATATAGGTATTACGTCCTACTCTAGAGATCGTTGTTTAATCCCTGAAAGTTTGGCACTCGTGGTTCAAGACTTCTAAGAAGGAAACATTAAGATACATATGCTAGGTCGATTATAGTTTCATGTGAAATAAATATAATTTTAATTGGCAGCAGTATATGGCTTATTGGCCTTATTTTGTTCCAGATATACAAGTTTTATCAATCGTACTCAATAAAGTTGTTCAAAATACCAAGTTCTCGTACTCAATAATAAGCGTAATCCTTTCTATTATAAGTGTCTGCATAATGTATATTGATATTGCCCTTGTGGATGTCCCAACTACAATCCCTTCCCGAAAATCTTAGTTGTTTGTTTGCATATATATATGCAAACAATTTAATGTACAGACAACGGGTTTACACTGTTATTGAACGAGTGAAAAGATCAGTCCATTATAAATTCCTAGCATTGAAAGTACTTGCTCAATGGTAGAGCAGCAAGCCAGTTACTGGGCTACTCCATTGTAGTCCTTCACACATTAACATTGTCTTTGTGCACAAGAAGACAACCAACTGAATTCCCTTCAAAAGTATCTGGTCAATGAAACAATGACAGAACAGCAAGCCAGTGAAACAATTGTGTCCTTTCACACATTAATCACAGTGACAGTGCCAGCAAAATCACTGAATAGGCTTGCACAATTCTGTCTGGTGTGCATATCATTATTATTAATAAATAATAAAACACAATATAATACAGTTATGCGTATAGACGTATCAGTATCAGACGTTGCAAATAAATATTAACAGTTATGAATGTTTAAATCACTGATGCTGTTTCACTGACAATTTTTTTCAACTATTATGACGCAATACAACGGAATTTGTGAGAACTACAAAACGCGGGCTATATCACTTTGAGCCAGTGTAACATAGGCCGTTGTTATTCCTTCGAGTTTTGTATTCAAAACTGGAATATGTACACTTATGTGTGTTTTAACGATGTGACAACTACATTTAATTAGCAACATGTCTTCATGCACTTGGCGAACAGCCAAACAACGATCGCAAAACAGTTTACGTTAGCACCTTCTGCTTGCGTCCCCGTTTACATCAGTTGACACGAGGTACTGCGGGCGCCATGACACTTCGAAGCAATTTGCCTTGCACGGTTTTAAAATCCCGCGTCATAAATCCACCAAAATAAATACCATTGCAGAGTAATCATGTTTGTTTCAAAATATCGCCAATAAAGTCAGTATCGTTTACGGTGTTTCTGAGAAACAACACATGGTTTATGAAATAGCAAAGCATGATCTGTTATTACAGACTCGTCACGATCGCCAGCAGGTGACCGTACATAATGTGTCAGTCGCCAAACAGAAAAACAATCGCATATGCGACCAATTCAGTTGCAATTTAGAGGACTGGGTTCATCACTGCATACAGCAACAGTCCTAAAAGTTCTCACATTTGTGTTACAACTCTCCAAACCCAAATCACCAGAATCTGACGCCATGTCTTTCATGTTTCCAGTGGTGTGGCAGAATTTGGCTATGGCACATATTACTTCAGAGTACTTTTTCAAAGCGGCAGTCATGCACACTATTTCATTCGGATATCGTTCAGATAGGCTGATCTTCACACGCCAATCTGCTTGCATATTAACTAATGAACCTGTCAGGTATTACACCTGTCTAAAAAGCATCATGTTAGTATGTTATTCACCTGGTTAAATTTAAATGTTATGCTCATGTCACCTTTAAAGCATGACAATCGATAACCTACACAACTGGTACAATTTGGCAAAACCCTGACCGGTCCAAACCCGGGGACCAAGCTGTCTCTAAGCTGGGCAAGCCAAGTTGTCCGTGGGCCGAGTAGTCCTGCGCCCATTGTCATATATAGATATTAGATACACATGTATACAATAAGAGATATCGGAGATAGATACGTAGTCGTAGATGTGACTGGGCATGAAGATAACATACATCGACATAGTTCGTTTGGCTGATAACTGCGGGCACGTTGGCCATCACCGAACTGAAGTAGTCTGAAGTGTTTTTGCAAAGTACAGTTTGGTTAATTTCGGTGTTGATAGTGGTAAGTTGTTCACTAAACTGTCTAAAGCCTAAAACAAACTTTTTAAAACAATTTGTTTGCACAAATAACAGAAATGTCAAAGAAATATATATAGTATTTCTATTGCAATAAGTGTCTTTAGACTTTATGAAACGGCATATTTCTAAAGTCACAAAAAGCACGGCATCGCCTATCGGGGGGTTTGACTAAAAGGCGCACGACCACGCACGACCATGTAATATAATGTGTTGGTAGATAGTTTTGCCGTTGATGATATATATATGGTTTGTGTGTGCATTATTAAAAAAGTTGAGTCTGTATTTCACCCAGGAATTACCCAATTTAAGCATTTTATTCGATCTTCCGGACGAGCATTTAATCTTGGCACAGTAGCGCCACCTGGCGAATGGGACCAGCGAATTACCACAAGTGATGATAAAAGTTGCGAATTTTTTACTCCAATGTGAAGAACATATCTGAAATTTGGCGAGCTGCACACACATACCTTCTACGTGCCACCAACAGCATCCTTGGTTACCAACACTAGATACATTTTGGTCGTTCGCCTTTTACTAGTCATACCGCCTATCGCCAGTATCGGGTATGCAGCCAGTATACATAGTTTGACCAATTATCGCCCATGCACAGTTTGGCAACGGGCTTGTTACACATTTTCGTAGCGCATACCGAAGCGAAATACGACGTAGTCGTGGTCTAAATACAATGCACATTTCATGCGGCGGATGATTTAGAAAGATAGTACGACACATGTTGTCTAAACTACGTTGTTACCTGCTCTTGTTCGTCTGCCATGTTAAACGCGGGGTTTACGTCAACGCATGCGTGTTTAAAACTTCCGGTTTCACGATGTCCTCTTTGGGTGGCGTGCAGAAGAAAGTTTCATGCGTCTTCGAGACGATAATACTTCAACAGCCATCCACAAAACGCGCCAACCAATCATATACTGTTGTAGCTGGTGAAAACATTTCGAGACATGCAATCGATTCGAACATTGAAAGCGCGACTGTCACTGAAAAGTTAGATGGCACTTGTGTTTTCGTTCACGAATTCCAGGGCAAGCCATGGTTGTGGGCGAGGCTCGATCGCAAACCGACCAAAGCAGCTGACAAACGATTCAGGGCGTTTCAAAGGGCACATCGAGAATGGCGTCTGACCGCATCCCGTGGAGGTGGCGAAACAGAAGAGCCCCGTTTTGAGTGGGGCAGTTTGATGACAGATTTCAAACAGGTTCCTACAGATTGGATTCCTGCTCAGAAAGTTCCTCTCACCGAGGAAGGCCAGCCACTTCCAGACGATGGCGGACATATTCCTGGATGGGTGCCTGTTGACCCGGCCTCCAGGCAGCATCTCTGGCATCTGTCTACAGTGGATCTTACGAACGGTACAGCCATGGTACTGCGTCCATTCAGTGATGACGACACGGCACAAGTCAAATTGGAGATCACAACAGCTCCACTGCAGTCGCTGCTGGAGTCTACATTAGAACTCGTCGGCACAAACATCAATGCCAACCCTTACCAACTTGGCTCCAAACAGCAACCGCTGCATGTCCTGGTGCGACATGGGGCAATCACTTTTGACAAGTCACCGCCTTTACAGCACTGTGACCTGAAAGCTTGGTTTGAGAACTGTCCAGATGGTCTCGTTGAAGGCATTGTTTGGCATTGTCACGACGGACAGTTGTTTAAGCTTCACCGCTGTCATCTTGAACTCACATGGCCAATCAGCGGTAGACTCCGACTGTTAACGTTTCCCGTCATTGTCAACGTTGATCCTGCACCGATGGACACAGCAGCAACATCTCTGTTTGCATCACTGAGCAGATATGATGGCAGTTCATTCAGCTCCATCACGGAAATAAAAATGTCATGACTTGATGCTGCAAGCATACCCCTATATGTTACCTAGAACTTTGTTGAACTAACTAATAAAATGATACCCCATTTATTCCAGTACTTATATCATTTATAAAGCAATATTTGTACATGTTATTGTTGCTCAAATGTACGGTAGGTCTTCAGAAGTGTGATGATGGCAGATTCTTCACTTCTGAAGATCAGTATGGAGATGTCTGTCCCTGGGGACGATGGCACGCCTTCTGGTGCCTGTATAGGCCTATTGTGGACTTGCAGGCTCTGGAGCAGGCTGGGCAAAATGTATAGTTGGCCTGAAGTTGCTGGAGCTGCAGATTCTTTCCTCTGCCTATGCTTTTCATCTGCTTTTCTCCTGGAATGTTCAAAGTCCTCGACTGCTCTCCTGGTAGTCGCTTTCCAGTTGTTTCTGTCTGCTGCTAGCTGTTCCCAACGTTTGTGGTCAATATTTGCCTGGGTGAGTTGCAGTTTCAGTTGGTCTTTGTAGCACCCTTGGAGGGCTCCCTTGTCTCACTTGCCCCGACAAAGCTAAGGAGTGTAATAAAGTTAGAAAGTACTGCTATAGGTCACGTGTGTGCACTTGAAAGAAGTCAGAGTTCAGTATAATAAACTTTTTAATGTTCACTTTTCAAACAACTTGTTAAATGTACACACATAGTTGTATTGAATACACTGACTGCAAATTGTCAGTGATGCTTATCTGAATTATCTATAGTTTAATAATGCCAACTTTGGAAAATTTTTACTAGTGCTTTTCCTTCTAGGTGCCAAGGACCACACACCTGTATGAGGTTGATGCTCTTGGTGTGTGTAGAGACAATTTGGCTATAATCTTAACATTGTTCACTTATCTCCAGAATACAGGGGGTGTATGATCAGTGTGGAATTAACATGAATTATCGTACAAACATCTGAATATTTCTATTTCAAAGTACATCTAAATTAATAATGTTAACACTTCCTTCTTTTAATCTCGATTTTTGTAGTATATCTGCCGTTATAAATTGTATAGAGGAATTTGGCAGACAAATAAATCATCCAGTGAAACATACTTTACCTTCATTTGTGAGGATACTTTTATTGCGGCAATGAAAACTATTGTTCATTCCCTTCAAGAAATGCCAATCCTGTGGCACCATTAGAAGGAACCAGTTTCATCTGATCTTGCTAGGTAACTTGATATCTCACCACGTTCTACCAAGTGCGAGAAGCAAGTTTCTGTTACCAACAATGTTTACATATGCATTGCATTATTAGGGCGGTATGACATGCCAGATCAATCTTTCCCACATAAATTCTCATTTAAACAACTTTGCCCTTTCCTGAAGACAGTTCTCATTTAAACAACTTTGCCCTATATTTTTATAACAATATTTAGGGCCAGAATTTCAACAAATTATACAATGGAATGTCTGACAAATTAACGTGTGTTGCCAATTTGGTAAGCTTGATGGACCTGGCAACTACCTGGTAGTCGCATTCATTATATCATTTATTGCAAGCATAACTTGTACTACAACTGGGTGACAGATTCTAAATATGTTATTATAATATGCAACCATAATACCTTTGTGTTCATTTTTTAAATTACACCAACAATAACAACGTTTTTACAATTAAATTACACCAACAATAACAACGTTTTTACAATTAAATTACACCAACAATAACAACGTTTTTACAATTAAATTACACCAACAATAACAATTTACTAGCAAACTCAAACAAAATTTACCAACAAATGTCAATGTGATAAATAATTTTATGTAGGCGAATCAAAATGTACAGCTTCACATATATAGATAGGTTTTAATTAATCTGTTTTTGTGTCCTTTTCATCTTTCTTGTGCCGTTTGTGATATTGCTCCATAATAAATGACACTAGCTGACGCTCTGTGAGCAGAACTGTTGCCATGACTACGAGTAAACAAGCACCTCCAATGCCTACGTGAAGGCACTTGTAGATCCATCCATGAGAACAGCAAAAGTAATTCTGAAATAAGAAAATCAACATTAGTTACATACGTAGAACTGAACTGGGATATCATTTTTAAATGAACATTTGAAGTCGCAAAATATAAAAAGCACCCCTTAAAATTCTTCCACTTTCATATCTTCATATATATTATTTCAGTGTGAGCAAACACCTACACGGCCCCTCTGTGAAATACCACTATTCATTTCAAAGGTTTGGCTGATATTTCATATAACACATTTGGCTTCAAAAATATCTAGAAAACGAATAAACCCTACATCAGCAGTTCATAACACAAGTTCTTGAGGTGACAAAAGAACACAATGTATCTTGTTATTTCTTCCTCCCTGGCACTAAAGGTATATCCTTTTAAAGTGACACAAAATGCTGAGCTTTTTAATGTTCACACAAGGAGTTCTTTTTAGTTCTAACCTTAAAAAAGCTTTATAAATATGTAATCGTGTACAGATACACATGTGATTCTTGTGAATGATCAATTGTCAACACTGCATGTGTTTATGTTATATTTACATCTCCATCAATGCAATTACCAGTAAAGATGGTAACACTTCTTTTAATTTGATATTAATAACAACTCTGGGAAATCTTTACAGGAAAGAAGATTTTTTGTTCGACCAAAATAAATATGTGAATAAATCATTAAGATATCTAAGCAAATATAGATAAGTATTAATATTAATAAGAAAATAATGGTTCAGATACTCACCTCTGACATAGTGGTAATAATGAAGGCAAAAACAAATGTGAGGATGGCTGGTAACTTGAGCAGCATGCCCCGAAGTGGGTACAACCCGCTATTTTTGTAGTATGCGTGGATATGATACAAACTGCAATAACAAACAAGATTTAATGAAAATAACTTGGAGAAATTAAGACTTGGTGATATGATAGCCAAATTATTTATTAAATACCACTTATGTTGTAATCCATCTGACAATAATGACTTTTTTTGTCACAAACAAATTTAAAACTAAATAAAGATTTACACTGATTAACCCAGATGCTTGTAAGTGTAAATACAGCGGCGTTACTACATAACCTATATATTTTTGATGTACAGTGTACTTGCGAGTTAAGATATAACATCATCCGGATGGTATCAACGTTATTATCTAGTACGCATTTGTCAGTAACATTCTGCAAAATGTTATTGAATGGCACATTACATTATTGTTCAAATAGTACCCAAAACTCTTTAATTACCAAGCATTATCAATGTCATATTAATTAATCATATAGACACTAAATTATATGACTGAACATTCTTCATAATAATCCATATTATTAAACATCAAAACTGTCAGATAAACAATAATTGTTGCCTCAAGTTTCGAAGTTGGCAAACAACAGTAAAGTTGTAAAACGGAAGCCAAGAAGGGAAGCATGGTTACAACAGTACCTGTGCGCTATCCGGGCGAGCATGTTGAGGCAGTTAGCGAGAACGAACCCAATACTTCCCACAACCTGCGTGAGGTACCACGAGGACGCAAGGAACAGCACAGAGAAGGCGACCATCTTTAAATTGTACCTGCAACATGGCAATGCACTGGTACAGATTGCACTGTAGGTAGATGTAGATATATGTACATATGTAATGCACTGTAGGTAGATGTATATATATGTACGTATGTAATGCACTGTAGGTAGATGTAGATATATGTACATATGTAATGCACTGTAGGTAGATGTAGATATATGTACGTATGTAATGCACTGTAGGTAGATGTAGATATATGTACGTATGTAATGCACTGTAGGTAGATGTAGATATATGTACGTATGTAATGCACTGTAGGTAGATGTAGATATATGTACGTATGTAATGCACTGTAGGTAGATGTAGATATATGTACGTATGTAAAATGCCCGAGAGCAATTTCAATTGATCGGGCACTATATAAGTACTTTTATTATTATTATACCCTAAGTCAATCATTTTTACATTCTCGTGTGACATTTCTATGCTTCAGGCTGAAGTGTGGACATCAGATCACTTAGTGAGCAGGGGAGCATTCAGTGATTTGGCTACAGTAAACGACACACTACACGCATATCACTTCGAGTAACCCTAGATTTTGTAAGATTCACTTTACGACACAAAAAGAAAAACACTTTAAACAAGTACTTTTTACATAAAATGTTCTAAGATGCCAAAAATTAATGAATCTCAGTTGGAAAACCACACCTCAGTTTAGACATACAATTGCCAGAACAGATCTATATAAACATATAAAGAACTTTGAAACCTTTGAACTTACTTAAACAATTACATTGCCACACATTTCACATTAGTAGCACATGAAAACCTATAAAATAAATTGGTAACACACCTTAATGTTTGTACTGTTTGCCATACAACAACTGTGCAATTATCATTAGCATACCCTTCTCAGAACTAACCTGTCCACCTCCTGTTTGCTCATTGTGGCGAAGGCAAAGCACTCTGTGATTCCGTTGATAGCAAGAAACAACACAAACACGCAGTACCAGCGGAGCAGGGCAGGACCTGCAAATACAGCCAACACAGAAGTATATCATATTATGGAAATAGAATTAGAGGACACAGAGCAAAGGATAGAGAAGACTTAATAACAGAAAGATTCTTTGCACAGATGATAAATGAATGGAAGAAATTATCTACTGGTGGTGTAATTGTTAGCAACATGTATGTTACGAAACCAAATTTATAAATCTCAGAATGGTAATTAAACATGGATTCTGTATTGTCGACAAAGCCAATGTACTTTATCACTTACAATAAAAATTCACTAAAACACCAGCATTGTCTAACACTCCTTTATTCTATTCTCACTTGTCCGTGTTCACTTGCAAATGGTTGTCTCTATAAAAATAGACAAGCTACGCATGCACACTGGGTGGCAGCACCTGACGGTCGCTATACTACAGGTGGCAATCCTGACAGATATGCACTTTAAACTAAAGGATGCTTTGTGAGAACAAATGGGTTCGAAGAATAACAAGAACAAAGATGGTGGACAGTAGAAGGACGACTGACCTGAGAAGAGTTTGGGATGGAATGCAGCATAACAGGAAGACTGGTGAGAAGCCAGATGAGATGGGCAGGCCACTTGGCAAGGATGGATGCAAGCAGAGAGCTGATGTGGAGCAACGCCAAGGATGCAGGAGAAGGTCACAACTGAGATGGTAGGACTGTGTGAGGAGGGACGAGATGAGCGGGTGAGGATGAAATGTGGAGAAAGGAGGCTGCTAACAGGAAGCTGTGGAGAGAACAAGTAGGACGAGTGGTTTGACAATAATACACTTGACCTCAGCCATGTACAAGGAGGAAGAACACATGCTGACAATCTACCATACAGCAGCTACACAAATGACCTGCTGCTATCATTTGTACACTTCAAAATAACATAAACTACTATGAACATTTTTTTGGTTTACATTTCATATGTATAAAATAGTTTATATCATTCTTTAAACAATGACTTACAATTTTGAAATGACGTATAGCATGTATTGACAACATAGTCATGTTAACATAAAACAAACTACTGATAACAACATACACATGTAGTGAATGCACATACACACATGCATGCACGCATGCATGCACGCACATGATACTCACCTGAGCCAGAGCTGAGGATGCTGCCTCCGTAAAGATCGAGAAGGAGATAGGAATAAGCATAACCAAATACAAGGAAGGTCAGTCCTATTGTGATGACCACTTTCAGAATGGCTTCTAGGACTTGGGTCGCCAGTTCAACTGCATCCTGGAAGAGTATTCAGTTAAGTACACACGAGGTGCAAACTGGACGTAGCACTTTGAAAACTGAATCAAATTTAGCAGGTTTACAAATTGGTAATGCTCTTTGTGTGTTATGAGGAAAGTTATATTTTCAGACATTCATAGCTGTGACATTTCAAATACTCAAATACATTGCAGTCCACTTCAGACTCTACTGGCTCAAGTTTTTGTAAGAGAAGACACAAAGGGGGAAGTGCGCTATGGAAGCTGTTACAACGATACTTACCTTTGTCTGTTCTCGTGAGGTCACGCCCCTAGTGAGGGTCTGAGAGAAGAACAAGTAGCTGCTGTCCTCTATTGGCAGAAAGATGAACCGTGCAGCCAGTGAGCCAAGATTGCTGATGACGTCATATATTCCTGCATATACAACAACAACAGTAAGCATCACTTCAACAGTGATGCTAAACACACATAGCCAAAAATAGGATGAGACAATGGGCAAGATGGTGAATGTTGGAAATTATAATCTTGCAATACACCATATAACGTGTAATAATACTAACAGAAGGGATGGGTGCCATACACTCCAGGGTATTGCAAATAATCTTTACAATACAGTGCTGCATTTCCCCGAACTAGTGCATACAGTCTATTACATAGACAGTAATACAGTAACGCCCCACTCTCAAGTAGATTCGCGACGTGACCAAATTAGCGGGGTTAGTTGTGTATACATTACTGTTATGGAAATAATGTTGAACTGTCCGAGGGTGACCTTAGTTGTGAGTTGGCTATATTACTGAGGTAACCATAAAGCGAGGTTTCACTGCGTACTTCAATGTTTAATACTAATAAGGCAATACGTTATGGAAGTTCTGACTATTTCACATGTTTATTTGTATAGGCATTTTTGTATTCTTGTAAAGATTGAAGCATAAAATATATTGAAGAAATAAACTAAACATAATACAATATATTATGTATACTGCAAAATACCTGTGAGCATTCTAGAAGTTTTGTGATTATTTGCAATACTATTGAAAACATTGTAAATACTTGCAATACTGGATTGCACTATTCAAACTATTTTGCAAAGATTATGTGACAATAACAAATGTCAAATTGTTACATTTCACATACCACTAAATATAACCTACCTTGATCTGCCAGACTGAGCACATCAAATACGGTCATGACATATTTCTCCCCTGTAAACAGTGAACCATGATAACAGTTTCAATGTTCATCTGTACCATGACAACAGTTTCAATGTTCATCTGTACCATGACAACAGTTTCAGTGTTCATCTGTACCATGACAACAGTTCCAGTGTTCATCTGTACCATGACAACAGTTTCAGTGTTCATATATACCATGACAACAGTTTCAGTGTTCATCTGTACCATGACAACAGTTTCAGTGTTCATATGTACCATGACAACAATTTCAGTGTTCATCTGTACCATGATAACAGTTTAAGTGTTCATCTATACCATGACAACAGTTTCAGTGTTCACATGTACAATGACAACAGTTTCAGTGTTCATCTGTACCATGACAACAGTTTCAGTGTTCATATGTACCATGACAACAGTTTTAATGTTCATGTGTACCATGACAACAGTTTTAGTGTTCATATGTACCATGACATCAGTTTCAGTGTGCATCTGTACCATGACAACAGTTTCAGTGTTCATCTGTACCATGACAACAGTTTTAATGTTCATCTGTACCATGACAACAGTTTAAATGTTCATCTGTACCATGACAACAGTTTTAATGTTCATCTGTACCATGACAACAGTTTTAATGTTCATCTGTACCATGACAACAGTTTCAGTGTTCATCTGTACCATGACAACAGTTTCAGTGTTCATCTCATTCTGTACCATGACAACAGTTTCAATGTTCATTTCATTCTGTACCATGACAACAGTTTCAGTGTTCATCTGTACCATGACAACAGTTTCAGTGTTCATCTGTACCATGATAACAGTTTCAGTGTTCATCTGTACCATGACAACAGTTTTAATGTTCATCTGTACCATGACAACAGTTTTAATGTTCATCTGTACCATGACAACAGTTTCAGTGTTCATCTTTACCATGACAACAGTTTCAGTGTTCATATGTACCATGACAACAGTTTCAGTGTTCATCTGTACCATGACAACAGTTTCAGTGCTCATATGTACCATGACAACAGTTTCAGTGTTCATCTGTACAATGATAACAGTTTCAGTGTTCATCTGTACCATGACAACAGTTTCAGTGTTCATATGTACCATGACAACAGTTTCAGTGTTCATCTGTACCATGACAACAGTTTTAATGTTCATCTGTACCATGATAACAGTTTCAGTGTTTATCTGTACCATGATAACAGTTTCAGTGTTCATCTGTACCATGACAACATTTTCAGTGTTCATCTGTACCATGACAACAGTTTCAGTGTTCATATGTACCATGACAACAGTTTCAGTGTTCATATGTACAATGACAACAGTTTCAGTGTTCATCTGTACAATGATAACAGTTTCAGTGTCCATCTGTACCATGACAACAGTTTTAATGTTCATCTGTACCATGACAACAGTTTCAGTGTCCATCTGTACCATGACAACAGTTTCAGTGTTCATATGTACCATGACAACAGTTTTAGTGTTCATCTGTACCATGACAACAGTTTCAATGTCCATCTGTACCATGACAACAGTTTTAATGTTCATCTGTACCATGACAACAGTTTTAATGTTCATATGTACCATGACAACAGTTTTAGTGTTCATATGTACCATGACAACAGTTTCAGTGTTCCTCTGTACCATGACAACAGTTTTAATGTTCATCTGTACCATGACAACAGTTTTAATGTTCATCTGTACCATGACAACAGTTTCAGTGTTCATCTGTACCATGACAACAGTTTTAATGTTCATCTGTACCATGACAACAGTTTCAGTGTTCATCTGTACCATGACAACAGTTTCAGTGTCCATCTGTACCATGACAACAGTTTCAGTGTTCATCTGTACCATGACAACAGTTTTAATGTTCATCTGTACCATGACAACAGTTTTAATGTTCATCTGTACCATGACAACAGTTTTAATGTTCATATGTACCATGACAACAGTTTCAGTGTTCATCTGTACCATGACAACAGTTTCAGTGTCCATCTGTACCATGACAACAGTTTCAGTGTTCATCTGTATCATGACAACATTTTCAGTGTTCATCTGTACCATGACAACATTTTCCGTGTTCATCTGTACCATGATAACAGTTTCAGTGTTTATCTGTACCATGACAACAGTTTTAATGTTCATCTGTACCATGACAACAGTTTTAATGTTCATCTGTACCATGACAACAGTTTCAGTGTTCATCTGTACCATGACAACAGTTTCAGTGTCCATCTGTACCATGACAACAGTTTCAGTGTTCATCTGTATCATGACAACATTTTCAGTGTTCATCTGTACCATGACAACATTTTCCGTGTTCATCTGTACCATGATAACAGTTTCAGTGTTCATCTGTACCATGACAACAGTTTCAATGTTCATCTGTACCATGACAACAGTTTCAATGTTCATCTGTACCATGACAACAGTTTCAGTGTTCATCTGTACCATGACAACAGTTTCAGTGTCCATCTGTACCATGACAACAGTTTCAGTGTTCATCTGTATCATGACAACATTTTCAGTGTTCATCTGTACCATGACAACATTTTCCGTGTTCATCTGTACCATGATAACAGTTTCAGTGTTCATCTGTACCATGACAACAGTTTTAATGTTCATCTGTACCATGACAACAGTTTTAATGTTCATCTGTACCATGACAACAGTTTCAGTGTTCATCTGTACCATGACAACAGTTTCAGTGTCCATCTGTACCATGACAACAGTTTCAGTGTTCATCTGTATCATGACAACAGTTTCAGTGTTCATCTGTACCATGACAACATTTTCCGTGTTCATCTGTACCATGACAACAGTTTCAGTGTTCATCTGTATCATGACAACAGTTTTAATGTTCATCTGTACCATGACAACAGTTTCAATGTCCATCTGTACCATGACAACAGTTTCAATGTTCATCTACTACATAACCTTGGCTACGATAACAAGACTAGGTGTGTATATATCTACAAAAACTACAACTTTGATTATCCGACTTTGCTTAACATATACTGATGGGACAGCACTTCATATCACTACCTAAAAAAATAATGTATGTTCTTAATGTTCGGATATAGTGTGGTATCCAGATATTAGGACTACTCAGAGTGTTTTGTGCTATACGTACACAAACATCGAGCAAGGTATTCAGTCATATAGCGGAGTGACCTGAACTGTGAAACTGACTATTGACAAGACTCTATTATCACATCATCTATTGTGATGCATCAATAGTTTGATGTATTGTCACACCACTAACACTTACCCTCTGTCAGCAGCTGTTTAAGTGAGGACTGTTTGAGGAAGCTCCCGACGAGGCTGGCCAGGCCCCAACTGATGGCAGGCTGCGGACACAAAACACATCCACATATTCATTATTTCACAACTTCACTTATGCGCGTCCCTGTTCTTGAGACATACTGGGCTGATGATGATGGTTAGTTGCGTCTAAACTCAGGTTCCTTAGGATATAGACACTGTAGAAACCTAAAATTATTGTAATAAAACTATGGTTATGTTTAAAGAAAATGGTTTGCAAATGTTGTCCCCTTGAAAAATAAAATTATGTGAGACGATAATTTTCCTGGCTAGGGTGATAGAGCTATTTCCTTGTAAATGGTGACAAACAACATCATGAACTAACTTGACAGCATAACGATAATTATTTTTAATTACAAGGTTCACACAATTTTAAAATAAATAATAAATTTCATTATGATTATCATTGTTAAATGAATACCATTGTCATCATTTTATCATTATAATGACTCCAACACTGGTTAGAAAGAACATATCATGGCATGCACAGCGTGCACACCTGTTATCTACACCCACCTTTCCGGGGATACTTCTTGGTAGAAGATCCCTGAACGTTTTGAAGGGAAAATCTTCTGGTACTTGTCCCGTATGGATGATGTAGGTGAAGTATGCATAGTACATACTTGTATACACACTGGTAAATATCACCTGCAAGTAAACACAATATCAGCCAATGTATTCTATTTACATCACAACATCTAGTGAAGGTATTCCAGCATAATAAAGAAGCTGCTGACGTTACTATATTTAGAAAAGCTTACAAAATATAACCAGTGTTGTAAACATAATAAATATAACAAAGAAACGGCCAATAAAATTAAGATGTGTGAGTAATCAGTATTTGTACTTCTTCAGATAACTACCACCATCTAGTTGTCTGAAGATAACTACCACCATCTATTTGTCTGAAGATAACTACCACCATCTAGTTGTCTGAAGATAACTACCACCATCTAATTGTCTGAAGATAACTACCACCATCTATTTGTCTGAAGATAACTACCACCATCTAGTTGTCTGAAGATAACTACCACCATCTAATTGTCTGAAGATAACTACCACCATCTAGTTGTCTGAAGATAACTACCACCATCTAGTTGTCTGAAGGTAACTACCACCATCTAGTTGTCTGAAGGTAACTACCACCATCTAGTTGTCTGAAGATAACTACCACCATCTAGTTGTCTGAAGGTAACTACAACCACCTAGTTGTCTGAAGGTAACTACAACCATCTAGTTGTCTGAAGGTAACTACCACCATGTAGTTGTCTGAAGATAACTACCACCATCTAGTTGTCTGAAGGTAACTACCACCATCTAGTTGTCTGAAGATAACTACCACCATCTAGTTGTCTGAAGGTAACTACAACCATCTAGTTGTCTGAAGGTAACTACCACCATCTAGTTGTCTGAAGGTAACTATCACCATGTAGTTGTCTGAAGATAACTACCACCATCTAGTTATCTGAATATAACTACCACCATGTAGTTGTCTGAAGGTAACTACCACCATCTAGTTGTCTGAAGGTAACTACCACCATCTAGTTGTCTGAAGGTAACTACCACCATGTAGTTGTCTGAAGATAACTACCACCATCTAGTTGTCTTAAGGTAACTACCACCATCTAGTTGTCTGAAGATAACTACCACCATCTAGTTGTCTGAAGATAACTACCACCATCTAGTTGTCTGAAGGTAACTACCACCATCTAGTTGTCTGAAGGTAACTACCACCATCTAGTTGTCTGAAGGTAACTACCACCATGTAGTTGTTTGAAGGTAACTATCACCATGTAGTTGTCTGAAGATAACTACCACCATCTAGTTGTCTGAAGGTAACTACCACCATGTAGTTGTCTGAAGATAACTACCACCATCTAGTTGTCTGAAGGTAACTACCACCATGTAGTTGTCTGAAGATAACTACCACCATCTAGTTGTCTGAAGATAACTACCACCATCTAGTTGTCTGAAGGTAACTACCACCATGTAGTTGTCTGAAGATAACTACCACCATCTAGTTGTCTGAATATAACTACCACCATCTAGTTGTCTGAAGATAACTACCACCATCTAGTTGTCTGAAGATAACTACCACCATCTAGTTGTCTGAAGATAACTACCACCATCTAGTTGTCTGAAGATAACTACCACCATCTAGTTGTCTGAAGATGACTACCACCATCTAGTTGTCTGAAGATATTTGCCGAGAGCATTCAAAATGTTACAAGAAAATGATAAACTGACTGAGAAATTTTAAATATGTAAAAAGAAAACCGACTGGAATCATCTAGTCTAATAAATCTCTCCACATATAGCCTTAAGGTAAGTTTTCATGTCATTCATATAACTGCACACAGTATTTATTTGTGCATAATCACACAAATTTGTCCAAACAAATTTGACAAACTGTAAGCAATATGGCATATATCTTTAAAAAAAACACACTGACAGGAATTTTAAATGGGGATATTACTCACCTGAGCAAGGGCAAAGGTCATGACCCCCCAGTGGGGGAACAAGAGTACAAGCACCACAGTGAGCACACACCTGACAGTCAGGGCCGCTCCCTCGATCAGAACCTGGAGGACAAGGCGGAAAGGTGTTCATGACTACCGGCTACATACAGCTGTCTCTACATCTTCACACAATTTCAAACACGATAGTCGTAGATTATAGCGAAATTGGGACTTATTCTTGTGTGCTGGTAACAGAAATGTAGAAATAATATTGTGCAATCTGTGTGATGATGGAGGAGCACAGTGGCCAAGTGAATAGAGCATCGGACTCTCAATTGAGATAACCCAGGCTTGTATCCTCCTGCTGCTGTGTCGTATCATGGACACGTCTGTTCACTCTGCATTGCTCCAGTTCACTCAGTTGTATGAATGAGTACCTGGCTATAAACAGTGGTTGGTATTTTAGTACAAATATTCTTCACGCATGGGCCATAACTTTAACTGATCCCACTAGCGGTACCAACAGTAGAAGATCTGAGTTGTATCTGAATAAGTAATTAAACAAATCAGAATGTAGTAAAATTCAAAACAACACTAAACATGCTATTAGAACAATGATCCACACTTAATAGAATAATTGTGGGCCAGGGTAATTTGATTCTATTAAATGGCTGATTCACCGATGGGTTACATTTTGATAAAGTAGGAACCGGGAATTATTCCATAACAAGCGAGATATCTGATTCTACTAAATGGCCGATTCTATTATCCATGATTCTGCTGTCTATAGCCGAGTCCTCTGCATTATCCTTATTCTACAAGTAAATGTGCAAAACCTGTTTAAACAAACAAGACACACCTTCAATCTGACGAAGAGAAAGAGTTGAGAAACCACCCACAGTGGCTCGGAGAGGAGTTCGATGAAAACAGACAGCGCATAGCACCACACTGCCCCCTGGTAGTGAGTTATGGTATTAGGCTGGTCGAGCATGTATGCCCACAGGTAGCCAAATACACCCGTACACACAATGCCAACAGGAATTCTGTTAAAAACAAGAACAAAGGAAAGCAACTAAAAATATTTATAATTAATGAATCACCTTTTATTCTTATGGAATACACGGAAGGAAGTGTACATAATAGTTATTCTTTTTTGTTTGCATATATGTGATATGCATTGATAAACATACACACACACATATAATACAAGGTAATACATATTTTGTGATTTACTGACATAGGTGGAGCACAGGGGTGCAGTGGCTAGAACATAAGACTCAATCGAGAAAATCCAGGTTCGAATCCTATGCAGCCATGTCAAACCTTGGGCAAGTTCATTCACTCTATGCTGCTCCAGTTCATTCACTCTACGTTGCTCTAGTTTGATCACTCTACGCTGCTCCAGTTCACTCAGCTGTATGAACAACTACCTGGCTATTGATAGTGGTGAATATATATGTACAAGTAGTCTTCATGCATTAACTGCAGCATGGCTGAATGCTTCCCAGAGAAATCAAGATGGTGTCCGATTAAACAGGTCTGCCAGGGAGTAAAGCGTAAAGCACTTTGAGCAGTCCTAAGGACTGGATATTGCGCTATATAAGAACTTACTTTTCTTACATTTCTTTACTTTTTCATATGTCATTCCTGATCACTTTATATTCATGTGATATATTCAACAAGTTTTGCAGTTCAACGACTCATGTTTACATAGTTCTTATAAGATGTAATGAAATAATTCTTCAATGGTTTGAACGTACGTGCACCAAAGCAGATTCATCACCTGCTGCCACCTTCTGTCAGAAGTCTTACTCAGACACGCTCGGCGGAATGCTTCACGGGTCAAGAATAAGGTGGTGGAATAGAGGAGGGTCAGTCTGAAATAACAACGTAACTGAAATGACTACAACTGAATCTGTTCAGCCACAAGCATTAACTGAAATGACTACCACAAGTCATATGGGTAGATTAGTATATGACATTAGACTTGGCTGGCTCGATTATAAGTTAAAATCATGATACATGTGGAGGTTTTAATGAAAATTACTTTGGATTGGAGAAGCAGAATGTAATGAAGAAGACCAGTAATGAATGAGACTGCAGGAAATGTAGGAAGTAAACAACAGGAAGTTGGAAGCAAACAACACGGGAAGAAAAGTGAAAGACTGTCTAAACTTCAAATACAAAATGACACAGAGAGAAAATTAAACGTGATGTCAAGTGTGAAATTAAACAAAAATATATATATATATAAAATGACACAGACAGAAAATTAACTGTGATGTCATTTGTGTAAAATTATAAAAAATAAATTAGTGAGTTGCTCAGAAATGTGTGCAAAATGAAGACAAGATAGTGTGGATTGCTCACCGTACATTGACAACCCCAAGCAACTCTCTGGATATGTAGCGCAGAACGAATGCATTGAGCATGAACGTCACTAGTCTGAACATCAACTAAAACACAAATTTACATTTATATTCATCATTTTGGATGTTTACTGTAATGTCTACTGGGGGTATATGTATTTAGAAGATAAAAAAAAAGTTATAATACATTTAAAAAACCTGAATACATCACGATTAATAATAACTTGTTGTCACCCCAAACTGTTAGCATTTTCATCACATAACTCAAAACAATTCCTGTAAAATGATATCATTTCTGCCCTATAAATTACATTATTTAACTGTGACAATCCCCGTCAAATGAAAATGTAGATGTGTGATGTAATTATCAATCAATTGAATACACATTACAGGACGTTTAAAATAATTTATGCTGTACATAACCAAATATTACTGTGACAGTTGTGTGGGATGCCATGAAATATTGGGGGAACCGAGGCTCACCAAAACCTTCCAATTGCACCCCGTTGAGATTCATTAAAACATCTCCAATACACTTCCTTGAGGCTTTCTGAAAACCTCCAACTGCACTGCCTTTGAGGATCACCAAAATGCTTCAAGTACATCCCATTGAAGCTTATCAAAACCCTCCAAATGCACCCCATCTTGAGGCTCACTAGAAACCTCCATCTACCCCTTGATGCTCACTAAAAATGTCCAACAGCACCTACACCATGCTCACTAAAATGCACCCCCTTGAAGCTCACCAAAACATCCAACTGCACCCCCTGAGGCTCACCAAAAAGGCCAACTGCACCTCCACCATGCTCACCAAAACATCCAACTGCACCCCTTGAAGCTCACCAAAACATCCAACTGCACCCCTACTTAGGCGCTTAACCTTACACTTTATTAATCTGCCCCAGGGATATTCCTGGGGGCAGCTACCCACCTGTCCCCACACTTATCTACTGTGAAGTGTACCTGTAGCGCCATGTTATATGACGCTGATGTGGCAGCACTGGCTAAAATATTTGACGACATGTTGATATGCTGCTACTTGTCTCAATACTACGGATCTTGCTTCTCCAGTGGCATTCCTGCAAGATGAAAATGCTATTATGTATGTAATTGATGGTATGGAAAACAGTCATACTGCAGTTTTATATTACTTACTTGCCTATATTAGTTGCCTGGATAGTTGGGTTCTAAGTAAGGCTTTTTAACTTTGCAATACCCACCTTTAGTTTATATATATTTCATGATTTAACTACTAAATCAATGCATGCTTATGGTATGAGCACCATTGCGCAAAAAGGAATAATCTCAACTTGTCAATCAGAAAATGTCAACCCAACAACTGATATGATAAAAAAAGTTATAATTAAATTATGCCAAGCAGCATAATTAGAATTTAGATGATCCAATAATAATTATGTCGTCCATCCACAGGAAAATTGGATGGCTGATATCATAGTACACTTTATGATATCAAGCAGAGATAAAACTAGTTTCGCCTGCATTATTGATCAGTCACACACAACAGTTAAATACTCCTACACTACAAAATTAACGAAAATCATATATCAATCAATTAATACAGTGTCCTGCCAACTTCACAACAACCGGAAGCTACACGTGGTTTGCAACGAAGTAAACATACACCGTTAATAATTAACGGCACTATTACTACTGAATTAGACTGGTAGTCTATAAACTCAAGAAGCACCCTAAATGTTAATACAGACGTCAGGCTGATCAATTTGAACACAAATTGTTATGAAACAAAAAAGATGCTTGCAAGTTGCTAGGAAGCTGGCTTCCCGTTTTTATATCTTGATTATCTAGGCTCCGAGGTGTGGCGCCACTGTTTGGCTTCCTGGCAAGTTCACGCAGCCGCTAAGCGGCAATATTTTTGGGTGGTTTAGACAGTATAAAGGAGAATACGATAACAATTTTTGCCACCATCGGCATCCAGAATTAGAAAAATGCCGAAGGCTAAACAAAAGACGGGGCGAGCGACGGACAGTAATTATAATATGGTAAGGCAAAACTGTTGTTAATATTGTTTAGCCTATATTATCGCCCATATCTTTCTGTTTCATGATTGACAAATCCCAGCTGGGTATCAACTGAACTGTAGTCAGTGTAGTTTGTACATGTAGTCGACAATCATTTTCTTAACTGGCCTAAATTATTAGTATTCTGTCGGTGGACCCAACATCTTTTGTGCCAAATACAAGACTGCTTTCTGCGTTACTCATCAACATTGTTCATATTTCAGTGTCTTTGTTTATAAAATAGTGTGTTCTTCAACATAATGCCTATAAGTAATGTATGTGTCATATTGATTTTTACCGATACAAAACTATGTATGATGTACAAGATAGCAAATGGCCTAGTGGGTATACCAGCAAACCAATACCTTATTCCTGTAAATATAGTCACTAGAAAACAACATTCCTTATCTTACCTTATCCCTCACTCCAGATGCAACTACCACTTGTATTCTTTTTTCCCCAGTACCATTCGACTTTGGAATTCCCTCCTTCATTATATTTATAACATGCTGTAACAATTTTGTGCAGCACATGACTTTGTCATAACAACTTTTAAAAGTCAAAAAAATTAAGCAATTAACCTAGGAAAACGTTTATAACAAATAAAAACATCTGTCCTTTATTTCAATCAGTCAATTAAATAATGTATTTAATAATAACAACTGATTGTTATTGATTTTTAATATAATTTATATTTCTAAACTGTAGTAAGTCTAACTTAAACCAACCTCAAGTCTAAGCCTAAAATCCCTAACACTGACTAGGTAGGAATACAGATATAATGATACAGCATACAAGCTATACTATAGGGGTCAATACACAGATGGTTTTCCAGTTGGCAACCATGTTAACGTTTTGTCTGATTATAAGAAAACGTGACCTACAAAATGTCTTAAAACTTCTCACCTGCTGTTATCATCATCTCACTGACATGCTGATAAATTAAAAAAAAATTACATACTTCTAGCTCTCGTAAAATGCCTGTATGTGTGACACCCGTCAATATTTACAAATGCCGGCAAGCGTTACTCCGCAAACAGGTCACACAGGCAAATTGCTACCAAAAAGATCTTTCTTATTCAAATCATCTGAAAATCCACCATTTTATAGTCAACACCTTCTACTATCACACATGAAAATCTGCCTCAAATGCACTTATGTTGTCACAGCATGTGAATTTGTAAAAAAATAATTTCTAAAAAATACACTGCATTTTTCTTTGTCTAACTAGAACATGACCCCTATAGCAGAAGTGGTTCCGCCCATATAATCATTACATTTTAAATAGCAATATCATATATATAAAAGCTAAAACAGATGATGTTGGTTTTCTATTGATTTAAATGCAGAAAAATTGTCACAATCTGGCCTCATGCTCCAGTGATGCACTCTCACCGAGGCAAACCTGTCAAATATCACATCTTTTGAACAGTGCAAAAACTACTTTTCACCTGCATTCACCCCAACAAAATGTTCAACACATACTAACTTAAACCTATAGATCTTATTAGAAACATAATCATTCGAATATATTGCCCTTCAAAATACGAAATTTGCAAATGAAACACAGTTATGTCATAAAATCAATTAAATCTAGCTTAATTTTCGTCAAATTAGAAAAAGACGTAAGGTAAAATAAACTTTGACTTACCAGCAAAATGAATCCAGCAGCCGATGACGTCAATTACCAGAAAAAGTGCGCAAATCCGACAGTTAAAACAAAACGTTACCCAGGTGCTGCATAAACGAGATGTCTGTCAAAAGAAAATTGAAATTCCCTTGTTGGAAATAGATGGGGAAAACGTTGGTTGTGTAAATGATTTTAATTTCATAGGTATTACATTAAATAATCATTTAAACTGGCAGAATCATACAAAATAGTATTTACCACAAAACACATTATCTATTATGTACACATCTTTTATTCTTCCTCATATTAATTATGGTATTCTATCGTGGGGTCTCCAAGCACACCAGGTTGTTAATTTGCAAAAACGCAATCAGAATAATTTCTGTGAGCAAATATATACAGATCCAATTTTTAAGAAACTCAGATTCCTAAAACTGGATGATATGTATCAAATGCAGCAACTTAAATTTTAGTATAAATTAGTCAGTGATGACCTACCAGAATATTTATGTCACATCCCGTACTTATGTAATTTTGAAATCCATTAACACTACACATGAGGAATAAATAACCTGTTTATTTGCAGATGCAATCATGAATATGCAAACAATATATACAACACAACATAATAGAAACAGTTAACAATAGTCCAAGCATTGTTATTGATAACATTTATACACATTGTTTATCTGGTTTCATCACTTATATTAGACACTACTTAATTATGAATTATAAATCACACTGCACTATCCACAATTGTTATGTATGTAACACATACTTGTATACAATATGTCATGTAATTATGTATTAATTATATATATTTGTACTTATGTACTAATATTGAATTATATTATTATTAATATTTATTATTATTCAATTTTTTTTTCTTCAAATGAGGCTCCCATGTTAGAGACTTGTTATGTGTTAATGGGAGTCTCCTTGACCTTCATGTTTATGTAAATTATTTCAGTTTGTACATGTATATATGTAGTTATGGTCAAAATAAACATGTTTGTCTTGTCTGACTTTTCATCTAATAGACACAAGATGATGACACAATGCCATCGACACAGACACTGACCCAAGCAGAGAAGTTTGTTGCGTCACTCTCAGAGGAGGAAGTCAACCAAAAGGTATCTATGCTCTGTTTTTCCCGTTCTACCTCATGGTTCCCGAGTGTAGGGTGAGGTCTAGTTCCTTAACAGCTTTAGTTGTAAATTCTAATGGGTCTTGTCTGATTCACAGATCTATTTTTCAAATACTTTTTTTTACCAAATAATTTAGTTTGGCTTTAATTAGTAGATTGATTTTTTATTATAATTAATTTTTTTTCCTATTTAACTTTTATTGTAATTATACCTTTTAAAGTCATTTTACATAATATTATTATAATACCAAAAACATTATTATAATAGTAAGCAGGAGAAAAGGAAGGTTGTCACCAAAAAATGTTTCACTGTTCTTTATGATGTCCCAGGCTTGACAATGGTGTAGCCAACTAAGCCAAGACAACCACATAGATTATAGAACAAATAAGATATGGTGTCAAATGTAAAGATATATATATTGTATGTGCTTTAATAAAAGATGCCTACTTTCATCATTTTCCTTAGAGGATTTAATTATGTAAATTCATTGTTTTATGTTTATTTTCTTCCAGATACAAGACTCATTATTCAAATACCTCATGAAATAAACTTTTTAAAATAGAATTGTTTTGCCAATTTGCCATTACTTTCATTTCTAAGACATCATACATGCTAATTATGCCCAACCAACAAGACGGTCAGGGGACTAGACCGACATTAACAAGATCAACCAAACCACAAGTTATACACAATCACTGGAGTTTTAGTTCTGCAAACATACTCTTCCTGGTTAAAATTGTGAAACAAGAACTCTGGCATGTAAATTGAATATATTAACCACTATACTGTAATAACTATATGGTATTACTAACACTCTTATTTTTTAGGTTAACTTGACTCATAGAATTTGTTCGCATTGTACACTGTTTTTCTTGTTGCAGGTGTGTGATTTTGTCCAGTACTTGCTGATTATGGACCAGAAGAAGATTCCAATTAAGAAACTAGGTAACTACAACGATTATACTTGCTTCACTAAATAATGCCAATTACACAAAAATCAATTACAAGTTTTTTATTTTCAGTTAATATTAGGCTTGTTCAATATGACAGTTGTTACAGTTGTATTTCATACTACAACTAATGGTTTATCCCACGAGTTTGGCTATCTTGTGTTGTGAGACAGCTCTGTTGATAGAAATTATTAAATATAATTGGTTGTATTGTGCAGTTACACAGAGTAGATAAAGTACGGTTATGAGTGGTGCCATAATTTAAAAACCAGTATCAGTTACAACCTTCTTTGCAAATACAACATGTCTGTATTCAAACACATATCTGGATTTAGATCTGGTGAGTGGGGGTCACTGTTACTGCTAAGGCAAGCTGAACGTGATACCATACAACAACTCAACTTCTCTGGGAAGCATTGGGGCACACAGCAGCTACTACAAAAAAGTTATTCACATAATGGCACCACCAGGTGCTGACTTACAAACTAGGCCATTGTTAACTGTACGTTGCTGCGTAGGCTTCAAAATGGCAGAAAGACGTTTATAAACCAGTACTATTGATTGTAAAAAGGTAAGTGCTTATATAGCACAGTGCCTAGTCATTAGGAATGCTCAAAGTGCTTAACACTTATTCAATCAAACACCATCTCAGCTTCTCTAGGAAGCATTCAGCCATGCTGCAATTAATGTGCGAAGACTATTTGTACACAAATATCCACCACCACCAGGTGCCGCTGTGAACAGGAGCAACATAGAGTGAAAGAACTTGCCGAAGGTTCGACAAGGCAGCACAGTATTCGAACCCGGGTTCTCTCGATTGTGTGTCCGTCACTCTAGCCAGTGCATTCCATTGTGTTCTAACACCTATGCTGCAATACCACAATTGTGTGGATGATTCTCATTCAAGATGCACCATTAGCACATCATTTACCATGTGCTGGTTTAGAAATTACGCTGCAAATATATTTATATATAAAAGCTAAAAGAAAATCAATCATTAAACAATGTGTTGTCCAGCCTTGCAGTGTGTGTGTGTGTTTATATGATTGTAGATATCAACAAGTATGTTCTGAAGGAACATTCACGGGCCTTCAATGTTTTCTTCAAAAAAGCAAAAACAACACTCAAAGAGGTAATGTATTTTTGAAATGGCATTTATTATAATAAATTTTTTGTATGGTTAGTCTTGAATGCTGATTCAAAGCAGGCAGACCTGGGGTGGAAGTACTCATTACTGGTGTACTCGAGTACAAATTTGAAGTATATATACTTTGGCTTCTTTTTAAAGAATTATTCATTCACAGGACTTGATATTAGCTATATTGCAATATTCCAAGCACACTAGAATACACTAATTGCAACCATTTTAATGGCAAATCATCTGATCCAGGCATCATAAATCTGTCAACCGGCTGGTTAGCTTGCCCAGCATCCAACCACTGTTGGGGTAATGATTGTGTATAAAGTGGAGTCTGGGATGATATGATGCCTGAGAGATGACATGAAACACTGCTTGTTTTAACAGTGGCACTACACGGTGGACTAGGCAGTTATCCACCATGTGCCACAACTGATTTTTTTGTGGATTTATAATGTCTAGCTATTTACATTGTTTGACGGATTATTGATTACCTTTATAATTTGTCTTGATTATCACATTTTTTCCTGAAAATCTACCTGTGATGCGGTAAAGTGTGGTTCTTAATCTTGTCCTATGGTTGGCTGCAGGTGTTTGGCATAGACCTGATGGAGTTGGATGTCAAACAGAAGTCTTACATCCTCGTCAACACACTCGAGAATGAAGTTGACAAAGAACATCTAGTGTGGTACGAAATTAGTAGGGAATATTGCCAGTTATGCAGATGTTCATTATATATGTAAATATTTATAAATTTGTAGCAGTATGGTGTGACATGTATTTAAATCACTGTCTAAGATGTTTTTAATAATGAAATATCTTTGGGTCAGAATATACCAAAGAAGTCTACATGTAATGAAAACTACTTACAGTCAACCTATTAAAAAAATTATTTTTGGGAATAATGACTTTGTGCCTTTCAGTTCTTTTGCGATTGTATTTGACAGTCATATGAAGGTGGTACGATGTAGCAAATTTGTTACTGTTAATGTTTACAGGTGTGGTTCTGTTTATATAACAGGGCGTCTGAAGACAATGCAAAGATGGGCTTGCTGATGGTTGTACTTACGACAATATTCATGAAAGGGAATGTCATGCTGGACAGTAAGCCTCATCTAAAAATTTACAAACTTTGCTATAAGTTTTAAATCACAACACTCCCCTCAATTTGATGTTCTCTGTTTCAGGCTCATTTCTAAAAAAATCAGTTTTATTTTTGATTGGATACGTTCAAAATTCCTCAAAACAGTCAGAAGTTAACTGGGTTTATTTACTGTCACAAAGGTGCAAAGATATTATCAGTTTTGCTAATTATCTAGTCTAACGATCAGAGCCAATTCCTTTGATTATCAGCACAAGTATCAGTGCACTGTTTTAGTGACTTGGCTGCACATATTATTAAATTACTCATACACTATAGATATGAACATCAACATACTTGATTCATGGTGGGCTAAATCATTAGAAGAAAGTTGGTCCACATCATATAATACGTGTGTTGTAGGTAATGTTTTGATGTCTGTGTCACATTATAATATGGTGACAACTGATATAAAATAGGTTTGGAACCTATTTGAGTAAATCATTGTCTTCCCGATATATTTTAAAACATATGTGCTTATAGATGATTTCTAAATATATTTATTTTGTTGCGTACATTACATAAATTACATAGCCTTTGAGACGTCAGTGTGCAGCAGGAAGACTGAAGAGAACCGCAAACTTGAACAAAATCAACAAATATTTTGTACATGCATATAAAAAATAATATGAATCAGATGCCAAAATTGCTAATTGCCCTGTTAATAAAGTAATTATTGATAGGTAACAATGTGATTCAAGACTACCGGGTAGTTTTTATATTTCACAATAAACAATATTATTTCTATTACATTTATATTTCACAATAAACATACACACGTGCTTTCAATGTGTCTAGGGTCTACTTTTTAACTTCCGAGTCAAAATCTATTCAATGCCCAAATTAATTTGTATGTTTTCTGTTTTTCTGCAGGTCTCTTGTACCACATGTTGAAGAAGCTCGGTATTGATACAGAGTGAGTCGGAGTTGCTGTACATCTGCAACTGGAAGTTGACTACAACTTTTCATCCTAGCATCCTTGTCACCCATCATACACGATGTATCTCTATTTCAAATTATGTTTTTTACATCATATGGATAAAAAAGCCTTGGGCTTATCAAGTTGTCCATATTCCACATGCAAACACACATGCATTGCTCTCTCTCTCTCCCTCTCTCGTAGAGCCGTGTAGGTTTGACTTGCCATGGGAGTTGTTTGTGTGTGTGTGTGTGAGTGTTTGTGTGTGTCTTGTCACTTCAAATGTTAAAACAGCAATTGCAAATCTGATGTCATATATATGAAAACTTAAATCAGTAACTGTACAATGATTTTATAAGGCTTGTAGCATTAGGAAAAACAAATATTGGCAGTCATTTAGAGTACGGGAATATTTTGAATGATCTGTTCAAAACACAGATTCTTGTAGAGAAGCGGTATGAGAAAGGCCAGAGGGGATAAAAAAATTATATTAAATATGACATAAAAGTAAAATATGCTGTGTAATTAATATATAAAATATATGTGAAATATAAGAAATAAGTCGAATGCGAATGTTGTGTTTGTAGGCAAACCCATGCAGTGTTCGGTGACGTGAAGAAACTCATAGCGAATGTTGTGTTTGTAGGCAAACCCACGCAGTGTTCGGTGACGTGAAGAAACTCATAACGCAGGAGTTTGTTCGCATGGGCTACTTAGAGTATGTACGAGACCCCAAATCCGAACCTCCAGTCTATGACTTCAGGTGGGGGCAAAGGGCAAAACTGGAGATATCAAAGAGGAATGCACTTGACTTTGTTTGCCAGGTAAGTGAACTGTCAGGTGATAGAACTCGTCGTTTCTCGTCCATGAAATGTAATGTTTTTGTAGAAATTTTTTTTCAGCCAGTGTTTTGTTTGGCTAGACAGTGAATACTTAAGGGTGAATATAGTGTTACTAATATCCGAGGCATAATGAATTAATAATTTTATAAAAATACGAGCATTGCGTTGATGATAGTACATTGACAAATCTTACTGTAGTTCAGCCTTATTGTTTTTTAAATTGTTAATTTATTTATTCCATTGTAATTTGGTAATTAATAGGTCACATCACAACACAATCGTTTTTGGAAAGGCCCTTGTGTGAATGATAATATTTATTTTTGACATCTTGTACATCAGTGAGAGCAAAGAGGATAGCTCCGCTTTTAATTTATTTATCTAACTAGCCTATGGAGAATATGGCGAGTCATATCACTTTGCTATTGTATCCTTTAAGTAATGTCACAAGCACTCAACGTGAACACTGATTTGTGTGTCAAAGATCATACTGGATGTGGAGTTATGTGATTCTTATGTTAATTTGTTTAATTATTGGAAAACATCTGAGGCATCCATATATTTTATATGAATATACAACAGACTGTTTAAACTTATTAAAACAACTTTCACACACATGTATTGTATGCACAAGCAAACACACACACACACACACACACACACACACACACACACACACACACACACACACACACACACACATTCCTTTAGATGTGTTACCATCAGATCGTTACTAGTGATGTATGATGTCCTGTTATAGATATACGACGTTGAGCCAGAGATATGGACATCACAGCTGCAAGATGTTGTAAGAGATGAAGAACTCACAAACGGAAACTGATCACAAGTCTCCTGGAGATGATAGTGCATTTAACAGTTGTGTTTTAGAAATGACTCCCATATAATCCATATTGGTGGCAGTATTCCACACAATTCAAGATGGACAGTGAATGTGACCAATGACTTTCTTGCGTGTTTTTATTTCTGTCGGAAGTCATTTTAAACTGCCTTTCTTGCAACGTTCAGGTATAGTAGTTTTTATACTTTGTTACTGTCATTCCATTGTTGACGTATAAATGCAGATTTTTGACAATTATTATTATGCAAATGTCACATTTTGCATATGGACAAAATGCATGCAATGCCATGCATGGGTGCATGCATGTGTTGTGTGTGTCTAGTATCTACAGGTGTCTTTGTGTGTGCTTATACATGCACACACACACATGGACTCACTTTCTCTCCATTTATTTATGTTATGTTGCTATCTCTTGTAGTCAGTTTTGTAAGTGCTACACTGAAGATAATTCTATCACAGCATTAACTAAGATGTGACCAGAAACAACCAAACATGGAGACATTATCCTTATTAACTATGGATTACTAATTTGTCAGTCGTGTTACCAACCAGAAACCAATTTGTTGTATTTTTAAAGTCTAAAGTGAATCTTAATTTATTAATTCACGCAGTGCTCTGACATGTATTCACTGGAACACAAAATATTAATGCAAAGGTGAGACTTTATTTTATAACAGATGGCTTTGTATGTCTATTTTTTTCTTTGACAATAAGATGCATATTTGGTAATTATGTTGGTGTATCAAACTGTAATATTTTGCATGTTTTTTCATTTAATCTTGAATTAAACACCTTGGGTATATGTTGACATTTTTAATGTTACCAATTTCAGCGGTATAGGTACTGTGAATGCATTGTCTTGTTCTTGTTCATATTATATTTCATGTATTTGTAAATAAAATGTTTGAAGACTATATTTTGTTGTTTTTGCACTTTTGCATGTGACATAGGCAAAGTACCAAACTATCAATTGTTAATTTTGAACAGTTGCATTTGAATCAGTTTCGTCCCTATTCAGCTGGTTAAATTAATAATAACAAAAAGTACACAATTTATATTTTGGCAGAGTACTAAGTTAGTGGTCCCTATGTGGTTCTTTTTTTCCATTGTTTGGAGAGGGGAATTTTTGTTCTTGTTTTCAGATAACAAATATTTGTTTGTACCTACCTTTAAATTATAACATAAAACACTATATATATTGACAGTAGCTACGTCATGTTATTTTAGGTGGGTCTGATTGTGAGCCCTTAAATGAAAATCTATTGTTTCATTAAAATAACATGAAATATCGGCAGGTATGAGATTAATTTATTTTTATGATATCACTGGTGTGTACAAATAACATCTGAATTTATGAATCGCACTTCCATCTTCTCCTAAAGTTCAATTTGGAAAAGTAGGATTTTGTTGTGTCGACCCTACCCAAAGTAGGATTACACATCTTGAAACAACACTTTTCATGCAATAATTTAGCATATTATCGCAGGAATCTGTTATACATGAGAGTTTGCCATTTTTTTTTAATACAGTTGATTAATTCTGGTTTGTGCTCTTTGGTAATTTGTTTAGAATCGCCATTACAAGAGAATTTACACTGTGGGCTAGTTCCACAACATAAAATCTTGCTAATGAACATATTTATGATTCTTACAAAAACGAATTAAATCTATTAAACTATCTAAAAAATGCATTATAACAAACTATTTCAAGAATACAAGTATAACATAACAAAATGTGGAAAACAATCAGTCCAGTACTAAAACACAAAAACTTAAATTATTATATCAATGAAAAAAATAATTAAAGAAGACAGTTCAACATGTTTAGATAAACAAGACATTTCAAATGAATTTAACAAATATTTAATTAATGTTGGTCCTACTCTTGTCAAGAAACTTAGTAGTAAATGATAACCCAACTAAGCTTATTATACAAAATGACTCAATTTTTTTAGTACTCCAACAGATTTAACTGAAATAATTTCATTGATGCACGTAACAAAATCAAACTCGTGGAATGGCTTTGACAATATTGACGTATTCATAATTAAACAAGTAATAACACTGATAACAAACCCACTTGCTCACATTTTTAACACTTCATTTGAATCGGGCATAGTGCCAGATAAATTGAAAATTGCAAGGGTTATACCTATATTCAGAAAGTAAATCCAAAACTATTTAGTAATTATAGATCAATATTACCTTGTTTTTCTAAATGACTTGAATGCCTAACGTGTGACCGAGTTCATACTTTCCTTAATACAAAATTATTGCTGAAAGTCAGTACGGATTCAGAAAGAAATATGGAACATATATGGCTCTAATTAATCTAATAAATAAAATATCAACAAACATAGATTATCAGTATTACAACATAGGAGTATTCATTGATCTATCTAAAGCATGTGACGCCATTGACCATTATATTTCCTAAATAAACTAAATTGCTATGGAATAAGAGGTGTGTGTTTACAGTGGTTTAGAAAGTACGTGGAAAACAGAAAACAATTAGTTTCTTATAATCAATCAGATTCGGAATTATTGAGTGGCATTCCTCAAAGATCAATACACTAACTTTATTTTATTTACTCCTGCAAATAAAAAATATAATAAATATGATGCAGTAATTAGAATAAATGGAATTAATATAAATGAAGTTACTTCAACAACATTCTTAGGAATTTATCTAGAAGAACATTTATACTGGTCACTACATATTAACTCAATTGTGTCTAAAGTTTCATCCTTCGTAAGTATGCTTTATAAATTAAAGCAATTTTTACCTGACTATATGTTAAAAACTCTGTATTGCACATTAATTCTCCCCCATCTACAGTACTGTGCCCTAATTTAGACAAATACTTATACATCAAGAATAAATAAACTTAATATTTTACAAAAGAAAGCAATCAGAATAATTACCAAGTCTCATTACCTTGCTCACACAGATAACTTATTTAAGAAAACCAACTTACCGAAACTAAACGACATATACAAATATCAGCTGGGTGTACCAATTTAATAACCATATGCTTCCAACCAGTACCGTTTTAATAAAAATATTGGTATAAATAGACATAACACCAGAACGCACAGACTATTTTATACCTCTGGCTCTGGTTAGAACTAACATAATAAACATTTGTTGTTGTCCATTTATCAAGAAACTTAACTAATTCCAGTAATATAAATAAGATTCTTGAATTGTTTTATACTAAATATTCACCTGAATTTAAACAAACCTAGTTTAAAAAAAGATTAAAAGTTAAAATGTTCCAAAATTATATTTGTTAAGGATTTACTAGTTTTTTAATTAACAGTTACTGTTTAACATTAAATTTGTTTTTGTCATCGGTGGTTCCGCTATAAGCCCTTGATGCTTGATGCTTGATGTACTAATCCCTTTACAGCTGTTCACAGCTAAACTGGGATATGTGCAGTGCGTAACGTCAGGGCAGTCGAACAAACAGGGAAAAAATTGTGTAGAAGGTTGTTCAAATTAGAGAAAGGAAAACCAACAAAAAACAAACAAAAGCACGGATAAAAACAAGTGGTGCACTATATACATAATTTTGTAGCTTTAAAGGATGTGGACGCCATGCAAGGGTTGCATTTCTCTGATGGCTGGCATGGCGACACACAGGAAGGCTGGCAGTGATGGCGTGATGTGTAGAACAGCAGTTGGTGGTAGTCTGTTCCATATGGATGCTGCTCTGGGGTAGAATGCATATTTATATGCATTGATGGTTGGAATTATTGTGTTGGTATATTTAAGTGGATGGTCGATTCTGTTGGAGATATGTGTGGCATGCTGGAAACATGGCGGAGGGCTGATGTTGACCATGTGGTAGTGAATTTTGTAAAACATTGATGCTTGTTGAATGAGGCGGCGTGTGTGGAGCGAGTCCCAGTTGAGTTTGTTTATGAGTGGTTTAATATGTGTTTCCTTTCGGTAGTCGGAGAAGATGAATCTTGCAGCATTTCTTTGGATTTGTTCTATACGGTTAATTTCTGTTGCTGTGTTGGGATTCCAGACTTCACTGGCATATTCAACTTGTGGTCGGACAAGGGTTTGGTAAGCTGTTTCTTTGACATTTTGTGAGCAAGGTGACAGTGTTCTTCTTAAGAGTCCAAGTGTGCGGCTGGCTTTGGTGGTTATTTTGGTGCAGTGGTCATTCCATCTTAGGTCATGTGATATTGTGACTCCAAGGTAGTCGTGCTTTTGAACATGGTTTAGTGATTTTCCCAGTAATGTATATTGATATAGTTTGGGGTTTCGTTTGCGTGTGATGGTGAGGACTGCACATTTCTTAACATTGAAATTCATTGACCACTTATTAGTCCACGTTGTGAGACTTTCTAAATCGTTTTGTAATATATGTTGATCGTTTGTGTTGTTTATTTCTCTGTATAGGATGCTGTCGTCTGCAAAGAGTTTGATTGTTGAATTTATTTGTTCCTTGATGTCGTTTATGTATAGAAGGAACAGGCCAGGCCCCAGGACAGATCCCTGAGGAACTCTGGAAGTGACTTTAGCCCAGGAAGAATGTGTGCCATTGACTGAAACAGATTGTATACGGTGGGATAAGAAGCTATTGATCCAGCCAAGAGTGTTGTTTCGGACGCCATAGTAGTTTAATTTATCTGATAGGTGGTGATTAGCAACTTTATCAAACGCTTTACTGAAGTCTAGTAAGATTACATCAGTCTGACTTTTTTTATTTAGTGTTTCTGACCAGTCGTTAGTTGAGTTTATGAGTTGTGTTGTAGTTGAGAAGCAGTTCCTGAATCCATGTTGTTCATTAATAAGGATGTTATGAGTGTTAAGATGTTTGGCGACATGACTTAGGATTATGTGCTCCATGATTTTACAGCACAAGCAGGTCAAGGATATGGGTCGGTAGTTGGAGGCGTCTGATTTTGGACCGCTCTTATGAATTGCTGTAACTAGTGCTTTGCGCCACTGTTTTGGGACTGTTGCTTGGTTATAGGATTGCTGGAATAGACATCTAAGAGCTGGAGCTAGTTCATTTGCAACAATTTTAAAGAAACGGGGTGACATTTCATCAGGACCTCATGCTTTTGATGGGCTTAGGCTAGATAATTGTTTGGCTATGCCGGCAGTTGTGATGTGTAAGTGAGGAATGGAGGTATATGGAGATGGACCTTTACTGTGCATTTGTGTATGTGTCTGCTTATTAAAAACGCTTTGGAAATGTCTGTTCAATGCCTCCGCCTTATCATGATCTGTGCTACACATTTTATCAGAAGTTTTAAGTGTTGGGATTCCTAGGTTTTCTGTGCGAGTGAGTTTTACGTATGACCAGAAAGATTTTGGGTTTGCAGTCATATTCTTGCCAATTATGTTGTTGACATAATCGTGGTGTGCTGAGCGGATACATTTTGTAACATAGTTGCGATATTCACGGTAGGCTTTCCAATCTGATGGGGTGTTTGTTTTATGGGCTTTTGAGAACAATTTATCACGTTTTCTCATCTTATGCTTGATTTCAGATGTTATCCAAGATAGATTTCGTTTTCCTTTAGTGAGTTTTGATGGAACAGTGTCATCCACAATTTTGTCCAGTCCATTTCTAATTGTTTCCCAGTTTGTGTCGACTGATTGTTCTTCAGGGTTTGAGGCTAAGAAGTTGTTGACGAAATCATGTACTTTGGTTTGCAGTGTTTTGGGGTCAATTCTGTAATAGAGGTATATCTTTCTTTGTGGTTTCTTTTGTAACTTAGGTTTCATGTTGATATCAAACAGTACAATGCAATTACTGAACATTCTTCAGGATAGTTCGTTTTCAAATTAGAAACTTTCATTTTTCATATCCAAGAATCATGTTTAATTACCTGGTAGAGGCTTTCGTTGACGTGTCACGCCGACTTCATCAGTACCTATGACGCTGAATGACGTCATCGTACACGTGAGGCAGTTCGTAATTGCCCTCGTCTCTGTTGATGGGTGTTTTGAACTGCCTCACGTGTACGATGACGTCATTCAGCGTCATAGGTACTGATGAAGTCGGCGTGACACGTCAACGAAAGCCTCTACCAGGTAATTTAACATGATTCTTGGATATGAAAAATGAAAGTTTCTAATTAGTACAATGCAATGGTCAGAAATGCCTGGAAGCACCTGTATGTTGTCTATGAGATTAGGGTTTGATGTAACCAGAAGGTCCAGGATACTATTTGAGACAGGTCTTGTGGTGCTGGTAACTAGTTGAGAAAGCGAGTTATCAAGTAAGAAGTCGATGAATTTCTCGTGCATTGCTTTAGTGTTAGTGTTTGTTGTCAACCAGTCGATCCAGTTCATATCTGGTAGATTGAAGTCCCCTCCAATTATTAAGTTTGGGTGCTGGCGTGGGTTTTTATTGATAGCCTTGGCTACTGATGAGATTAAGGCGTCTAGTGACTGAGTTTTGTTGCCTGGTGGTCTATAATAACTGGCCAGATATAGCGGTTTAGAGTCTTTGAATTGCACGCTTGCCCAGATAATTTCGCAGTTTTCGCCTAATTCAGGTTCATCAGAGGTACTGAGGCAGTATTTGGTGGCAATAAAGACTCCTCCTCCATTTGCATTGCGATCTTTGCGGTAGACGGTGTAGTTTTCTGGGAATAGTTCATATGTAGCCATATTGCTATCTAATTTGGATTCACAACCCAATATGAGTTCTGGTTGGTGTTGATCGATTGTTGCACGGAAGGCTGCTTGTTTAGTCGCGCTTTTGATACTGTTACAGTTTATGATCATAGCCCTGAGGCCGTTTTTTGTTTTTGATGGTAGGCGTGTTGCGAGTACCAGACGAACCTTTGGATGGAGTTGAGGTTTTTGGGTGCATATTATCTTCATCATTTATACAATCATTGTCATTAGTGTCATCAAGTTCAGAGAGCAGTGAAAAGGGGTTTGTAGTGGCGATTGATTGGGTTTGAGATATTGACAAATCAAAATTTGGAAAACCACATTGGCAGCAGATCCATGAGAAGCTTGATATGTTTTTCATGATGCTGTAGTCAATTTTGGTGGAATCTATGCATTTGGTATGGTACCAGAGTTCACATTTGTCGCACAGGAGTGCTCTGTCATCTTCCTTTACTTCATGTCTGCATACTCCACAAGGATATAAAGATTCAGAGCTATGGAGACTAACTGGTCCAGGGTTTGTTTCGATTTGGCCAGCGAGCAGTATGATCAATAACAGATGATAATGGTTGGCTTTGAATTTCAGGATTTGGGGACAGAAACGGGATTTCTGTTTAGAGATTACATAGTGAGCTATACTCCACTTGCCAACATTTTTGCTGAAATTTAAGGTGTTGCTGACGTTAGTAGTATCGTTGAGCGCTTCCTCAATATGGGAATTACCAATCATATGAGGCTTATGGCGAAAGGAAGCCAGATTTGTGTCAACTTGCGGGCTAGGATATTCTGATTTGGACATCCTGTCACCTGTATTGGAGCTGTAACTCTTGTTTGGGGCTGTGAGTACATCAAAAATCCCGAGTAGCAGTAACAGAGTTGTCATGTTGAGAGTTGGGAGAATTTTATAATGTTTATGCTCACTAAGCAAATGGAGCGTTCTAACCGTAGATTTTTAATAGGTATAAAATTGTTTTATTGTAGTGCTGTAATTTAATGCACTTAAAATATTTGCTTGTAAAAACTTGCCTTTATATGAGTTAAAGATACAGTACATATAAACTAAGAAATATAAACCATGAATTCTAAAGAAATAATGTGCATGTGCAGGGCTTGTACAAACAACATAAATAGTCAGATAGTAATGTTATTTTCGGTTCTGGGCCGACTCAGAACCTCTGGGTATTTGAAAAACACAGGGGTGTCAGTGACAGTGTGCCGACAATGTCAATGACACACCCGAAGATTGGCCTGTTAGTTCAGAGGGTGGAAGCTAGATGGGTAGGGTGATAAACAAAATGGTGTTTTAATCTAAAAACTGTGTATGTTTTAAGCTAGGTTGTATATAATTGGAAGTAGTTTAATGTAATCAATATCTGTTTAGTTCATATTATATTAAGTTTTGAAGAAATGCGCTGTTATCTGAGTTGTGTTTGGGGGGATTTTAGTTACGCGCGTTTTTAATGCTTATTGTTTACATCCGCGCCATCTTGATCTATATTCGGAACCGGTTGCTAGGCAAGCTAATTTGGCAAAACGTAGTTTAGGAGGGTTTGATCGGAAGTGTAATTACAAGATGATATTTTAATAGTGATACTATTAAACATCTGTAAGTTTTAATTTATAAAAGCTTTTAAAATTCGTGATGTTAACAATAAACACAAGAACCAGTAAAAGATACTGCACCTGACGCATGCGCACACACACCCTTGCGAGTTTCTTAGGAATCTCCTTATTTGCACTACAATACTATACTGTATTACTTTGTCTTGTATCTTTGCAACTTAAATAAACTTATTATTATTATTACAAATGTGTAGGTTACTGTGATTATGGTGGCGATGTTGTCGGGCGCTTCTAACGAATAAAACCTGTGTTCTATCAATACGTCAGGTGGCAGCACAACTACAGCCTCGTTTTCGTGAAGGCACGAGTGTGAGCGATAATACATGTTGAGACGTTTCTTCGTATCTAAGGACCAGAGAAATTCGGTTCTAATTGTGTATTAGCCTGTATATGTACCATGCGCTTTCCAGTAATCATGCTTCCCGAGATTAGAGACGACGAACAAACGATCGTAACTGGCAAAGTTTCAGGTAGTTCACCTGCAATGACCCCTATTTACCCGGCTAATTTATTGAATATTTACCACACAACCGAGTTACACTTATATTAAAATTGTAACTAGTGATACACCTAATTACCTAATATAATTTTTAAGTGGTGAAGTTATGGCATTGTGTCAAATCCGGACCCACCTCGATTTCGCTGTTATAACTTGAACTTTGCCTAACTTTGATACCTAGACAGTATTCTTAGGGATAATGTTGAGTGATGGAATTAATGCACTGAGGTATCAAAGTTAGGCAAAATTCAAGTTACAATGGCGAAATGGAGGTGGGTCCGGATTCGACACAAGTGCCTAGGTTATATATATATAACTTTGAATGCCAGTAGTACCCGAATGCTGTAAACCCCAAGGTCCATATAAGCACATCTAATTCCTGTTCGCCTGCCAGGCAACCGCTCGTCTGTAGGCCTGTCTGCGCCTAGGCCTAGAATCTAGATCTTCAGCTAGTTCATACTAGGCGGTAGACTAGAGACAAAGAAGAATATTCACGTTCAAGAACACGGGAGTAGGCGATCTTACTTTCTGACCTAACTGGCATAAAACTGGGCATGATCCAAGCCAAAAGCAAAACTAACTTCCATGTTTCTTTTTTAAGTCGCCAGTGTCAGTGACTTTATTTCCACTTACCAGTCAATGGACCATGCCCATTGTTTTGGAGACTACAGTCAGACATGGTGTGATAGGAAAGAAAGTAACAAACAAAAAGTAATGGTATATTTTCTTTATGAATTATCTTTTAGACATTGTTATTAGGTTTTCCCATAGAAGTACTTTTGTGTTTTATTTATGTAACTTTATTTATTAAAAAAAGTTAATGAAAAATTAAAGATATTTTTGCTCTACTGATTTGTATTATAATCTAGAGCTTTAAATATTGATAAGACAGTAACAGTTTTTGCACGGGATTGGTCACAACATTTGAATCTACAAATGCCAGTGAACATTTTAAGCATAAAAGTGCTGAGAACTTCAGGAAATGACAGCAGAATTACATTTTAGAGGTGTTGAGTTCAGCATTTATATGTTTGAGAAATGTAAAAATTACATGTTTATGATGTTGAGAAGCATAAATGTGTTGAGAACTGTTCGGAAAGTGACTTTTAAAGACACTTTATTTGGTAGACAAATTTAAATCTGCAACTATCCTTTCCCACATGAGCATATAGTAGTAACATTTTGTAAATAAAAATGTAAATTTAGTTTAACATTGCATCATGAAGAGACAACACTTTTCTTAATGATTCCTGTTTGAACTGTAGAAATTAAGGTGTTTTGGTATTACAAAGTTGTTCATTTCAATATACACCTGTTTCAGCATTGAGTGCTTTGACAGTTGAGCCTGTTGGGCGGTGGTATGAAGCGTACGCTCTGCGCCGCTTGCACAAACAAAGTCTTTCACACAACTCATTGTCATCATCGAGTTCAGACGATAATGACAGCGAACTGAGCCAAGATGAAGAGGACAATGATGACAGCATTCTCCTGACCCTTGACCCCAAAGACTGGAAGGTACAGATTTATACAAATTCAACTCCTACTCCAACAGCTAAAACTTCTATTTTCTCATTTCCCACGCCAGGTCTGTAAAATCTTCATTGTCGCCAAGCATGTCACATTTTCATCTAGGCATTTATTTTGTACTTGAGTAAAAGTACAAGTAACTCTGGAAGAAGCTACTCAAGTAAAAGTAAAAGTACTTTTTGAAAAATGTACTTGAACTACAAGTAAAAAGTAAACAAATGTACTTGAAGTAAATACAAAAGTACTTTTCTTAAAAAAATTGTTACATGGTCACCCACTGCAAAGTAAATTCAGTAGTGTGCAAAATGTATGACTATGGATGCTGCAAATGATCATTTTCGGCTGATCCTTCAATGAAAAATCTTTGAAAGCGAATGACATCATATAATCTTGGCAATGTTCACGCCACCTGGTGATCATACCTGGTAATGGCAATGATAGGCCAATCAGAAAAGACTACCAGTTGTTGCTCCGTCTGATATCTATTTATAGATATTTGCTGGCGGAAACCAGTTCAGGGCTTCAGGCATTATCGTTCGTTTCTAATATTTTTGGAGCTCCAAATTTTTAATGTATAAATTATGGATACTTTGTTACATTTATGAAAAGTACACACATTTGTACTTTGTTACAAGTAAAAATACTCCTAAAAAATGTACTTCGTTTCTCACGAAAAGTAAACTTTTCTACTCAGGAACAGTAACGAAGTACTTGTACTTCGTTATATCCCAACTCTGCATCTAGGATGACCTCCCATTCTTCCACACTTCTGTTTAAAAAATGTCTTCACACTGTCTCTTCACCATAGTTTTAGTCATCACACTGTCTCTCCACCTTAGTTTTAGTCGTCACACTGTCTCTCCATCTTAGTTTTAGTCGTCACACTGTCTCTCCATCTTAGTTTTAGTCGTCACACTGTCTCTCCGCCTTAGTTTTAGTCGTCACACTGTCTCTCCGCCTTAGTTTTAGTCATCACACTGTCTCTCCGCCTTAGTTTTAGTCGTCACACTGTCTCTCCGCCTTAGTTTTAGTCGCCACACTGTCTCTCCGCCTTAGTTTTAGTCGTCACACTGTCTCTCCGCCTTAGTTTTAGTCGTCACACTGTCTCTCCGCCTTAGTTTTAGTCGTCACACTGTCTCTCCGCCTTAGTTTTAGTCGTCACACTGTCTCTCCGCCTTAGTTTTAGTCGTCACACTGTCTCTCCGCCTTAGTTTTAGTCGTCACACTGTCTCTCCGCCTTAGTTTTAGTCGTCACACTGTCTCTCCACCATAGGCAGAGGAAATCAATTCATACTAGGGGAGCTACCTGAGCTTCAGCAACACTTAGAAATTTTCGCTGCCACGCCGTTCCTTGTCTCGCTGTCTCGGTTGGCACGACTGTGACAACTGAAGACGAGGGGGGTGCTGTGCTGGTGGACATTTGTTGCTGCTGTAACTTCGCCTTCTCCGCTGTCTTGGCTGTAAACTCATCACATCCAAACACGGGGCGACATTGCTGTTAAAAATTAGATTTTTTACGTCTCGCCGCTGCTGTCAATTTACCTTCTCCAGCTTCTCTCCACTGTCTCGGCTAAAATGATGACATCCGAAGATGGGGGGTGCTTTTGAAATTTTTTTCACCACCTATTACTGGGAGGGGGTGGTGAAAATCATATGTCTGCCCTCCAATTGCATAAACCATTCATAGTCAACAAAAATACACATTAATCGTCTCAGAAATGTTGATTTCCACCCTCCATTGACGCTTGCCACAAAAACAAACATTCACCATATGTTTGCCCCCCCGGAGAAATTCCAGTGGGCAGCTGCCCCCCTCTTCTGCATCCCACCTTGCTATTAGTCGTCACCATGTCTCTCCACCTTAGTTTTAGTCATCACATTGTCTCTCCACCTTAATTTTAGTCATCACACTGTCTCTCCACCTTAGTTTTAGTCATCACACTGTCTCTCCACCTTAGTTTTAGTCGTCACACTGTCTCTCTACCTTAGTTTTAGTCGTCACACTGTCTCTCTACCTTATTTGATTGAATCATTTTAAGGTCCCCGCAGGGCCCCCGAAACTGGTAAATTTTCACATTTTGCCTATTTTTTTCAAAAACTCTTCAGTACCTTTTTCTCTGATTTTGCAGATATTTCATGTGCTATACACAAGAAATCTGTATTTGATTGAATAATTCCAAGGGCACCTCAGGGCCCCCCAAAATGCTAAATTTTCCTACTGCAACTGGCAGCTGCTGTAAGCCTGAGCACTGTGTATTGGGCCTGGGCCACTGATCTCTATTTATAACTGGAAGCTGACTCCTTATCTCTCATCACTGGGCTGGCTGAGAGACTTACATTATTGTTAGTGTAATGTTGTGTTAAATACTACTTCAGAAATTACCAGACAAACATTTTCCATGTGACTCATATTGCAAGATTTATACGTATGCCGTGTGCAATTCAGCAGGAAAACCGAATGTAGATAGCTTGCTTAGTTTTTGTATTATAGCTTGTTTTTGACCTGTTCACCGTTGTCCTTGTGCCTCTTGGTTTGTGTCATAAGAGAACGGCATCAAGTTATGTTACTGGGCTGTCAGCGCCTTTGAGCAGATTTGTTATCCGGACACACGGCGCTCTATAAATGTTTTATAATAAAAATAAATAGTTAAAGAATATATTGAGATCAAATTTAGAGAAATGTTTATATATAGGAAACTGAACTCTAATCCTGGTTCGTAATTATCATCATTTAGCACAGGACAAAGGGCACTGTGGCCACTGGATTTAGGTCAGTATGTGGTCAGTGAGCCACTGGCTAAACTCATCACTCATGGCCATAGTTTATTGTTTTATTGCTGGTCAGTCTTGGTGTGGTTAGGGCTGGGCTGTTGTTTATTGTCCAGTGTGGGAGAGTGAGTGCTTAGTGGGCTTTAGACATTGTAGTCACTGGGGTGAGACATTCTGATGTAATATACCTTTTGTATCTTTACAGGTATAATGATATAATTAGCTAAGCACAACATTTCTAGTGATTCATGGCACTACATTTTAATAACATGGATACTATAAGCCAACTTTGAATGCCAAACACTATACGTTAATAACATGGATACTATAAGTCAACTTTGAATGCCATACACTATACGTTAATAACATGGATACTATAAGTCAACTTTGAATGCCATACACTATACGTTAATAACATGGATACTATAAGTCAACTTTGAATGCCATACACTATACGTTAATAACATGGATACTATAAGTCAACTTTGAATGCCATACACTATACGTTAATAACATGGATACTATAAGTCAACTTTGAATGCCATACACTATACGTTAATAACATGGATACTATAAGTCAACTTTGAATGCCATACACTATACGTTAATAACATGGATACTATAAGTCAACTTTGAATGCCATACACTATACGTTAATAACATGGATACTATAAGTCAACTTTGAATGCCATACACTATACGTTAATAACATGGATACTATAAGTCAACTTTGAATGCCATACACTATACGTTAATAACATGGATACTATAAGTCAACTTTGAATGCCATACACTATACGTTAATAACATGGATACTATAAGTCAACTTTGAATGCCATACACTATACGTTAATAACATGGATACTATAAGTCAACTTTGAATGCCATACACTATACGTTAATAACATGGATACTATAAGGCAACTTTGAATGCCAAACACTATACGTTAATAACATGGATACTATAAGTCAACTTTGAATGCCATACACTATACGTTAATAACATGGATACTATAAGTCAACTTTGAATGCCATACACTATACGTTAATAACATGGATACTATAAGTCAACTTTGAATGCCATACACTATACGTTAATAACATGGATACTATAAGTCAACTTTGAATGCCATACACTATACGTTAATAACATGGATACTATAAGTCAACTTTGAATGCCATACACTATACGTTAATAACATGGATACTATAAGTCAACTTTGAATGCCATACACTATACGTTAATAACATGGATACTGTGAGCCAACTTTGAATGCCATACACTATACGTTAATAACATGGATACTGTGAGCCAACTTTGAATGCCATACACTATAGGTTAATAACATGGATACTATAAGTCAACTTTGAATGCCATACACTATACGTTAATAACATGGATACTATGAGCCAACTTTGAATGCCAAACACTATACGTTAATAACATGGATACTATAAGTCAACTTTGAATGCCATACACTATACGTTAATAACATGGATACTATAAGTCAACTTTGAATGCCATACACTATACGTTAATAACATGGATACTATAAGTCAACTTTGAATGCCATACACTATACGTTAATAACATGGATACTATAAGTCAACTTTGAATGCCATACACTATACGTTAATAACATGGATACTGTGAGCCAACTTTGAATGCCATACACTATACGTTAATAACATGGATACTGTGAGCCAACTTTGAATGCCATACACTATAGGTTAATAACATGGATACTATAAGTCAACTTTGAATGCCATACACTATACGTTAATAACATGGAGACTATGAGCCAACTTTGAATGCCATACACTATACGTTAATAACATGGATACTGTGAGCCAACTTTGAATGCCATACACTATAGGTTAATAACATGGATACTATAAGGCAACTTTGAATGCCATACACTATACGTTAATAACATGGATACTATAAGCCAACTTTGAATGCCATACACTATACGTTAATAACATGGATACTATAAGCCAACTGTGAATGCCATACACTATAGGTTAATAACATGGATACTATAAGGCAACTTTTAATGCCATACACTATAGGTTAATAACATGGATACTATAAGTCAGCTTTTAATGCCATACACTATAGGTTAATAACATGGATACTATAAGCCAGCTTTTAATGCCATACACTATAGGTTAATAACATGGATACTATAAAGCAACTTTTAATGCCATACACTATAGGTTAATAACATGGATACTATAAGCCAGCTTGTAATGCCATACACTATAGGTTAATAACATGGATACTATAAGTCAACTTTGAATGCCATACACTATATGTTAATAACATGGATACTATAAACCAACTTTGAATGCCATACACTATACGTTAATAACATGGATACTGTGAGCCAACTTTGAATGCCATACACTATAGGTTAATAACATGGATACTATAAGGCAACTTTGAATGCCATACACTATACGTTAATAACATGGATACTATAAGCCAACTGTGAATGCCATACACTATAGGTTAATAACATGGATACTATAAGGCAACTTTTAATGCCATACACTATAGGTTAATAACATGGATATTATAAGTCAGCTTTTAATGCCATACACTATAGGTTAATAACATGGATACTATAAGCCAGCTTTTAATGCCATACACTATAGGTTAAAACCATGGATACTATAAGGCAACTTTTAATGCCATACACTATAGGTTAATAACATGGATACTATAAGGCAACTTGTAATGCCATACACTATAGGTTAATAACATGGATACTATAAGCCAGCTTTTAATGCCATACACTATAGGTTAATAACATGGATACTATAAGTCAACTTTGAATGCCATACACTATAGGTTAATAACATGGATACTATAAGCCAGCTTTTAATGCCATACACTATAGGTTAATAACATGGATACTATAAGCCAGCTTTTAATGCCATACACTATAGGTTAAAAACATGGATACTATAAGGCAACTTTGAATGCCATACACTATAGGTTAATAACATGGATACTGTGAGCCAACTTTGAATGCCATACACTATAGGTTAATAACATGGATACTATAAGGCAACTTTGAATGCCATACACTATACGTTAATAACATGGATACTATAAGCCAACTGTGAATGCCATACACTATAGGTTAATAACATGGATACTATAAGGCAACTTTTAATGCCATACACTATAGGTTAATAACATGGATACTATAAGTCAGCTTTTAATGCCATACACTATAGGTTAATAACATGGATACTATAAGCCAGCTTTTAATGCCATACACTATAGGTTAATAACATGGATACTATAAGGCAACTTTTAATGCCATACACTATAGGTTAATAACATGGATACTATAAGCCAGCTTTTAATGCCATACACTATAGGTTAATAACATGGATAATATAAGCCAACTGTGAATGCCATACACTATAGGGTAATAACATGGATAATATAAACCAACTTTGAATGCCATACACTATAGGTTAATAACATGGATACTATAAGTCAACTTTGAATGCCATACACTATAGGTTAATAACATGGATACTATAAGCCAACTTTGAATGCCATACACTATAGGTTAATAACATGGATAATATAAGCCAACTTTGAATGCCATACACTATAGGTTAATAACATGGATACTATAAGTCAACTTTGAATGCCATACACTAAAGGTTAATAACATGGATAATATAAGCCAACTTTGAATGCGATACACTATAGGTTAATAACATGGATACTATAAGCCAACTTTGAATGCCATACACTATAGGTTAATAACATGGATACTATAAGTCAAAACATTTAATGCCATACACTATAGGTTAATAACATGGATACTATAAGCCAACTTTGAATGCCATACACTCAATATTTCCTTACTATGCTTATACAAAATCTTCACAGTCTTGTTGTGTTAACATTTTTTTTAAACATAAAGACATAATTTGGCATAACTTGATAAGTTTTTGTAGCAGCACAGTTGTACTTCAAGTGTATCATTGCTACATAACATACATACATGTGTGCCAAATTTTAATGTCATGCATGCAATATTTCCATGCTATCCATTTACATATATTATATAATGTAAAACTTCAACAGCCGAGGTCTTCATTTTCACTTTTTGACCCCTACCATGTTCAATGCTCCATAACTTCGCAAATTTTTGTAGCAGAGACATAATTTTTGAAACAGTGTAAAGTACCATATCTAACCTTTACAAGAATATAAGAAAACAATGTTAAAATTTTTCCGACTTATAACTCATTTGGTCAACCGGGAACATATATAGTGCAAAGGACTTCAGGGCCTCTTCTTGGCCCATTTTTTTATTATTTAGTCACGTCTTCCACTGTTTGCACTGGGTGAATGTATATTTGTAACATGTAAATATGTTAAAATAATGACTTGACTTGAGGTTACAGGTGTAAATTCCTGCAGTTTGCTGACTTTCTCTGTACTCTGTCTGCAGAACCAAGACCACTACGCTGTCCTTGGACTGGGCAAATTGCGGTATCTTGCCACTACAAATCAGATAAAGAAAGCCTGTGAGTACAATTCTTATGAGCTTGATGCAGTGGGGAAGGAAGATATCCATCTCACAGATAACAAATTCAACTTTCTTCCGAATCAAAAGTTGTTCATTCTGTATTTGACTAGTTATAAAACATACTCAAATAAAGTGCGAACTGTGAACTAGTGCCATCTTAAAGGAAGTGCATGATTGCGTCATGAGGGTTATATTTAAATCAAAGGAATTGCAAATAAACTGTACAACTGGACGTAGTCAAATGTATTCTTTCTTTTATTCCAACCTTTGTAGAAACAACTCACCAAGTTAGGTGGGTGACACAAGTAAGTCATTTTTAGAAAAGGACAGGAGAATTTGGCAGGGGACAATGGCTGTGTTTGCATAAAAAGAGGGAAATAAGGAGACTGTGGGAATGGTGAGAGAATGGGTGTGGAAAGCGACGGAGTGTGTCTTGTTGAATGTGCCATGTCTGTTGTAGATAAGAGAAAGGTGCTGCAGCATCACCCAGACAAAAGGCGTGCGAGAGGGGTGCCCGTCAAGGAGGGTGAGGAGGACTACTTCACATGCATCACCAGAGGTTAGTCCCAGTAGCCTGAGGTTAGTCTCAGTAGTCTCAGGTCAGTCTCGGTAGTCTAAGGTCTCAGTAGTCTCAGGTCAGTCTCGGTAGCCTGAGGTCATTCTTGGTAGCCTGAGGTCAGTCTTGTTGGTCAGAGGTCAGTCTCGGTAGTCCGAGGTCAGTCTCAGTAGCCCGGTGTCACCACATTTCGCTGTGACATTGTAAGTATATATATTATAATTAAAATACTGGGTGAAATACTTTAATCTGTGTCATTGGTTTGCAGTCAGCAAGTTTTTAAAATATATGTTTGTATAAACATTGGTGGCTATGATTGATGCACTTTTTCCTGAATCATTAATTACATTTACATGTTTGTTTCCTAAAAATTTGTCTGACTCAACTTGCAGCATGGGAGACTCTCGGCATTCCCGCCAAGAAGAAGTCGTACGATAGCATCGACCCACAGTTTGACGATTCCGTACCGGCAGTTAATAGTGAATCAAAAGAGAAATTCTTTGTAGTGTTTCGTCCTTTCTTTGAACAGAATTCGAGGTAAGTGTCAATGATTTTAAGGGGGGTCATTTTCTGGTACATTTGTTGTAACTACCCATGGCATACAAACGACAGTAGGGAAATCCGTACAAAAGTAGATAAATCCATTACGTACATTTCACTTTTCAGAGTCATTTAGCATTTAATTATAGTTCTTGCTATTTGGTTCTGTCATAAGGAATATTTTTATGTGAAAAATAAAATAAGACAACTTTGCTCATACTAAATGTTGCAATTTATTAGTGGGTGTATTTTCTGTAATTGACCTGTTGGTGTAACGCTTCTTGTATAATTAAGAAAAGTTAGTGTAGCAAATGTTGGCGGTTATGTAAATTTAATTGACACTACACTGTACAACATATTCACCAGGACAAGGTTATTTGTCTAAGATTGCATTTTGAATCCTGCGTTTCTGCTGCTGCTATGTGTGTCGTATGAAAATATTTAAGAGTTGCATGCAGAAAAGAATGTCTTAATGACGTACCATATTTTATTCCTCCGCAGGTGGTCGGTGAAGAAGCGAGTACCAGTTCTGGGGGACGAGAACACAAGCTTTGAGGATGTCAATAACTTCTACTCTTTCTGGTGCGTATTTCCCATGAGCTAAGAGATTGTTTCACTGAGACTTGGACTCAAAAGGAAATACAACATCAAACAGAATCCGTTGTTATATTTGTAAATGCAAAAAGCTTCTGCCGTAACATTGAGGACACTATTTCTGTGACACACCAGCAAGAGTGTCCCGGCGGCGGCGGTGTTGACAGTTTTCAGTATACAAGACCAGTGTTAAGGAGCAAAGTAATTTTTTTTAAACAAAATCGTCCTTAAGATCTCACAAGAATGTTAGTGAAGCCGTCTCCTGACCACTTAAGAGCTCACAAGAATGTTAGTGAAGCCGTCTCCTGTCCACTTAAGAGCTCACAAGAATGTTAGTGAAGCCGTCTCCTGACCACTTAAGAGCTCACAAGAATGTTAGTGAAGCCATCTCCTGGCCACTTAAGAGCTCACAAGAATGTTAGTGAAGCCGTCTCCTGGCCACTTAAGAGCTCACAAGAATGTTAGTGAAGCCGTCTCCTGACCACTTAAAAGCTCACAAGAATGTTAGTGAAGCCGTCTCCTGGCCACTTAAGAGCTCACAAGAATGTTAGTGAAGCCGTCTCCTGACCACTTAAGAGCTCACAAGAATGTTAGTGAAGCCGTCTCCTGGCCACTTAAGAGCTCACAAGAATGTTAGTGAAGCCGTCTCCTGACCACTTAAGAGCTCACAAGAATGTTAGTGAAGCCGTCTCCTGACCACTTAAGAGCTCACAAGAATGTTAGTGAAGCCGTCTCCTGGCCACTTAAGAGCTCACAAGAATGTTAGTGAAGCCGTCTCCTGACCACTTAAGAGCTCACAAGAATGTTAGTGAAGCCGTCTCCTGACCACTTAAGAGCTCACAAGAATGTTAGTGAAGCTGTCTCCTGACCACTTAAGAGCTCACTCGAATGTTAGTGAAGCCGTCTCCTGACCACTTAAGAGCTCACAAGAATGTTAGTGAAGCCGTCTCCTGGCCACTTAAGAGCTCACAAGAATGTTAGTGAAGCCGTCTCCTGACCACTTAAGAGCTCACAAGAATGTTAGTGAAGCCGTCTCCTGGCCACTTAAGAGCTCACAAGAATTTAGTGAAGCCGTCTCCTGACCACTTAAGAGCTCACAAGAATGTTAGTGAAGCTGTCCCTGGCCACGTAAGAGCTCACAAGAATGTTAGTGAAGCCGTCTCCTGGCCACTTAGGAGCTCACAAGAATGTTAGTGAAGCCGTCTCCTGGCCACTTAAGAGCTCACAAGAATGTTAGTGAAGCCGTCTCCTGGCCACTTAAGAGCTCACAAGAATGATAGTGAAGCCGTCTCCTGGCTACTTAAGAGCTCACAAGAATGTTAGTGAAGCTGTCTCCTGACCACTTAAGAGCTCATTCGAATGTTAGTGAAGTCGTCTCCTGACCACTTAAGAGCTCACTCGAATGTTAGTGAAGCTGTCCCTGGCCACATAAGAGCTCACAAGAATGTTAGTGAAGCCGTCTCCTGGCCACTTAAGAGCTCACAAGAATGTTAGTGAAGCCGTCTCCTGGCCACTTAAAAGCTCACAAGAATGTTAGTGAAGCCGTCTCCTGGCCACTTAAGAGCTCACAAGAATGTTAGTGAAGCCGTCTCCTGACCACTTAAGAGCTCAGTCGAATGTTAATGAAGCTGTCCCTGGCCACTTAAGAGCTCACAATAATGTTAGTGAAGCCGTCTCCTGGCCACTTAAGAGCTCACAAGAATGTTAGTGAAGCCGTCTCCTGGCCACTTAAGAGCTCACTCGAATGTTAGTGAAGCCGTCTCCTGGCAACTTAAGAGCTCACAAGAATGTTAGTGAAGCTGTCTCCTGGCCACTTAAGAGCTCACAAGAATGTTAGTGAAGCCGTCTCCTGGCCACTTAAGAGCTCACAAGAATGTTAGTGAAGCCGTCTCCTGGCTACTTAAGAGCTCACACGAATGTTAGTGAAGCCGTCTCCCGGCCACTTAAGAGCTCACAAGAATGTTAGTGAAGCCATCTCCTGGCCACTTAAGAGCTCACAAGAATGTTAATGAAGCCGTCTCCCGGCCACTTAAGAGCTCACAAGAATGTTAGTGGCCATTTGTAAAATCAATTGTAGCATTTGTCGAGAATATTTGCCTTTCAGTTGATAGATGTTTTACATTTTCCAAGTTTGGTTCCCAATAGATCCAGGGTAACTTTGTAAGTAATAAATACTCAGTGAATTGTAATAATGACCATACGATTCAAACACAGACGATGTGGCAAAATTGGGCATTTGTTGCAAACATATGCACATAAACATTCACGTATCAGTGATTTCTTTGAAGTGGCACATCACTGTGTCTGGTCATTGCTGCAGGTACAACTTTGACTCCTGGCGAGAATATTCTTACCTGGATGAGGAGGAGAAGGAGAAGGGAGAGAAGTAAGTGTCTGAGTGAAGCTACGTTGGGTGCAGAACAAGTTCCTTTGATGCCCTGTTTGTCATGTAACAAAACTGTTTTAGACTAGTCGGCTCTCTCTTTGGGGACACAGAGGCTGTCTTCCTAATGTTGCGCAAGAAATGGATTGGTATTGCAATGATTATGTGGTTGCATGTAGCAAGCTGAACAGCTGTTGTAGTTAGTTATATGAGTGTGGAAAGAGATCCTTGTGGGGTGTGGGGCAGGGCGGTCCTTCGATTCGCCCTAGATATTTCAACGATTCTGTTTGCATTCCATGGAGGAGATGGTGCAGGGAATCTCCACAGAGAGACCAGACAGAACAGTTAGAATAGATCCATAGTTGAATGCTTGAGGTGAATTTTGAGAGCTCCTTGAAGGAAATGTTACAGTTGACCCATCCATCACATGACCTGTTGCCTAACAAAAGCTCCGTCAAGCCATAAAAAAATGCATGCCGAACATGTAGTGCATTCCGTTGTGTATTTTTTTTAATTCTGGCCACAAAAGTATTTCTTTATGACAAAACCATAAGGCAAAGTTTCTAATGTGACAACTGTTTGCAGGAATGTTTGATTTATGAGATGTCATGCAGCAACATTGATAACAAAAGTGAAACTTGACGTAGGTCACGTGCGAAATTTTGATTGTAACATATGCAAACCGCGATGTACTGAATACATCAACTGCATGTCTTTTGTGCGTTGCCACAAATTCTGTCATCTGTGCTAACGACGCTGTGCGTTGTGTTGCCAGCCGTGATGAGAGGCGGTGGATCGAGAAACAGAACAAAGCAGCGAGACAGAAGAGGAAGAAGGAAGAGATCGCCCGATTCAGACAGCTCGTAGGTCAGTCACTACTAGCTCGTAGGTCGGTCACTTCTATCTCATAGGTCGGTCACTACTAGCTCATAGGTCGGTCACTACTAGCTCGTAGGTCAGTCACTACCAGCTCGTAAGTCGGTCACTACCAGCTCGTAAGTCGGTCACTACTAGCTCGTAGGTTGGTTACTACTAGCTCATAGGTCGGTCACTACTAGCTCGTAGGTCGGTCATTACTAGCTCATAGGTCGGTCACTACTAGGTCATAGGTCAGTCATTACTAGCTTTTAGGTCAGTCATTATTAGCTGGCATGTCGGTCATTACTAGCTTGCAGGTCGGTAATTATTAGCTCTTAGGTCAGTCGATACTAGCTCGCAGGTCAGTCGTTACTAGCTCGCAGGTCAGTCATTACTAGCTCGCAGGTCGGTCACTACTAGCTCGCAGGTCGGTCACTACTAGCTCGCAGGTCAGTCACTACTAGCTTGCAGGTAAGTAATTACTAGCTCGTAGGTAAGCCGTTACTAGTTCGTAGGTCAGTCATTATTAGTTCGTAGGTCAGTCACTGTTAGCTCGTAGGTCAGTCACTACTAGCTCGTAGGTCAGTCACTACTAGCTCGTAAGTTGGTCACTACTAGCTCATAGGTCAGTCATTAGTAGCTCATAGGATAGTCATTACTTAATACTAGCTCATAGGTCAGTCATTACTAGCTTGTAGGTAAGTAATTATTAGCTCATAGGTCAAAACACACACACAAACACACAGACACAAACACACACACACACGGATGTAGACACACACACACCCCCAAGTGCATGCGCTCACTCAAACACACAACACACACACACGCATTCAGATGTATATATACAGCAGTATATGTTCATTAAAAATATGTATCTGGTCATCTACCTTTAAGTATAATATACACTGTGTATCATATGTGTGACATAGACAAGAGAATGTGTTGTGACATCAGCATGCACTGTATGTTGCAGACAACAGCTATGCTTGCGACCCGCGCATTGCAAAACACTTGGAGCAGGAGAAACAGAAGAAGTTGGCAGTGAAGCAGGCCAAGAGGGACGCAGCCAGAGCGCGGGCCGAGGAGGAGGAGAGGGTGAGTACATGGGGCGGACATTACATTGTTCTATCACATCGGGTGGGGGTGGCTACAAGTTGTAGACTCGTATATGGGGCGGACATCCCATTGTTCTATCACATCGGGTGGGGGTGGCTACAAGTTGTAGACTCGTATATGGGGCGGACATCCCATTGTTCTATCACGTTGGCTGGGGGTGGCTACAAGTTGTAGACTCGTATATGGGGCGGACATCCCATTGTTCTATCACGTTGGCTGGGGGTGGCTACAAGTTGTAGACTCGTATATGGGGCGGACATCCCATTGTTCTATCACGTTGGCTGGGGGTGGCTAAAAGTTGTAGACTCGTATATGGGGCAGACATCCCATTGTTCTATCACGTTGGCTGGGGGTGGCTACAAGTTGTAGACTCGTATATGGGGCCGACATCCCATTGTTCTATCACGTTGGCTGGGGATGGCTACAAGTTGTAGACTCGTATATGGGGCGGACATCCCATTGTTCTATCACGTTGGCTGGGGGTGGCTACAAGTTGTAGACTCGTATATGGGGCAGACATCCCATTGTTCTATCACATCGGCTGGGGGTGGCTACAAGTTGTAGACTCGTATATGGGGCGGACATTCCATTGTTCTATCACGTCGGGTGGGGATGGCTACAAGTTGTAGACTCGTGTATGGGGCGGACATCCCATTGTTCTATCACATCGGCTGGGGGTGGCTACAAGTTGTAGACTCGTATATGGGGCAGACATCCCATTGTTCTATCACGTTGGCTGGGGATGGCTACAAGTTGTAGATTCATATATGGGGCAGACATCCCATTGTTCTATCACGTTGGCTGGGGGTTGCTACAAGTTGTAGACTCATATATGGGGCAGACATCCCATTGTTCTATCACGTAGGCTGGGGGTGGCTACAAGTTGTAGACTCATATATGGGGCAGACATCCCATTGTTCTATCACGTTGGCTGGGGGTGGCTACAAGTTGTAGACTCATATATGGGGCAGACATCCCATTGTTCTATCACGTTGGCTGGGGGTTGCTACAAGTTGTAGACTCGTATATGGGGCGGACATCCCATTGTTCTATCACGTTGGCTGGGGATGGCTACAAGTTGTAGACTCGTATATGGGGCGGACATCCCATTGTTCTATCACTTCGGCTGGGGGTGGCTACAAGTTGTAGACTCATATATGGGGCAGACATCCCATTGTTCTATCACGTTGGCTGGGGGTGGCTACAAGTTGTAGACTCGTATATGGGACGGACATCCCATTGTTCTATCACGTCGGCTGGGGGTGGCTACAAGTTGTAGACTCGTATATGGGACGGACATCCCATTGTTCTATCACGTTGGCTGGGGGTGGCTACAAGTTGTAGACTCGTATATGGGGCGGACATCCCATTGTTCTATCACGTTGGCTGGGGGTGGCTACAAGTTGTAGACTCGTATATGGGGCGGACATCCCATTGTTCTATCACGTTGGCTGGGGGTGGCTACAAGTTGTAGACTCGTATATGGGGCGGACATCCCATTGTTCTATCACGTTGGCTGGGGGTGGCTACAAGTTGTAGACTCGTATATGGGGCAGACATCCCATTGTTCTATCACGTTGGCTGGGGGTGGCTACAAGTTGTAGACTCGTATAGGGGGCAGACATCCCATTGTTCTATCACGTTGGCTGGGGTGGCTACAAGTTGTAGACTCGTATATGGGGCGGACATCCCATTGTTCTATCACGTTGGCTGGGGATGGCTACAAGTTGTAGACTCGTATATATGGGGCGGACATCCCATTGTTCTATCACGTTGGCTGGGGTGGCTACAAGTTGTAGACTCGTATATGGGGCGGACATCCCATTGTTCTATCACGTTGGCTGGGGGTGGCTACAAGTTGTAGACTCGTATATGGGGCAGACATCCCATTGTTCTATCACGTTGACTGGGGGTGGCTACAAGTTGTAGACTCGTATATGGGGCAGACATCCCATTGTTCTATCACGTTGGCTGGGGATGGCTACAAGTTGTAGACTCGTATATATGGGGCGGACATCCCATTGTTCTATCACGTCGGCTGGGGGTGGCTACAAGTTGTAGACTCGTATATGGGGCGGACATCCCATTGTTCTATCACGTTGGCTGGGGGTGGCTACAAGTTGTAGACTCGTATATGGGGCAGACATCCCATTGTTCTATCACGTTGGCTGGGGGTGGCTACAAGTTGTAGACTCGTGTATGGGGCAGACATCCCATTGTTCTATCACGTTGGCTGGGGGTGGCTACAAGTTGTAGACTCGTGTATGGGGCGGACATCCCATTGTTCTATCACGTCAGCTGGGGGTGGCTACAAGTTGTAGACTCGTATATGGGGCGGACATCCCATTGTTCTATCACGTTGGCTGGGGGTGGCTACAAGTTGTAGACTCGTATATGGGGCGGACATCCCATTGTTCTATCACGTTGGCTGGGGTGGCTACAAGTTGTAGACTCGTATATGGGGCAGACATCCCATTGTTCTATCACGTTGGCTGGGGGTGGCTACAAGTTGTAGACTCGTATATGGGGCAGACATCCCATTGTTCTATCACGTTGGCTGGGGGTGGCTACAAGTTGTAGACTCGTATATGGGGCGGACATCCCATTGTTCTATCACGTAGGCTGGGGGTGGCTACAAGTTGTAGACTCGTATATGGGGCAGACATCCCATTGTTCTATCACGTTGGCTGGGGGTGGCTACAAGTTGTAGACTCGTATATGGGGCGGACATCCCATTGTTCTATCACGTAGGCTGGGGGTGGCTACAAGTTGTAGACTCGTATATGGGGCAGACATCCCATTGTTCTATCACGTTGGCTGGGGGTGGCTACAAGTTGTAGACTCGTATATGGGGCAGACATCCCATTGTTCTATCACGTTGGCTGGGGGTGGCTACAAGTTGTAGACTCGTATATGGGGCGGACATCCCATTGTTCTATCACGTAGGCTGGGGGTGGCTACAAGTTGTAGACTCGTATATGGGGCAGACATCCCATTGTTCTATCACGTTGGCTGGGGGTGGCTACAAGTTGTAGACTCGTGTATGGGGCAGACATCCCATTGTTCTATCACGTTGGCTGGGGGTGGCTACAAGTTGTAGACTCGTATATGGGGCAGACATCCCATTGTTCTATCACGTTGGCTGGGGGTGGCTACAAGTTGTAGACTCGTATATGGGGCGGACATCCCATTGTTCTATCACGTTGGCTGGGGGTGGCTACAAGTTGTAGACTCGTGTATGGGGCAGACATCCCATTGTTCTATCACGTTGGCTGGGGGTGGCTACAAGTTGTAGACTCGTATATGGGGCGGACATCCCATTGTTCTATCACGTAGGCTGGGGGTGGCTACAAGTTGTAGACTCGTATATGGGGCAGACATCCCATTGTTCTATCACGTTGGCTGGGGGTGGCTACAAGTTGTAGACTCGTGTATGGGGCAGACATCCCATTGTTCTATCACGTTGGCTGGGGGTGGCTACAAGTTGTAGACTCGTATATGGGGCAGACATCCCATTGTTCTATCACGTCGGCTGGAGGTGGCTACAAGTTGTAGACTCGTATATGGGGCGGACATCCCATTGTTCTATCACGTTGGCTGGGGGTGGTTACAAGTTGTAGACTCGTGTATGGGGCAGACATCCCATTGTTCTATCACGTTGGCTGGGGGTGGCTACAAGTTGTAGACTCGTATATGGGGCAGACATCCCATTGTTCTATCACATCGGCTGGGGGTGGCTACAAGTTGTAGACTCGTATATGGGGCGGACATCCCATTGTTCTATCACGTTGGCTGGGGGTGGCTACAAGTTGTAGACTCATATATGGGGCAGACATCCCATTGTTCTATCACGTTGGCTGGGGATGGCTACAAGTTGTAGACTCATATATGGGGCAGACATCCCATTGTTCTATCACGTTGGCTGGGGATGGCTACAAGTTGTAGACTCGTATATGGGGCAGACATCCCATTGTTCTATCACGTTGGCTGGGGGTGGCTACAAGTTGTAGACTCCTATATAGGGCAGACATCCCATTGTTCTATCACGTTGGCTGGGGGTGGCTACAAGTTGTAGACTCATATATGGGGCAGACATCCCATTGTTCTATCACGTTGGCTGGGGATGGCTACAAGTTGTAGACTCATATATGGGGCAGACATCCCATTGTTCTATCACGTTGGCTGGGGGTGGCTACAAGTTGTAGACTCGTATATGGGGCAGACATCCCATTGTTCTATCACGTTGGCTGGGGATGGCTACAAGTTGTAGACTCGTATATGAGGCAGACATCCCATTGTTCTATCACGTCGGCTGGGGGTGGCTACAAGTTGTAGACTCGTATATGGGGCAGACATCCCATTGTTCTATCACGTTGGCTGGGGATGGCTACAAGTTGTAGACTCATATATGGGGCAGACATCCCATTGTTCTATCACGTTGACTGGGGATGGCTACAAGTTGTAGACTCATATATGGGGCAGACATCCCATTGTTCTATCACGTTGGCTGGGGATGGCTACAAGTTGTAGACTCATATATGGGGCAGACATCCCATTGTTCTATCACGTTGGCTGGGGATGGCTACAAGTTGTAGACTCATATATGGGGCAGACATCCCATTGTTCTATCACGTTGGCTGGGGATGGCTACAAGTTGTAGACTCATATATGGGGCAGACATCCCATTGTTCTATCACGTTGGCTGGGGGTGGCTACAAGTTGTAGACTCATATATGGGGCAGACATCCCATTGTTCTATCACGTTGACTGGGGGTGGCTACAAGTTGTAGACTCGTATATGGGGCAGACATCCCATTGTTCTATCACGTCGGCTGGGGGTGGCTACAAGTTGTAGACTCGTATATGGGGCAGACATCCCATTGTTCTATCACGTTGACTGGGGGTGGCTACAAGTTGTAGACTCATATATGGGGCAGACATCCCATTGTTCTATCACGTCGGCTGGGGATGGCTACAAGTTGTAGACTCATATATGGGGCAGACATCCCATTGTTCTATCACGTTGGCTGGGGATGGCTACAAGTTGTAGACTCATATATGGGGCAGACATCCCATTGTTCTATCACGTTGGCTGGGGGTGGCTACAAGTTGTAGACTCATATATGGGGCGGACATCCCATTGTTCTATCACGTCGGCTGGGGGTGGCTACAAGTTGTAGACTCGTATATGGGGCAGACATCCCATTGTTCTATCACGTTGGCTGGGGGTGGCTACAAGTTGTAGACTCGTATATGGGGCAGACATCCCATTGTTCTATCACGTTGGCTGGGGGTGGCTACAAGTTGTAGACTCGTATATGGGGCGGACATCCCATTGTTCTATCATGTTGGCTGGGGGTGACTACAAGTTGTAGACTCGTATATGGGGCGGACATCCCATTGTTCTATCACGTTGGCTGGGGATGGCTACAAGTTGTAGACTCGTATATGGGGCAGACATCCCATTGTTCTATCACGTTGGCTGGGGGTGGCTACAAGTTGTAGACTCGTGTATGGGGCAGACATCCCATTGTTCTATCACGTTGGCTGGGGATGGCTACAAGTTGTAGACTCATATATGGGGCAGACATCCCATTGTTCTATCACGTTGGCTGGGGGTGGCTACAAGTTGTAGACTCGTGTATGGGGCAGACATCCCATTGTTCTATCACGTTGGCTGGGGGTGGCTACAAGTTGTAGACTCATATATGGGGCGGACATCCCATTGTTCTATCACGTCGGCTGGGGGTGGCTACAAGTTGTAGACTCGTATATGGGGCAGACATCCCATTGTTCTATCACGTTGGCTGGGGGTGGCTACAAGTTGTAGACTCGTATATGGGGCGGACATCCCATTGTTCTATCACGTTTGCTGGGGGTGGATACAAGTTGTAGACTCGTGTATGGGGCAGACATCCCATTGTTCTATCACGTTGACTGGGGGTGGCTACAAGTTGTAGACTCTTATAGGGGGCAGACATCCCATTGTTCAATCACGTTGGCTGGGGGTGGCTACAAGTTGTAGACTCGTGTATGAGGCAGACATCCCATTGTTCTATCACGTCGGCTGGGGGTGGCTACAAGTTGTAGACTCGTATATGGGGCGGACATCCCATTGTTCTATCACGTTGGCTGGGGATGGCTACAAGTTGTAGACTCGTATATGAGGCAGACATCCCATTGTTCTATCACGTTGGCTGGGGGTGGCTACAAGTTGTAGACTCGTATATGGGGCGGACATCCCATTGTTCTATCACGTTGGCTGGGGATGGCTACAAGTTGTAGACTCGTATATGGGGCAGACATCCCATTGTTCTATCACGTTGGCTTGGGATGGCTACAAGTTGTAGACTCGTGTATGGGGCAGACATCCCATTGTTCTATCACATCGGCTGGGGGTGGCTACAAGTTGTAGACTCGTATATGGGGCGGACATCCCATTGTTCTATCACGTTGGCTGGGGGTGGCTACAAGTTGTAGACTCATATATGGGGCAGACATCCCATTGTTCTATCACGTTAGCTGGGGATGGCTACAAGTTGTAGACTCATATATGGGGCAGACATCCCATTGTTCTATCACGTTGGCTGGGGATGGCTACAAGTTGTAGACTCATATATGGGGCAGACATCCCATTGTTCTATCACGTTGGCTGGGGATGGCTACAAGTTGTAGACTCGTATATGGGGCGGACATCCCATTGTTCTATCACGTTGGCTGGGGATGGCTACAAGTTGTAGACTCATATATGGGGCGGACATCCCATTGTTCTATCACGTTGGCTGGGGATGGCTACAAGTTGTAGACTCATATATGGGGCAGACATCCCATTGTTCTATCACGTTGACTGGGGGTGGCTACAAGTTGTAGACTCATATATGGGGCAGACATCCCATTGTTCTATCACGTTGGCTGGGGATGGCTACAAGTTGTAGACTCATATATGGGGCAGACATCCCATTGTTCTATCACGTTGGCTGGGGATGGCTACAAGTTGTAGACTCATATATGGGGCAGACATCCCATTGTTCTATCACGTTGGCTGGGGGTGGCTACAAGTTGTAGACTCGTATATGGGGCAGACATCCCATTGTTCTATCACGTTGGCTGGGGATGGCTACAAGTTGTAGACTCGTATATGGGGCAGACATCCCATTGTTCTATCACGTTGGCTGGGGATGGCTACAAGTTGTAGACTCGTGTATGGGGCAGACATCCCATTGTTCTATCACGTCGGCTGGGGGTGGCTACAAGTTGTAGACTCATATATGGGGCAGACATCCCATTGTTCTATCACGTTGGCTGGGGGTGGCTACAAGTTGTAGACTCGTGTATGGGGCAGACATCCCATTGTTCTATCACGTTGGCTGGGGGTGGCTACAAGTTGTAGACTCATATATGGGGCGGACATCCCATTGTTCTATCACGTCGGCTGGGGGTGGCTACAAGTTGTAGACTCATATATGGGGCAGACATCCCATTGTTCTATCACGTTGGCTGGGGGTGGCTACAAGTTGTAGACTCGTGTATGGGGCAGACATCCCATTGTTCTATCACGTCGGCTGGGGGTGGCTACAAGTTGTAGACTCATATATGGGGCAGACATCCCATTGTTCTATCACGTTGGCTGGGGGTGGCTACAAGTTGTAGACTCGTGTATGGGGCAGACATCCCATTGTTCTATCACGTTGGCTGGGGGTGGCTACAAGTTGTAGACTCATATATGGGGCGGACATCCCATTGTTCTATCACGTCGGCTGGGGGTGGCTACAAGTTGTAGACTCATATATGGGGCAGACATCCCATTGTTCTATCACGTTGGCTGGGGGTGGCTACAAGTTGTAGACTCGTGTATGGGGCAGACATCCCATTGTTCTATCACGTTGGCTGGGGGTGGCTACAAGTTGTAGACTCATATATGGGGCGGACATCCCATTGTTCTATCACGTCGGCTGGGGGTGGCTACAAGTTGTAGACTCGTATATGGGGCAGACATCCCATTGTTCTATCACGTTGGCTGGGGGTGGCTACAAGTTGTAGACTCGTATATGGGGCGGACATCCCATTGTTCTATCACGTTTGCTGGGGGTGGATACAAGTTGTAGACTCGTGTATGGGGCAGACATCCCATTGTTCTATCACGTTGACTGGGGGTGGCTACAAGTTGTAGACTCTTATAGGGGGCAGACATCCCATTGTTCAATCACGTTGGCTGGGGGTGGCTACAAGTTGTAGACTCGTGTATGAGGCAGACATCCCATTGTTCTATCACGTCGGCTGGGGGTGGCTACAAGTTGTAGACTCGTATATGGGGCGGACATCCCATTGTTCTATCACGTTGGCTGGGGATGGCTACAAGTTGTAGACTCGTATATGAGGCAGACATCCCATTGTTCTATCACGTTGGCTGGGGGTGGCTACAAGTTGTAGACTCGTATATGGGGCGGACATCCCATTGTTCTATCACGTTGGCTGGGGATGGCTACAAGTTGTAGACTCGTATATGGGGCAGACATCCCATTGTTCTATCACGTTGGCTGGGGATGGCTACAAGTTGTAGACTCGTGTATGGGGCAGACATCCCATTGTTCTATCACGTCGGCTGGGGGTGGCTACAAGTTGTAGACTCATATATGGGGCAGACATCCCATTGTTCTATCACGTTGGCTGGGGGTGGCTACAAGTTGTAGACTCGTGTATGGGGCAGACATCCCATTGTTCTATCACGTTGGCTGGGGATGGCTACAAGTTGTAGACTCGTATATGGGGCAGACATCCCATTGTTCTATCACGTTGGCTGGGGGTGGCTACAAGTTGTAGACTCGTGTATAGGGCAGACATCCCATTGTTCTATCACGTAGGCTGGGGGTGGCTACAAGTTGTAGACTCGTATATGGGGCAGACATCCCATTGTTCTATCACGTTGGCTGGGGGTGGCTACAAGTTGTAGACTCGTGTATGGGGCAGACATCCCATTGTTCTATCACGTTGGCTGGGGATGGCTACAAGTTGTAGACTCGTGTATGGGGCAGACATCCCATTGTTCTATCACATCGGCTGGGGGTGGCTACAAGTTGTAGACTCGTGTATGGGGCAGACATCCCATTGTTCTATCACGTCGGCTGGGGGTGGCTACAAGTTGTAGACTCGTATATGGGGCAGACATCCCATTGTTCTATCACGTCGGCTGGAGGTGGCTACAAGTTGTAGACTCGTATATGGGGCGGACATCCCATTGTTCTATCACGTTGGCTGGGGGTGGTTACAAGTTGTAGACTCGTGTATGGGGCAGACATCCCATTGTTCTATCACGTTGGCTGGGGGTGGCTACAAGTTGTAGACTCGTATATGGGGCAGACATCCCATTGTTCTATCACATCGGCTGGGGGTGGCTACAAGTTGTAGACTCGTATATGGGGCGGACATCCCATTGTTCTATCACGTTGGCTGGGGGTGGCTACAAGTTGTAGACTCATATATGGGGCAGACATCCCATTGTTCTATCACGTTGGCTGGGGGTGGCTACAAGTTGTAGACTCATATATGGGGCAGACATCCCATTGTTCTATCACGTTGGCTGGGGATGGCTACAAGTTGTAGACTCATATATGGGGCAGACATCCCATTGTTCTATCACGTTGGCTGGGGGTGGCTACAAGTTGTAGACTCGTATATGGGGCAGACATCCCATTGTTCTATCACGTTGGCTGGGGATGGCTACAAGTTGTAGACTCGTATATGGGGCAGACATCCCATTGTTCTATCACGTTGGCTGGGGATGGCTACAAGTTGTAGACTCGTATATGGGGCAGACATCCCATTGTTCTATCACGTTGGCTGGGGGTGGCTACAAGTTGTAGACTCATATATGGGGCAGACATCCCATTGTTCTATCACGTTGGCTGGGGATGGCTACAAGTTGTAGACTCATATATGGGGCAGACATCCCATTGTTCTATCACGTTGGCTGGGGGTGGCTACAAGTTGTAGACTCGTATATGGGGCAGACATCCCATTGTTCTATCACGTTGGCTGGGGATGGCTACAAGTTGTAGACTCATATATGGGGCGGACATCCCATTGTTCTATCACGTTGGCTGGGGGTGGCTACAAGTTGTAGACTCGTGTATGGGGCAGACATCCCATTGTTCTATCACGTTGGCTGGGGGTGGCTACAAGTTGTAGACTCGTATATGGGGCAGACATCCCATTGTTCTATCACGTTGGCTGGGGATGGCTACAAGTTGTAGACTCGTATATGGGGCAGACATCCCATTGTTCTATCACGTTGGCTGGGGGTGGCTACAAGTTGTAGACTCATATATGGGGCAGACATCCCATTGTTCTATCACGTTGGCTGGGGATGGCTACAAGTTGTAGACTCATATATGGGGCAGACATCCCATTGTTCTATCACGTTGGCTGGGGGTGGCTACAAGTTGTAGACTCGTATATGGGGCAGACATCCCATTGTTCTATCACGTTGGCTGGGGATGGCTACAAGTTGTAGACTCGTATATGGGGCAGACATCCCATTGTTCTATCACGTTGGCTGGGGATGGCTACAAGTTGTAGACTCGTGTATGGGGCAGACATCCCATTGTTCTATCACGTCGGCTGGGGGTGGCTACAAGTTGTAGACTCATATATGGGGCAGACATCCCATTGTTCTATCACGTTGGCTGGGGGTGGCTACAAGTTGTAGACTCGTGTATGGGGCAGACATCCCATTGTTCTATCACGTTGGCTGGGGGTGGCTACAAGTTGTAGACTCATATATGGGGCGGACATCCCATTGTTCTATCACGTCGGCTGGGGGTGGCTACAAGTTGTAGACTCGTATATGGGGCGGACATCCCATTGTTCTATCACGTCGGCTGGGGGTGGCTACAAGTTGTAGACTCGTATATGGGGCAGACATCCCATTGTTCTATCACGTTGGCTGGGGATGGCTACAAGTTGTAGACTCATATATGGGGCAGACATCCCATTGTTCTATCACGTTGGCTGGGGGTGGCTACAAGTTGTAGACTCGTGTATGGGGCAGACATCCCATTGTTCTATCACGTTGGCTGGGGGTGGCTACAAGTTGTAGACTCATATATGGGGCGGACATCCCATTGTTCTATCACGTCGGCTGGGGGTGGCTACAAGTTGTAGACTCGTATATGGGGCAGACATCCCATTGTTCTATCACGTTGGCTGGGGGTGGCTACAAGTTGTAGACTCGTATATGGGGCGGACATCCCATTGTTCTATCACGTTTGCTGGGGGTGGATACAAGTTGTAGACTCGTGTATGGGGCAGACATCCCATTGTTCTATCACGTTGACTGGGGGTGGCTACAAGTTGTAGACTCTTATAGGGGGCAGACATCCCATTGTTCAATCACGTTGGCTGGGGGTGGCTACAAGTTGTAGACTCGTGTATGAGGCAGACATCCCATTGTTCTATCACGTCGGCTGGGGGTGGCTACAAGTTGTAGACTCGTATATGGGGCGGACATCCCATTGTTCTATCACGTTGGCTGGGGATGGCTACAAGTTGTAGACTCGTATATGAGGCAGACATCCCATTGTTCTATCACGTTGGCTGGGGATGGCTACAAGTTGTAGACTCGTGTATGGGGCAGACATCCCATTGTTCTATCACATTGGCTGGGGATGGCTACAAGTTGTAGACTCGTATATGGGGCAGACATCCCATTGTTCTATCACGTTGGCTGGGGATGGCTACAAGTTGTAGACTCGTATATGGGGCAGACATCCCATTGTTCTATCACGTTGGCTGGGGATGGCTACAAGTTGTAGACTCGTGTATGGGGCAGACATCCCATTGTTCTATCACATCGGCTGGGGGTGGCTACAAGTTGTAGACTCGTATATGGGGCGGACATCCCATTGTTCTATCACGTTGGCTGGGGGTGGCTACAAGTTGTAGACTCATATATGGGGCAGACATCCCATTGTTCTATCACGTTAGCTGGGGATGGCTACAAGTTGTAGACTCATATATGGGGCAGACATCCCATTGTTCTATCACGTTGGCTGGGGATGGCTACAAGTTGTAGACTCGTATATGGGGCAGACATCCCATTGTTCTATCACGTTGGCTGGGGGTGGCTACAAGTTGTAGACTCATATATGGGGCAGACATCCCATTGTTCTATCACGTTGGCTGGGGATGGCTACAAGTTGTAGACTCATATATGGGGCAGACATCCCATTGTTCTATCACGTTGGCTGGGGATGGCTACAAGTTGTAGACTCATATATGGGGCAGACATCCCATTGTTCTATCACGTCGGCTGGGGGTGGCTACAAGTTGTAGACTCATATATGGGGCAGACATCCCATTGTTCTATCACGTCGGCTGGGGGTGGCTACAAGTTGTAGACTCATATATGGGGCAGACATCCCATTGTTCTATCACGTCGGCTGGGGATGGCTACAAGTTGTAGACTCATATATGGGGCAGACATCCCATTGTTCTATCACGTTGGCTGGGGGTGGCTACAAGTTGTAGACTCATATATGGGGCAGACATCCCATTGTTCTATCACGTCGGCTGGGGGTGGCTACAAGTTGTAGACTCGTATATGGGGCAGACATCCCATTGTTCTATCACGTTGGCTGGGGATGGCTACAAGTTGTAGACTCGTATATGGGGCAGACATCCCATTGTTCTATCACGTTGGCTGGGGATGGCTACAAGTTGTAGACTCATATATGGGGCAGACATCCCATTGTTCTATCACGTCGGCTGGGGGTGGCTACAAGTTGTAGACTCATATATGGGGCAGACATCCCATTGTTCTATCACGTTGGCTGGGGGTGGCTACAAGTTGTAGACTCGTGTATGGGGCAGACATCCCATTGTTCTATCACGTTGGCTGGGGGTGGCTACAAGTTGTAGACTCATATATGGGGCGGACATCCCATTGTTCTATCACGTCGGCTGGGGGTGGCTACAAGTTGTAGACTCGTATATGGGGCAGACATCCCATTGTTCTATCACGTTGGCTGGGGATGGCTACAAGTTGTAGACTCATATATGGGGCAGACATCCCATTGTTCTATCACGTTGGCTGGGGGTGGCTACAAGTTGTAGACTCATATATGGGGCAGACATCCCATTGTTCTATCACGTTGGCTGGGGATGGCTACAAGTTGTAGACTCATATATGGGGCAGACATCCCATTGTTCTATCACGTTGGCTGGGGGTGGCTACAAGTTGTAGACTCGTGTATGGGGCAGACATCCCATTGTTCTATCACGTTGGCTGGGGATGGCTACAAGTTGTAGACTCATATATGGGGCAGACATCCCATTGTTCTATCACGTTGGCTGGGGGTGGCTACAAGTTGTAGACTCGTGTATGGGGCAGACATCCCATTGTTCTATCACGTTGGCTGGGGGTGGCTACAAGTTGTAGACTCATATATGGGGCGGACATCCCATTGTTCTATCACGTCGGCTGGGGGTGGCTACAAGTTGTAGACTCGTATATGGGGCAGACATCCCATTGTTCTATCACGTTGGCTGGGGGTGGCTACAAGTTGTAGACTCGTATATGGGGCGGACATCCCATTGTTCTATCACGTTTGCTGGGGGTGGATACAAGTTGTAGACTCGTGTATGGGGCAGACATCCCATTGTTCTATCACGTTGGCTGGGGGTGGCTACAAGTTGTAGACTCGTGTATGAGGCAGACATCCCATTGTTCTATCACGTTGGCTGGGGGTGGCTACAAGTTGTAGACTCGTATATGGGGCGGACATCCCATTGTTCTATCACGTTGGCTGGGGGTGGCTACAAGTTGTAGACTCGTATATGGGGCAGACATCCCATTGTTCTATCACATCGGCTGGGGGTGGCTACAAGTTGTAGACTCGTATATGGGGCGGACATCCCATTGTTCTATCACGTTGGCTGGGGGTGGCTACAAGTTGTAGACTCATATATGGGGCAGACATCCCATTGTTCTATCACGTTGGCTGGGGGTGGCTACAAGTTGTAGACTCATATATGGGGCAGACATCCCATTGTTCTATCACGTTGGCTGGGGATGGCTACAAGTTGTAGACTCATATATGGGGCAGACATCCCATTGTTCTATCACGTTGGCTGGGGATGGCTACAAGTTGTAGACTCATATATGGGGCAGACATCCCATTGTTCTATCACGTTGGCTGGGGGTGGCTACAAGTTGTAGACTCGTATATGGGGCAGACATCCCATTGTTCTATCACGTTGGCTGGGGATGGCTACAAGTTGTAGACTCGTATATGGGGCAGACATCCCATTGTTCTATCACGTTGGCTGGGGATGGCTACAAGTTGTAGACTCGTGTATGGGGCAGACATCCCATTGTTCTATCACGTCGGCTGGGGGTGGCTACAAGTTGTAGACTCATATATGGGGCAGACATCCCATTGTTCTATCACGTTGGCTGGGGGTGGCTACAAGTTGTAGACTCGTGTATGGGGCAGACATCCCATTGTTCTATCACGTTGGCTGGGGGTGGCTACAAGTTGTAGACTCATATATGGGGCGGACATCCCATTGTTCTATCACGTCGGCTGGGGGTGGCTACAAGTTGTAGACTCGTATATGGGGCGGACATCCCATTGTTCTATCACGTCGGCTGGGGGTGGCTACAAGTTGTAGACTCGTATATGGGGCAGACATCCCATTGTTCTATCACGTTGGCTGGGGATGGCTACAAGTTGTAGACTCATATATGGGGCAGACATCCCATTGTTCTATCACGTTGGCTGGGGGTGGCTACAAGTTGTAGACTCATATATGGGGCAGACATCCCATTGTTCTATCACGTTGGCTGGGGATGGCTACAAGTTGTAGACTCATATATGGGGCAGACATCCCATTGTTCTATCACGTTGGCTGGGGGTGGCTACAAGTTGTAGACTCGTGTATGGGGCAGACATCCCATTGTTCTATCACGTTGGCTGGGGGTGGCTACAAGTTGTAGACTCATATATGGGGCGGACATCCCATTGTTCTATCACGTCGGCTGGGGGTGGCTACAAGTTGTAGACTCGTATATGGGGCAGACATCCCATTGTTCTATCACGTTGGCTGGGGGTGGCTACAAGTTGTAGACTCGTATATGGGGCGGACATCCCATTGTTCTATCACGTTTGCTGGGGGTGGATACAAGTTGTAGACTCGTGTATGGGGCAGACATCCCATTGTTCTATCACGTTGACTGGGGGTGGCTACAAGTTGTAGACTCTTATAGGGGGCAGACATCCCATTGTTCAATCACGTTGGCTGGGGGTGGCTACAAGTTGTAGACTCGTGTATGAGGCAGACATCCCATTGTTCTATCACGTCGGCTGGGGGTGGCTACAAGTTGTAGACTCGTATATGGGGCGGACATCCCATTGTTCTATCACGTTGGCTGGGGATGGCTACAAGTTGTAGACTCGTATATGAGGCAGACATCCCATTGTTCTATCACGTTGGCTGGGGGTGGCTACAAGTTGTAGACTCGTATATGGGGCGGACATCCCATTGTTCTATCACATTGGCTGGGGATGGCTACAAGTTGTAGACTCGTATATGGGGCAGACATCCCATTGTTCTATCACGTTGGCTTGGGATGGCTACAAGTTGTAGACTCGTGTATGGGGCAGACATCCCATTGTTCTATCACATCGGCTGGGGGTGGCTACAAGTTGTAGACTCGTATATGGGGCGGACATCCCATTGTTCTATCACGTTGGCTGGGGGTGGCTACAAGTTGTAGACTCATATATGGGGCAGACATCCCATTGTTCTATCACGTTGGCTGGGGATGGCTACAAGTTGTAGACTCGTATATGGGGCAGACATCCCATTGTTCTATCACGTTGGCTGGGGGTGGCTACAAGTTGTAGACTCATATATGGGGCAGACATCCCATTGTTCTATCACGTTGGCTGGGGATGGCTACAAGTTGTAGACTCATATATGGGGCAGACATCCCATTGTTCTATCACGTTGGCTGGGGGTGGCTACAAGTTGTAGACTCGTATATGGGGCAGACATCCCATTGTTCTATCACGTTGGCTGGGGGTGGCTACAAGTTGTAGACTCGTATATGGGGCAGACATCCCATTGTTCTATCACGTTGGCTGGGGGTGGCTACAAGTTGTAGACTCGTATATGGGGCGGACATCCCATTGTTCTATCACGTTGGCTGGGGGTGGCTACAAGTTGTAGACTCGTGTATGGGGCAGACATCCCATTGTTCTATCACGTTGGCTGGGGGTGGCTACAAGTTGTAGACTCATATATGGGGCAGACATCCCATTGTTCTATCACGTTGGCTGGGGATGGCTACAAGTTGTAGACTCATATATGGGGCAGACATCCCATTGTTCTATCACGTTGGCTGGGGGTGGCTACAAGTTGTAGACTCGTATATGGGGCAGACATCCCATTGTTCTATCACGTTGGCTGGGGGTGGCTACAAGTTGTAGACTCGTGTATGGGGCAGACATCCCATTGTTCTATCACGTAGGCTGGGGGTGGCTACAAGTTGTAGACTCGTGTATGGGGCAGACATCCCATTGTTCTATCACGTTGGCTGGGGATGGCTACAAGTTGTAGACTCGTATATGGGGCAGACATCCCATTGTTCTATCACGTTGGCTGGGGATGGCTACAAGTTGTAGACTCATATATGGGGCAGACATCCCATTGTTCTATCACGTCGGCTGGGGGTGGCTACAAGTTGTAGACTCATATATGGGGCAGACATCCCATTGTTCTATCACGTTGGCTGGGGGTGGCTACAAGTTGTAGACTCGTGTATGGGGCAGACATCCCATTGTTCTATCACGTTGGCTGGGGGTGGCTACAAGTTGTAGACTCATATATGGGGCGGACATCCCATTGTTCTATCACGTCGGCTGGGGGTGGCTACAAGTTGTAGACTCGTATATGGGGCAGACATCCCATTGTTCTATCACGTTGGCTGGGGATGGCTACAAGTTGTAGACTCATATATGGGGCAGACATCCCATTGTTCTATCACGTTGGCTGGGGGTGGCTACAAGTTGTAGACTCATATATGGGGCAGACATCCCATTGTTCTATCACGTTGGCTGGGGATGGCTACAAGTTGTAGACTCATATATGGGGCAGACATCCCATTGTTCTATCACGTTGGCTGGGGATGGCTACAAGTTGTAGACTCATATATGGGGCGGACATCCCATTGTTCTATCACGTCGGCTGGGGGTGGCTACAAGTTGTAGACTCGTATATGGGGCAGACATCCCATTGTTCTATCACGTTGGCTGGGGGTGGCTACAAGTTGTAGACTCGTATATGGGGCGGACATCCCATTGTTCTATCACGTTTGCTGGGGGTGGATACAAGTTGTAGACTCGTGTATGGGGCAGACATCCCATTGTTCTATCACGTTGACTGGGGGTGGCTACAAGTTGTAGACTCTTATAGGGGGCAGACATCCCATTGTTCAATCACGTTGGCTGGGGGTGGCTACAAGTTGTAGACTCGTGTATGAGGCAGACATCCCATTGTTCTATCACGTCGGCTGGGGGTGGCTACAAGTTGTAGACTCGTATATGGGGCGGACATCCCATTGTTCTATCACGTTGGCTGGGGATGGCTACAAGTTGTAGACTCGTATATGAGGCAGACATCCCATTGTTCTATCACGTTGGCTGGGGGTGGCTACAAGTTGTAGACTCGTATATGGGGCGGACATCCCATTGTTCTATCACGTTGGCTGGGGATGGCTACAAGTTGTAGACTCGTATATGGGGCAGACATCCCATTGTTCTATCACGTTGGCTTGGGATGGCTACAAGTTGTAGACTCGTGTATGGGGCAGACATCCCATTGTTCTATCACGTCGGCTGGGGGTGGCTACAAGTTGTAGACTCATATATGGGGCAGACATCCCATTGTTCTATCACGTTGGCTGGGGGTGGCTACAAGTTGTAGACTCGTGTATGGGGCAGACATCCCATTGTTCTATAACGTTGGCTGGGGATGGCTACAAGTTGTAGACTCGTATATGGGGCAGACATCCCATTGTTCTATCACGTCGGCTGGGGGTGGCTACAAGTTGTAGACTCATATATGGGGCAGACATCTCATTGTTCTATCACGTTGGCTGGGGGTGGCTACAAGTTGTAGACTCGTGTATGGGGCAGACATCCCATTGTTCTATCACGTTGGCTGGGGGTGGCTACAAGTTGTAGACTCATATATGGGGCAGACATCCCATTGTTCTATCACGTTGGCTGGGGGTGGCTACAAGTTGTAGACTCATATATGGGGCGGACATCCCATTGTTCTATCACGTCGGCTGGGGGTGGCTACAAGTTGTAGACTCGTATATGGGGCAGACATCCCATTGTTCTATCACGTTGGCTGGGGGTGGCTACAAGTTGTAGACTCGTATATGGGGCGGACATCCCATTGTTCTATCACGTTGGCTGGGGGTGGTTACAAGTTGTAGACTCGTGTATGGGGCAGACATCCCATTGTTCTATCACGTTGACTGGGGGTGGCTACAAGTTGTAGACTCTTATAGGGGGCAGACATCCCATTGTTCAATCACGTTGGCTGGGGGTGGCTACAAGTTGTAGACTCGTGTATGGGGCAGACATCCCATTGTTCTATCACGTTGGCTGGGGGTGGCTACAAGTTGTAGACTCGTATATGGGGCGGACATCCCATTGTTCTATCACGTTGGCTGGGGGTGGCTACAAGTTGTAGACTCGTATATGGGGCAGACATCCCATTGTTCTATCACGTTGGCTGGGGGTGGCTACAAGTTGTAGACTCGTATATGGGGCGGACATCCCATTGTTCTATCACGTTGGCTGGGGGTGGCTACTAGTTGTAGACTCGTATATGGGGCGGACATCCCATTGTTCTATCACGTTGGCTGGGGGTGGCTACAAGTTGTAGACTCGTATATGGGGCAGACATCCCATTGTTCTATCACGTTGGCTGGGGGTGGCTACAAGTTGTAGACTCGTATATGGGGCGGACATCCCATTGTTCTATCACGTTGGCTGGGGGTGACTACAAGTTGTAGACTCGTATATGGGGCAGACATCCCATTGTTCTATCACGTTGGCTGGGGGTGGCTACAAGTTGTAGACTCGTGTATGGGGCGGACATCCCATTGTTCTATCACGTTGGCTGGGGATGGCTACAAGTTGTAGACTCGTATATGGGGCGGACATCCCATTGTTCTATCACATTGGCTGGGGATGGCTACAAGTTGTAGACTCGTATATGGGGCGGACATCCCATTGTTCTATCACGTTGGCTGGGGATGGCTACAAGTTGTAGACTCGTATATGGGGCAGACATCCCATTGTTCTATCACGTTGGCTGGGGGTGGCTACAAGTTGTAGACTCGTATATGGGGCAGACATCCCATTGTTCTATAACGTTGGCTGGGGATGGCTACAAGTTGTAGACTCGTATATGGGGCGGACATCCCATTATTCTATCACGTTGGCTGGGGGTTGCTACAGTTTAGGTACTAGACTTACAGTGGATTCCATGTGGGCGCCGTAGCATATTTGCCCAAAATTTTCCAAAGTATGGTCACTATGGCGACGTTGATGGAATGAGGTCTCTTGTAGATAAAGCGGGAAGCTGAGGAGGAAGAGAGGAAGAGGAAGGAAGAGGAGGAGGAAGCGGCAAGGATGCAGGTAAGTCTTGTGTGCCAGCTGGAGCTAGCCACATCAGATTGTTGGTGTCAACAACAGATGTTTGAATACTACAGTTAAGGTTCTTTTCTTCTCTGATTGTTTCGGATTGAAATAACTTTTGTATATAAAAGTTAAAAACATACAAATCACTGATTATTGATGAAATATGATATGTAATAGTTTGTTCCAAAATTCTGCATGACCAACATGTGACAGGTGCCATGTCCTCTTTTAAAAGGACTTCATACACTTCATTTGTATTTTGTGTAGTTCTTTGACCAATATAATATGGATTTGTAACAAGATGGAACAGCTTCCTTTTCTTCACTGTGCAGCAGTTAAGAGATTTCACATGATGAATGTATTTCGTGCCTGCCATCTTAGGCAGACAAGGCGAGGAAGGAAAAGGAGGCCCAACGAAAGGCACTGAAGAAGGAACGCAAAACACTGCGTACAAAGTTGAAGGTTTGCTGCATTTTCATTTAGTTTTCTTCAACCGTTTCATATAAAACAGCTGACTTTTCTGTGCTTATTTTGTAGTGGTTTTTTTCAGCCTGGCCATTAATATAAATAGCCGTTCATTCACTTTGATGAGATGGTTATTTTTCAGATATTGGCTATAACTATTATTAAAAATAAGCTTACTATCACTAATAGTAGTAGTAATAATTGTTTCTGTAGTTTTTCATGAACAATGCTTCTACAGTGCTTATTGTTGCTTTATTATCTTGTTATGCCTACAAGTGTCCATTTGTTACAAAGAATAGTTTGTGTGTACAATACATAACAACTTAACTGCTAACATATTTTAACAAATTAGTAGTATGGCTACTTCATTATAACATAATTTTTTATTGTTGGAACATTTGACTATTTTAATGATGTCACTATGCTGAACTATGTAGTTAAGCTATTTTGCAGACAATTATTGTCATGTTCTCTTCATGTTTTTTCACTGAATTAATTATAACTAAAAGTTGACCATTGACCTGGCCTTATTTCACAGGAGTTTGACTACTTTGCAACAGTGGACGACGAACGAGTGAGCAATATGCAGGATATGGACAAGTTGGGCGAACTTCTCTCTGTCATCAGGTAGGAAGGTGTCTCTTGTCATAGCACCGGGGGCATCCATGCCACTTTCACATTAGCACTACACACGTATTACTAAACACTAAATACAAAAACATAAAATGTTCTGAAACTGCAGTGGAATCAGTTTAAGGAACACGTAAAATATACTAAATCATTGTTATAATAATTTTTTTATTATAATGATGGTTAAAGCAATGGTGGAGCATGGTCACAGTTGAGAAGACAAGATTTAATATTGTCTTGTTGCTGTTTCTAAGACCGTGTGTAAATACATACCTAGTTATCAACAGAGATGGGATTACTTGTACAAATATTCCTGCAGTGTGGTTGCATTCTTCTGAATATGTTGCTTTTGTTACATAACAATGACTGTGTGTTATGTCCATAAATTGGTTATGCACGTGCATAAATATGGTTATTTAGCAGAGTTCCTCCAAGATTTGAGATGATCCCTACTACCACTAGAGTCCCCTATCCCAGACCACAATGCACCGCTACATGACATGACCCCTACTACCACTAGAGTCCCCTATCCCAGACCACAATGCACCGCTACATGACATGCGCAGTGCTTTCAATTGTGTGCCAATAAGAGAGATATGTAATTTCCAGAGCTCTGGTAAATTACTTAAAACAGTCCACTTCAGTGAATTATTTCACCAACAATACTTCATGTATCCTTTTACTGTGTTTTTAACTAATAAATGTGTAACTTTTACTGGTTACATTATAATATAACACATAGTTCCTTCATATTGTTAGCATAGAATTCCTTCAGTATTCCAAGGTAACGCATACGTGCAATTGTTCCTAGCAATGCATTACATAGTGTATGCTATCGATGTTTGTTAAGTTCCTGATATATACTACGTTAATCTTACAGATGGAACTTTGTTAAATCTTTGAGATACCTCAGGCTTTTCCTACGTTGGTCGTTCTTTCGGCCTGGTACGCACGCCAGCAAACTAACATGAACACTGGCCGCCAACGACAATGCACCCGGCGCTCGGCCGGGGACCCGTGCAGCCTTCGGAAGGAGCACTTGCTACGTGTCGGCACCTATCCCATCGGCTCTAATACTTTTTAAGACATACTTTAGTTGGTAAAATACTCATAAACACGTTTCACAATACAGGTTATCATCGTATATTGGAAGAGTAATATAGAGTACATAGTTACCTATTTGGACATGTAATACGTTGTATACTTGCTTTATTGTTATGTAGATGGTTACAATAACTTGGGAAGGCGTACTGCCATATATAGGAACAAAACTTTCAGTTTATACATATCTTCATGTTTCAGTTTGCAGACGTTAAATGAAGCACTGACATCTGGAGATGCTGCAAGGGCTAAAGAAGCCTTCCATGCCCAGGTGGGCTACATTCTGTTATTCTGGTTGGAGCAACAGTTGCATGCTAACCTTACCACAGTACTCAGCAGTTTATGTTGGTTCTTTCCGTGCACAATTTGCAATGACAGCTGATTGTTATGTATGGTTTTGGGCTGCAGTAGCGTTATGGTTAAAACACTAAACTCTCAATCATGTGAACTCGGGAAGTTCAATTGTGTTCAGTCCATGTTGCTTCAGTTCACTCAAGTGTATAAATGAATACCTTCCTATAGATGGTGATGGATATATGTGAAGGAATACTATTTACTCAGTAATTGCAGCAGGGCTGAATTCTTGCCAGAGGTGTCGACGTGATGTTTGTTTGAGCAGGTCTGCCACGTACCGGTACTGAAGTATAAAGCGCTTTGAGCAGTCCTAGGGACCCACACTGTGCTTTATATCAATTTACGTTATTATTATATATTTAATATATATATATTGTTAATCCACCGTGGACAATATCTAACCACACTGAATGTTGCACTTTTAGGTAATTGTTACATAAGGATAAGTTTGTGACAACGTGGACCAAGAAATGTTAAGATAAAACTAATCATGTGACCGATGCTGCACAATGTAATTGACTTGATGCAAAACACGGTTTTTAAAGTTAGCGATTAGTTTATCAGTTAAGTTTCACTGATTTTGGATTCTCTCCAAATAATCATCTCAGTGCTAATAATATAATGTTTTTACTTCGAACAATCAGTTTGTCCATATAAAATAATACATCAATAAAAACAGTGAATATATGACAAATGAAATGTGCAATCTGGGACTATGTTATTCATTGTTCATTTTGGCCTCGTAACAGTTTATTAATGGACTTGCAACTGAGAATTGATGTGAACTTTGACACGTAGGTGCAGCAGTTGAACGAAGAGCTGGAGCGTGAGAAACAGAAGCAGCTGGAGCTGACGCAGCGGGGCGGAGCAAGTCGAAGTGAGGGTGGAGCAAGCAAGGGAGCAGCTTGGGGTTCGGAGGAGGTGGAGGTGCTCATTAAGGCCGTAAACCTCTTCCCAGCGGGAACAATGGCACGGTAGGAGACCACAACGTAATCTCACCTGGAAACTGTGGGGGTTGGGAATAACTTCAGAAAGTCAGACTTTAATTTCGAAAATAATCTTGCACTATTTCTGTCAGGCTGAGTTGTAAATTTACCACAATTTCCTTAAAATGCGTAACTGTAGTTATGACATTGTGTTTGGTAAGTAAATGGATAAGATCAATTTTGAACAATAAAGTTATGAAAACTATTAAAAGTTACAGCTAATAAATAACAAGTTATGTGTAATTAAAAAGTGGCGAGACTAATAATTTAAATAGTTTTTAAAATTTGGTTTGGATGACATTCCTTTGAAGAGTTGTTTGTGTGTAATAAGTTAAGAAAACTATTTTTAAAATGATTGAAAGTTAAGGTAGCTGCACCTGGTATCATGTCAGTTGATTTCTTTTTTTTCTTTATAGAACATTAGTAGGTGTCAGTATGAACATGTGTACTATTAAAAAAACCAAGGCACTATCACCAAATGTCACCAAGCAGTCCTTTAAAAACTAGTATTTTTAGTGTGTCTGTGGAAAGTCCCTTTTCAGATTCTTGGAAACTGACTATGTTTCCATGGTGACGATCACGGAGTGTGCGTCAGCCCAGTTCAAACATAAATTAATTCACCATGAATGCAGATCATAATAGTCTGGTTATTCTCATGCCACTATGATGTTGTATTATAATTACCTAAATGCATCACACTGTCAAATCACCAAAGTACTGGCGGTAGTTTTGTTTATTCTCTGATAATGACCTCAGCTGCCATTTGTAACGACACGTGACTGACCCCAGCAGGTGTCAATCAATCTTGTCTGCCACAACAAGTTCAACACATGGCCCTTCGTAGCACAATATCATGAGACAACTTGGCAGGAAAACCTTGGGGGGAAATCTCAGTAATAGAAGTGTCTGTCAAATTGTGTTGAAATAAGCAACATGCCAGTAAAAAGTCACATTTCTAAGCAAAAAACAAGCATCTGGTGACAACCAGGAAGTATTACTTAATGTAACTTTTTATAAAAACTACAATACTTACAAAGCCATAACTTGAAATGTGAACTCGACTTGTGTTTACCCAAAATTGCACGGGATGGTTTTGTTTCTCAGAATGAAATAAAATGCCATTTTAAGGTGATTTTTGACATATTTTTTTATTGTCTTTAAACACATTTAGATATCTCTAAACAACATAAAAAATTCTTTTTGGTCTGCAGTATTGTTTAGTATCTGAGACAAACACTGATAAACAATGGTTAGCTTATCTTCAAAACTTATATTAGAAATGATTAATTCAAAAGAAGCATATCATAGCCGATCCAGCCACCCTAACACCAAATAGTGTGTAATTAAAATGTGGCTAAGTTAAAAAACTTTAACAGGCTTGCTTCTGACGACTTCCTTTGAATTGTTGTGTGTTGAATTTGAGTTGTTTGTATTTAGGTGGGAGACAGTGGCGAGTTTCATCACCCAACATGTCCCGAGCAGCAAGAGGACAGCCAAAGAGGTGTTGTTTAAGGCAAAGGACCTACAGAGGAATGGTGGGTGACATCTCTATTTCTGTCTTCTACACTCTCGTGTAATCTCACCCTGCAATGGCTAACACATAGGGTTGCCACCCGTCCCTTATAATACGGAATTGCCCCGTAATTAAGAAATAAATATGGCGTCCCTTATTGAATCGTTACGGAACGCGATTTGTTCCATATTTTCCTACATGTATGAAAAAAGCTCCGCTGTGTGGTTGTCAGTGCGTGTCGGCCTACGTGTCTGTGTGAGCGCTTGAAAACAGCAGCACGTGTTGTCGGAAGCATCGTCACCGACATTGGCTGTTGCTGCAGATAAACTGCCACTCGCTGCTGTTGCCCAAATTTCAGAGACGCTGTTTCCAGCATAGAGTCTGCCGTCCACTGTTGTCATTGTACTAGTCTCAGAGACGCTGTTTCCGGCATAGAGTCTGCCATCCACTGCTGTCGTTGTACTAGTCTCAGAGACGCTGTTTCCGGCATAGAGTCTGCCGTCCACTGCTGTCGTTGTTCTAGTCTTGGAGACGCCGGTACGGTATATTTAAACAAGGCGTCTTTGTCCACTTCAAGTCTTCCTGCCAAGTGCAAGAGGCTACAGAACTACTGGTGTGAATGGGAAACCGATCATCAGTGGTTTGTGCGTGTCAGTGAGAACGAGTTCAAAGCTTAGTTTTTTCTATTGCCCATGGTGGGGTGTGCGATGTGAAACAGCATGGTGACAGCTGCTGGGTTGGCTCATGTGTATCATACTGTGAAGGACAACTTGAGCTACAACAGTGCTGACTGTGGCCAGGCACTCAACCTGAAGACGTTTCACGACTCCAAGATTGCAAAGATAGACAGTTTGGGGGAGAACCAAAGCAGAAGCATTAATTAAAGATGAACTTGCGCACAATGTGCTTAATATTTTAACCTCTCAACTGGAAAGACCTCTCACATTTTCTCTTCAGACAGGTGCCTCAAACAAGAGCAACAGAAAGATGTTTCCCCTTGCAGTCCAGTTCTCCATGCCAGCGAGTGGGATATCAAACAAACTGTTGGATTTTGTGAAGAACACAGACGAATCTGCAGCAGGGCTAGTTAGCTGTATCAGACCTGCCTACCCCAAAAACTTCCTGTCAGTAATCCATCTTCCCGTTTACACTGATTTTCAGTAATAGTCCAGAACCGTGTCAGATATTGTCACAAAAAAACAACACTGTCAGTAATACTTTAATACTGTGACTGTGACTATAGTTGCACCCAAAACATAATTGTTTTGAAGCGTTCAGTTAACAAGGTAAGGTAGATGTTCATGACCAGCATTGATGGAAATAAAACATGAAGAAGCGTAACTGTAATGTAAATGAATCTATTCACATTGTAATTCTGATTTTATATAAATTTCAAAAACAGCATGCTGACTACAAAACTTGACAAATTATAACAATTGTCTATTTGTTGTTTCATTAGGATTAATATTAGTAGCCAGTATACCTAGGGCCAGGCTATAGACTACACAGTATAGTAGCTTGACTAGATCAAAGACAAACACAAAGTCATGCCGGGGGACGGCAAAACCATTACATCGTTACACGTTACACTAGTCATCGACATCATCTAGTCTACTCAACTCTAGTACATAAGCCTATCCCTGTATTATAGGCTGTAAATGATAGATTAAACTCAATAAATGCACTAACTTAGTTTTAGTAGTCAGTTGGCCTGACACTACAAGTACAACACCCACTACTCTGTCACTAGTACTAGTCTAACGACGTAGGCAGTACCTGCAATTATCCTGCCCACCACTGACCATGTCTTGTGAACTAGGAACATTATTTTCACGTATCCGGCAGTATATAAAGCCGACCCCCTTCTTTAAACTTGACAATACGGACCAGTCTGCGTGCATGCTGTTATAAACGTTTGCAGCACACGTTTCTTCTTGGCTGTTAGTGGTGCCGTTTCGATCCCCACCATCATTTCGTGAGTCGTGACTTCGTCTTGTTTGAGCACCATGAGCTCGGAAATGCGAATTTGTCGTAACGCTGTTTCCTATTGGTCAGATTACAACCAGAAGCAGCGAATGACAAACCATGTCACAACAAGCAGCATATATATGCTGCACCTGTTGAATAAAGTGAAGCTAAATTTGAGGAGCACGGAAGTCACGAAAGAATCTGTAATATTTTCATCCATCGCCGTAATACCGTAATTTGAGTTGTATTTCTGGAATGATTCCGGACAATCTGGAATGGTAGGCAGGTCTGCTGTATAATGCGCTCTCTGGAGAAGCTTGGATTGTCAATGGATCAGGTATCTGCATTCATCGCTACGTAAATTATGGGATCCACAACTCTGTGTACATAAACCTGAAGAAAACTCAGAAAGATTTTCTGCGAGGAAACGGCCATGCTCATATTGTGCATAACACTGAAAAGTATGATCTGGTTAGGCTTTCAGTATATGTGGAGAATGTTGTACTGAAGGTGTACAATTTCTTCTCATGCTCAGCCAAAAGAAGCAACTCCCTCAAAGAATTCTACGAGTTCTGTGATGTTGAATTCTGTGACATCCTATGCCATGTCATAGATGGCTGTCACTCAACCCTGCAATCTCCCGACTCCTGCAATGCTGGTCTGCTCTGAAATCCTACTTTGTCAGCCTGGGGGATGAGTACCCAAGACAAATCCACGTTCTGTTAAAGCTAAACATGGATGCAACAGAAGTGCAGGAGGAAGATGTAGATGTGATTGAAGTGTACCTCCTCTTCTGCAACCACATCTCCCTTTTTGATGCTACAACACTAATGAACGTTGTAAAGAAGCTAGAGAGAAATGACACCACCCGCGTTGACCTTTTCCCCATCATGAAATTAAAAAAAAACAAGATGACCCAGAGGAGGGAAGATGGGTTCTAAGGCTATCTCAACAAGGTTAAACGCTAGCGCCTCTCTGCAGCTCAACAAAACACTGCCACATCAGAGTTCAACGACTTCCGCAACACTGCCGTCAGATATGTAGAGAAGTGGTTCAGCTTCTCAGGAGAACTGGCTCATCAGTCTGCAGCCCCTCTTTCTCTCTCTCCATCCAGGCCGGATCACATTCAGCGACTTTCAGAAAGTAACTGAGAAGCTCATCCTTCTCCATAAGTTGAACATCCACATGGATGAGCTGTACGACGAATGCACCACAGCTAACAACACTTTGGAGAGGCCCAGAGAAGATGACCAGTGGAAGGACAAGGGCACAGCTGCCAAGTGGATGGCTGTATTCCAGGCAGCTGATCTGCCCAATATACTGTCGGTGATCTCCTACATCCTCAATCCACAGGATAGGTGGAGAGGATCTTTTCTAGAATGATGAACAAATGGAGCGACATCAGAAACCGGTGTTGCACGGAGCTCATGAAGAGTGAGATCCTTCTTCTCACTCTGAACAATCACCAGACTTGTGCCGACATTTACCACAGACAATGTCTCCAGACAATGTATCATGTATTAAACTATGATTGGGGTACAGTAGTCTATACTCCCATATTGGAACTAGAATATAGAACTACCCTATTCTTCTCACCTCTTATTCTGGCCAAGTCAATAGGCCTCAAACATTTCTGATTAACGATAACCTTCCCAAAAAGGTCATGCTAAAATCTGTAGAATTACATGAATATTGCTCAGAAACATTTCTAGATCCAAACTAAACAAATAAGGGTGGATCGAAGTCCGTCCCTTATTATTCCATGGGTGGCAACCCTACTACACATAACAGTGAATTCACATAAGACTGCGCTAATGGCCAGTTTACCTATATACTCTACAATTGTCAGTGTGGCTGATCGGTTGATAATTACCCACTCGGAATAGTCCTGTTTACTTAACTAAATAATGCAAAATATCCACAGCAATCCATGTTTGGAGACACGTTACCATGAAAGGATTCGCCAATCTCAGAATCGGTAAATGGATGAAAACGTTGGGGAATTAAGCACCGTTAAAAACTATGACGTTAGATGATGCTGATATCTTAGCATGTTTTGTACTGGCCTAATAAAAGCCAGCAAGGAAGAATTACAAAAGTTACTCTGTGACATTCTACCACTGCCAGGTGCTCATGTATAAAGCCCAGTGAACTTAAGTGTTGAGAGAAGACAATTGTGGTCAAATTCTTGAACCTTCTCACTGTTCTAACCATTATGTAAGTACTCTGGTGCAAACCAGTTAATTGACAGTGTGACACCACTGACACCACTGAGTCATTGTAGATGGTAACCTGAAGGAAGATGCCAACAAGAAGGCGTTTGACAAGTTTGCGAAAGAGAAGAAGGGAGCCTCTGTGGATACAAGTGATATTTCCGAGCGATATGATAGTGAGTTTCAGCTCCATACTAGGCTTTCGTTTGGAAACAAATGATATATGTTCTGTGTATTTTATCAGTCTATTTGTCTATATGTTAATTGGCAAAAACCATAAGTTCATCACACCAATATGAAGAGAACAAAATTGCGGTCAAATTTGAGTAGTATCCTTATAGTTTTGCAGTCTTCCTCAACTTACCTTGTCTGCTGTTACTGGTCTCTTGCCGTTTTCATAACACTCACTAGATGGCTAACTCTACTCTGAGAATCCCATGTGTTTTATTGTATATAGCGAAGTACGCCTACAACCCGATCCAATAAAATAACAGAAAAGCAGGGAACCTTGATGAATCCTACATAATCGTTTAATTTTGAAATGACACCAAAGTTCATACCCGATTGGCTCACATGAGATATGGAAAGGCAGAAAGGATTGCTTGCTAATGGTTCGTGCTTACAGAGGGGGGCTTCAGTACGTTTCTTGCCATAAATATGTGAAGTTAGTGAGGTCTTGTTACCCAGTCCATCTGAGGATATTAACAATGGATAGTTCCTATTTTGGCAGTTAATTTCTACGTAATCCAATAAAATGTGTTTTTTAAATATTGCTGTAAGGCTGTTATAAAATATTAAAGTACAGGGTAGGTAAGCTACCATTGTCATAATCCTGCAATAACATTTTATGCAGAACATGTAAGTTACATTTGTTCAAAAATAACAACAACTTACCGCAACAACAAAACTGACATTTATGGGAAAACTCAAAACCGTGATGAAACAAAATTTTGGCAGATGGAACGAGCTTAGTTTTGCCAATACCAGCCATCCTTTGTAGGTGTGGCTGAGCAGCAGATCATGGAGACAGGGAGTAACCCCGCTCCCTGGACGGCCGATGAACAGAAGACTCTGGAGCAGGCGTTGAAGACGTTCCCCGCCAGCACACCGGAGCGGTGGGACCGCATCGCAGCCACCATCCCCACACGCAGTCGCAAGGACTGCATGCGGCGGTATAAGGTGGGTGGGCTCATTCATGGCGACACTCATGGTGACACGTACTCGTGGTGATGCTTACTCATGGTGACACATACTCATGGTGACACTTGCTCATGGTGATACTTACTCGTGGTGACGCTTACTCCTGTTAACCGTTAACGCTTATTCTTGGTTAACGCATAATCCCATTGACTCTTGCTCTAGTTGTCATTTACTCCCATTAACAGGCATGTTTACTCTAACTCATGATGACTCTTAGACTAGCCAACATGTAGTCCTGTTGACGCTTACTCTCATTGACACTTCCATTGACATTTCCTCATGTTGACGCTTATATCAGTTGACATACATGTACTTCTGTTGACGCTTACTCCCATTTCCATTTATTACTGCCGACACGTAACTTTCTGTTGACGCTTACTCCCATTTCCATTTATTACTGCCGACACGTAACTTTCTGTTGACGCTTACTCCCATTTCCATTTATTACTGCCGACACGTAACTTTCTGTTGACGCTTACTCCCATTTCCATTTATTACTGCCGACACGTAACTTTCTGTTGACGCTTACTCCCATTTCCATTTATTACTGCCGACACGTAACTTTCTGTTGACGCTTACTCCCATTTCCATTTATTACTGCCGACACGTAACTCCCAATGAGTTAACATTTATGCCATCAACACTCACTCTCTGGCTGTTGACACTCATGTGGAGATTTATTTCCATCGACTCTTACTCATGTTAATGCTTACTGAGGTTGACATTTACTCCTGTCTGTTGATACTTTGTAAGTTACGTTGACAAATGAGTAGTCATTTGAAACCTGTTCAATATTGGTTCATATCTGAAATGTGTTCAGCATTGGAAATGATCTTAATTTGAAAACTGGTAACTTTTGGAACTAATCTCTATTAGAATAATTGTGGGACAAGATAGATACAAACTTTGTTGATTACATGAAATAATCTGCATTTGAATGTGTAACATGAAACAATTCCTGTATATAAAACGTGGCTGCTCCACTTTTGAAATATGTCGATTACCAGATGGGTAATCTTCTAGTTTTTTTATAACTTAATTGAAAGTCAGTAGTGTATTTTTAACTTTATCAGTGGAGATAATCCTCATTTGATAACTAGAGATATATATAAGACTAGTTGACATATTGTCAGTTGTAGTTTGCAGGCTGTAACTAGGACTCTGTTGCTTGTTGAATAGCTGCCATTCTGATAGTGTTGTTCTTGTTTCAGGAACTTGTCGAACTGATACGCTCCAAGAAAGCTGCTCAGGACGCGGCACTGAAAAACAAGAAGTGATATCGTGGCAGTGTTGATCATCAATGCTGTTTCACTGTTGATTTTGTGTCCTCTCAACTGTGTGTTTGTGTATTTGCGAGTGTGTGTGTGAATGTGCGAAAACTCAATCTTACAATATTTTTGCTTTTATTAAATTTATTTGATATCATTTGTAGTTGTCTACAAAGTATATAATGCCATGTTGACTGAACAGTATGACAGTCCGAGAACTCCCTGCATTGCGCGAGTCAAGAAATTCATGGTCGTCTCACATTGAAACAACTGGCAATATCGTTTGCTTGTTTTGTAATTATGCATCATGTCGTTTTCAGGTTTTGATTTGTACCATTATGAATGAAAATGTCCCAATGGGTACCAACCAAATAATGTTAACATAAGTAATGTTATATATTTGATTTTCAACAAGTAACGATATGTAGAGAACCTACCATGTTATAGTTAGGTAGACATTGCAGTGGGTCGACCCTTTCTCTTCCAGGATGCTACTTTTTACTCCCACACATATTCATCACTGAAAGTAGGAAAATATACATGTAAATTGATAGAGATTGGTGCACTTTTCAGAGATGACTGTGTCCTGGAATCTTATGAAAATGTACAAGTCAACATCCAGAGAAAGATGTGTGTACATCCATTGATGAAACAGTGCCGTTGCACAAGTACGTCCGGGAACTGTTTCGCTAAGACAGTGAGCACTTAAGGAGAATCCAACATTAAACACGATCTGTTGTTCAATTTTTAAAACTTTCAAAATGCAGGAAGTTGCCGCCGTATCACCCAAGACACTATTTGCGTGACATGAAAGTGTCTCAGTGGTGCGCCCTGATGTTGGTAGTTGGCAGTACACAAGATCACAGTTAAGGAGATAAATTTATTTTAAAGAGCAAAATTGGGCTTAAGAGCTCATAAGAATGTTAGTGAAACTGTTGCCAGCTGTAGGTGTGTAGGAGGATGAAATACTACAACTACACACGATATCACACACAGTATCACACACGATATCACACACAGTATCACACACGATATCACACACGATATCACACACAGTATCACACACGATATCACACACGATATCACACATGGTATTACACATGGTATCACTGCTTGTGTAAACAAACAGACCCTCACAGACCGACATAATTTTAAAATTATTTATTTTCAAATGTCTGAAACCACTCTGTACAGGTACAACAGTCCAGTGCCAATGCTGGTTAGAAGGTGGAATGTCCCTGTGTTGCTGAAATAAAATGTGTCGCAAGAATATTGTTGGTTCACATTATACATGATTAAAATCAAAACTATTGGTATAAATATATATTAGGGAAATTAGAACTTGTTTGCAGGGAAAACATATTCACACAGGTATAATCCCAATACTGTCATTTTGTACAAAGTTGACCTTTGTATATATATATATATCTGAAATGAATCAAAGATGTAAAGTATGTCCTGTTTTCTCGCCTTATGCTAGACTTAATTAACGACTTTGATACGTACAAAGACATATATGAATGTGGTAGTCTAAACTTTTTTTTACAAAATATGGAAATCTAAACAGGTTATTTTTTAACAAAAAATACACCTACCAACCAGCTTCTGACGTCAGACAGAACGTGGTTCTGGTGGCATATCGAGCAACATATACAAGACTCAATGGGCAATGGCACTTCATTAAACACATGTATAGTACATACCACATAAAGCAGCCAATGAATAACAAAATATTATACACTGAAAATGTATTTCCTATCTTATAGCACTGTCTTTCTCTGTCCATCAACTCTGTTTGATTTGAAGTTTGCACCAGTTTGTGGTCATTGCGATTGCTGTAGCACCAGCAGCAACCTAGTCGTAGAATGTCATTCAATTATGTGACATCGTTGGACCATGCTTCGTTTGCCATGTCTTAGGTTGCGTTCTGTCGACCCTAGACTGTCGCTTTGTTAGTACACATTGTCCATCACCTTAAGTAGACAGATTCGGGACAAGACTAGACAGAGGTCATGACACACAAATGAGGTAAAAGGTCAACTTAAAGAGCAGAGGTCACTCGCCACTCTCCATGAGGTCATACGCATAATCTGGTAGCATTCCATTTTTAATTCGTCCTTCGGCCGCATCTGGTTCCAGTTTCTGCCACCGGGCAGGCGGCCAGACAATGTGCGATGCTTTTGCTGTGATCAGACCCACGGCAACCTGGAATGCAAGGAAGATGTTTAATAAAATCTCATGGGGCATTTTATTTGATGTATTGCACACTTCTGACACGAAATGTTGAAGGTCGTATCGTATGATAAGATTGGCTACTTGCATGTGTGTGTGCTGCGGATGTCCTTTTATGTTATATGAATTATATAGTGTCTGTGAGACACAGAAGACTTAGAAGCAGGTGTCTTGTTCCACCACAATGTCAGTGCACTGCCCTGCTAAAAGCTTGTGTATGGGTTTATATCACGGTTAGGTAGCATCCATTAACAGAGGTTACATATAGTACATGGCAGCTCACCACACAGTTAATATATGGAACTACAGATACAAGCAATATGTTGATAGTGAAAATATTTGATTGCAAATTTAGCCCTAGATACAACAGTGATAGTGAAAATAGACCTAGCTGTACTGACCGGTCCAAAGAGATTACTGTCCAGACTCTGGCCGTGGTGGTCACCCTCCACCCAGCAGTGACCCTGGGGCACGGTAACATAGCGATTCCTGTAGCTCAGTGTCCTGCGAAATAGAGCACTAAAAAGGTAAGTTCTCATATAGGGCAGTATCCAGTCCTCAGGACTGTTCAAAACACTACTCTCTGGCAGACCTGTTCATTCGACTTCCCTGGGAAGAATTAAGCCACACTGCAATTTTTGTGCAAAGACTAATATTAATGTTGAGTCTAATGGAGCAATATAGAGTGAATGAAATTGCCCAAGCTCAGAAACAAAAATGTTTTAAGCCGGATTCTTACGATTGACAGTCCCAAGTGTTCGCTTAACAGTATTTATTTGTGTGAATTTACAATACGTTGTATATTAATTTTAACTTTGTGCACACGTGTTTAATATTTTATTGAATGACACAATTCTACAGAACTTAACTGTCTTAACATTCATTTAAAATAAATAAAAAGGGAACAAAACCGAGTTGTTGTTAGCAACTATTTACTGTGTGTTAGGTACAGCTACGGTTGCTGCACATGTGAAGTGGCAGACTGACATTAATATAAAGGACTGACAATGACATCAGTGTAGCTGCCAGTAAATGAACACCTTAGGGACCGTGTCAGAGGCTGAGATGCCCGCCACATGTGGCACACTCCCACATTCACAAAATATCAATCACTAACTATGTTATCCTGGCGCTCCACAGCAAATAAACACCTATTGATATTTTCTACGGTAGTAGCTGCCTCTAGATCAAATAGTTTATATGCCATGGATGACTACAAAGTTACTATATAATGCCACGTTGACGTTTCGTTGCCAGTAACAGGCTGTTCTATTCGCACCAAACATCCCCATAGCATCCTGGGTGAATTTTTTTAACTTTAAATCTACAAACCACCCCAATGAGCCAGTTAGCATGACTACAAAATTTAAGTGCCATATATGTGAAACTAATGGAGATATGCCTGGAGATACAGATCAACTTATAGACGCCAGAGTTCCACATTCTGTTTTATATATATCAATCACAAGATATGCACGTGTATTGGTTTTTCGACTATGCCATGTGAAAAAAAATTGGTAAATTCTGTACTACGTAGATGTTTTTATAAAATTGGGAGTCTCAGAATGAGACATGCCACATTTCTCGGCTGAAATTCATATTTTTACCACACTTTTTCCATTTGAAGCAAATTCACATTAAAACAGGACATGTTAGTATTCATCCCGAAATCCAAATTGCTCATGGGACATCCACAAAATGCGGCCTTGCTACAGAACCTCTGCATGTACATATCACGTAAGTGTTTACATGTGCGTGTCAGTTGTCATGTGTTTACACATGTGCGTGTCAGTTGTCATGTGTTTACACATGTGCGTGTCAGTTGTCATGTGTTTACACATGTGCGTGTCAGTTGTCATGTGTTTACACATGTGCGTGTCAGTTGTCATGTGTTTACACATGTGCGTGTCAGTTGTCATGTGTTTACACATGTGCGTGTCAGTTGTCATGTGTTTACACATGTGCGTGACAGTCATCATGTGTGACCACGTTTGCAGGTTTGGGTATATTTATATGGCAGCCTGTAGCATGTTTGATTTTGGTGAGGGACATTTTTAGACATGTTAGTGGAGGGTCTCAAAAGACCTCCAGCTGCATCATTCCTTAAAACAACCAACAGCACACCTTGAGGCCCCAAAAAAACCCTGACTGCACCCTAAGACCTCCAACTTCACCCCACTCTGGCTCCCTAAACCACCTGCACCCCACCTTGAAACCACCAACTGCACCCACATTGAGCCTCCAAACAATCTCCAACATTAACCCCCTGGAATGTCCAACTGCACCTCCCACTGGTGCTAAAAAAACCTGCTAGTGTTATTTAAGCAGTATTTGTTTCCGTCAAGCAAGGGGCGAATATGTACTCATCACACCCCTCCCCACGAGACTGCATATGCACCCATCCCACACCCAACTCCCCCAAGCATGTGTATGCGTGACATACCCTCCTTCAACAAAGACACATACCTGACTGTGTCCCCTTCCAGGGCTATGATTCGCTTGATGATCTTCTGGTCGGGGTTCGTAGGCGACCTGAAAGTCACAAAAACATCACCAGTGAGCACAAATCATGTTGACACCAAACGTAGGCGACCTGAGAGTCACAACTACATCACCAGTGAGCACAAATCATGTTGACACCAAACGTAGGCAACCTGAGAGTCACAACATCACCAGTGAGTACAAATCATGTTGACACCAAACGTAGGTGACCTGAGAGTCACAACAACATCACCAGTGAGCACAAATCATGTTGACACCAAACGTAGGCGACCTGAGAGTCACAACAACATCACCAGTGAGCACAAATCATGTTAACACGAAACGAGGAAACACTCAACATTACACACACATGGCCTGCTCCGCCTGACGTGATGCAAGCAAGCATGTATTGATGGGACAGAGCACTCGTTAAATATCCATTTCCTCATGCACACTTGACCAGGCAGCTTCACCTGATGCTATGATACAGTGAAAGGTCTCATCACTAAATGCATCCCAATGTTGGGCTGTCAACCTGGTTTGGTAGGGGAGTAGAGGACTCCTTCTACATCCTGTTACTGATACCCTCTCTCCATGTACTAATAACAGCCAGCTTGACCAATGTGAAACCAACCAAATGCAGCAGTCTCACCATTACGTATTGTTGTATTTAAATTCATTCCTGCCAGCCAAATGATTTCTGCTAAAGACACAGTGGCGCCCTCTGGACAATGCCTCACCACCCAATATATGATGTGAGCTCAAACATATATGTACATTTTTCTAAATAACTACATCATTTTGGTTTTTTGAATGCACTGCCGACTGGTAGTGGTAGATGAGAGGCCAATGATCCAGCGTAGTGACTGGACACAGAAAGACGTGAGTGACCCCTGGTAACTGGGTGGAGATGCTGCCAGAGCCCCCCAAAGTTAGCATATTGATAATATGGATAAAACTTCTATAATGCATAAATCCTCAAACTCATACGAGAAGCAAACCTGAATTGTTAAGCATGACATCATAAATAGAGACGTGCAAAAGTCGTCACCAGAGCAAGGGATACTGTACAAATGAGACCACTGCAACAAACATAAGTCTCGCACTAATACTCAGCGAAGACAACGATTCTTTATTCTTAACACCAATTTTGTATTGTGACACCCATAACTACTGATCGACGCCCTAGCCATAAATCCACTCATTACAAACAAATTAAATACAGTTTCATTATAGAAGACCTAACAAATATCTCCTCCATTCTTCCCCTAAACAATGCACATTGAAAGACACTGCTTTAAACTCCAGAGCAGAAGGACGGACGAGAGACACCTCAATTGAGATGCAACTCTTGGCCTAGCACTGATTTATGTGACTCAGACACCATTTATCTGTAGGATCATAATTCATGCAATCAGTCTATGGGCCATCATTGCATCATGCTCTACCAAGCACAAGGTCCCAGAGCTCCATGAGTGATTAATAACAGCCTGGGCAAATCAGTGACATGAACCGGCCACACCAGAGGTATGGGGAGACATTGCCCTCTCTACAGTGGCACAGACAACATACACATTATATACGACATGTGGATGTATGTACACTATAATAATGCTGCGCTCTGACCACCTCGTGTATACCGTGAATATGACTTTCTAACCCCTACTTGATCCAGTTGTATCAATTTACAATATTCTTATGAGCTCATTTAAGCCAGATTTTGCTCTTTAAAATCGATTTCACATCTTAACAGTGATCTTGATATACTGAACACTGTCAATGCCAGGAGGTGCCATCGTGACACTTGCTAGTATGTTATGGAAATAGTGTCCTCTGTGATATTTTTGTTAGTGTGTTATGGAAATAGTGTCCTCTGTTATACTTTTGCTAGTGTGTCATGGAAATATTGTCCTCTGTGATACTTTTGCTAGTGTGTTATGGAAATAGTGTCCTCTGTGATGGTTTGCTAGTGTGTCACAGAAATAGTGTCCTCTGTGATGGTTTGCTAGTGTGTCACAGAAATAGTGTCCTCTGTCATACAGTGGTGTGTCACAGAAATAGTGTCCTCATGTCGTGGTAGTTTTTGCATTTTGAAACGCTCCTTAAATTAAAAAATTTCTGTTCAATGTTGGATTTCCTGGTGAGCCCACTGTCTTGATAAAATGGTCTCTAGGATTCTAACAGGAAATGGCAGAGGTAATTGGCAGCAAGGAAAGGATTCTACAGGAACAGTTTTCATGTGATCACTTTCAATTTCAGTAGTGATACATTGATAACTGGTGATCTACCGGTACACAGAAAAAGATTACTTTAAAATCTTAACTCTCCTGTATAATTGTTAACTTTCTTTATAATTACAGGTGTATAATTATGCTGTATAATTGTAACTCCCCTTTATAATTCTAAGTCACCTTATTATTATTATTATTATATAACTTTTACTTTCCTTTATAACTGTAATTATCATTTACATTTATAGTTATAATCTTAACTTGCCTAAAATAACATTTCTAACTGTCCAAGATAGTTTATCCATTATAACTGCAACTCTCCTTGGAAATGTTCATTCTCGTTCAATCTATTTTATGAATTTCTGTGGTATAATTGTACAGAATTTTACTATTGTAGTTTGATGTTGTACATGACAGTATGCCATGATGTTTAACTTAAAATTAGCTGTTTTTTAAGTGATGTCACTGGAACAAAATGTTTTCTTCATAAAGTCACATTTGTTATTTCCTTAGTTGCTTAGTTTTTATTTGTAGCTACTCACATTTACATATTTGACAACTACACATGGCCAGGGTCCTTACCAGATTCACAGCCATTTATACCTGTGCCATTTTACCTGGCACCAATACCAGTGAGGGGCTTGGCATCATATTGTAATATGTTTCAGATATTAGTTCAGCACTGATATCAACACAATTTACAAATATTTTGTAACTTTGCATACCACTGTTTAAAAAATAATTAAATGCAAAATGGTACAACTTTACAGAAATACTGAAGAAGCAAAGTTCTGTGTACTTCCAAATGTCTTAACTAAACCAATATCACTTTGAATTCCCTAATAAAATATATGTAAACACCAAATAATACCATTTTCCAATACAACCCCCCCCCCCCCACTACTCATGGTTACTTGCAGCAGAGCAAAAAACATGTTCTGACATTGAACGAGATAAAGAAATACCAATCCCTGGAATCTGATTGGCTAACATGTCCAAGTCCCTTTGGCGTCATTGCGACTGGCCGCGAATAAAGATACTGCTCTCGACCGTTTGATCTCACTTCCCCCGGAGTGTGCACATCAAATATGGCAGCGAGTAAAAACTCCATTAATCCACATTTACTGCATTCATTAAGCCAGAAACGCAGCACAGCGATTACCAGAAGTGGCTATTTGTCAAACAACGGGCGTAAACAAAAGGTTTATTAACCGTTTGTATTATCTGAAATGATCACCAGTTTAAGAAAGCTAGGGAATTGCTCACAGTGTGGGAATTACAGAGGTATATATCATGCCTCTCTGAAGCTGGCAAAGTACCAATAGTGTTCCTCAACCAGATTATGGTTGTAATGAAATACTAAATATCTATGTACAATGAATGAATGCTGAATGCTTTTGATTTCAGGTACAAAAACCCATAGTACATGTACAGTTAAGTAATACATACAAATAGGAATAAAAGGTACACCATTAAAAATAATAAGTAAAATATATAAATGAGTAAACTAAACTAATAAGTTAAGAGATAAAAAGTATTAAAAATAGAAGAAAACATAAATAAAATAAATATGTAAAAAAGATATATAATTTAACAAGATTGCCATCCAGAGAATTAACTCTAGATGGCAGGTGGACAAGGAAGCCCTTTGGCTTATCGGGAGTCCAACCCTTTTATCTACATATATCCAGCCCATCTGAGGTATGTGTCAATTTTATTTTTAAACATATTCACGCTACTAGCATCCACTCAATCAACAGATAATCTGTTCCATTCACTTACAGTCCTTTGTGAAAATGAGAACTGTCTTACGTCTAATCTACACTGCTCCTTTACTAATGTAACTTCATGTCCTCTAGTCTTTCTATCTTCCTTAACTGAAAAAAACATATTTCTATCAATATTTTCATAATCATTCAATATTTTAAACACTTCTATCTGATCTCCTCTCAATCTCCTGGTCTCTAGTGTTGTTAAACCACATTCTTTTAGGCGTTTTTCATAACTAAGATCCCTCAGTTTTGGTATCATTTTAGTTGCTCTCCTCTGTACTCTTTCTAGCACATCTATGTCCTTCCTGCGATATGGCCTCCACGCTTGTATACAATATTCTAAATGAGGCCTCACTATTGCTTTGTACAGCGGTATTATTAGTTCTTTTTCTTTATACACTGTATGCTATATTTCGCCTAATCAATCCATGGATTTTATTTCCTTTTGAAGCTGCAATTACACACTGCTCTGAAACCTTCATGTCAGCACTAATTGTCAGCCCCAAGTCTTTTTCTTTTACAGTAGTACTTAGTACAGTTTCCCCCATTGTATATTCTACATATTCGTTCCCATGTCCTGTGTGAAGGCATTTACATTTCCCAAAATTGAACAACATTTGCCACTTTTCAGACCATTTGATCAACCTGTCAAGATCATCTTGTAAATGCTGTCTATCTCCATCACTTTTAATCCTTCTAAACACTTTTGTATCATCCGCAAATTTCAACACCTTGCTTGTTATTTCATCGTCCAAATTGTTTATATATATTAAGAATAATATAGGTCCCAGTACTGATCCCTGTGGAACCCCACTCAAAACTGATTTCCAGTTTGAAGCCTCCCCATCAACAACTACCCGTTGTCTTCTGTCAATCAGCCATTTTTCTATCCAGTTAATTATACCATTTTCTATGCAATGGGCCTTTAGTTTGAGCAGTAATCTTTGATGTGGCACTTTGTCGAAAGCTTTTTGAAAATCTAAGTAGATGATATCTATTGGTGATCCATCATCTACCCACTTAGTGATATCTTCCAAAAAACATAACATATTTGTTAAGCATGACCTTGCTTTTAGAAACCCATGTTGAGATGGGTTTATCAAGTTATGTTTAACAAGAAAATCCACCATGTGATCTTTAATTAGTCTTTCTAATAATTTACAAATCACTGATGTTAAACTAACTGGTCTATAATTATTTGACTTATTTCTCAAACCTTTTTTAAATAATGGCATAATGTTTGCTTCTTTCCATTCTAAAGGAACCACTCCCTCTTCTAATGACAAGTTGAAAACTGTTGCAAGCGGTATGCTAATTTGTTCTACAATTTCCAATAGTAGTTTGGGTGGAATACCATCCACTCCAGGCGATTTATTATCCTTCATAGCCCTAATTTTCTTAGCTACCATTTCTGGGGTTACAATTAACTGTCTTAAATAGTCTGATTCTGCCCCCTTGAACTTAGCCTCGGGTACTGGCAGTGAACTAATGTCTTCTCTGGTAAACACTGAACTATAATACTCATTCAGGTCTTCTGCCATTAAGAATCCCTCTGATATTATATTTACAGCACTATCTTCTAGAGGACCGACCTTATCCTGATCTTTCTGTTTGCTTCGAACATACGCATAAAATCTCTTGCTGTCATGTTTTATATTACAAGCTAATTTATGTTAATAGCCTCTCTTGGAATTTCTAATTTCAGCTGTAGCTTGGTTTAGTGCTTCTTTATAAATGTTGTAGACTTCATTTCCAGTACGTCTATATGACTGCCACATCATTAGTTTGTACTTAATTTTTCTAATGGCTTCTTTCGATAAGTGTTTCTTTTTGGACCGTTTCCCGTGTTTTTTTAAGGGAACAATTTTGACGATGATGCTTTCAATTTGACTCTTTAAGATATTCCAGCATTCTGTTGTGTCTTATCCTTCAGTGTGTTATTCCAGTCTATCTTTGCTAAATATTTCCTTATGTTCTTATATTTTCCTTTGTTGAAATTTCTCCTGTAGTGCTTTTTATTATTCCTTTCTGATTTTACTTTGATGGTGGCTCACATATCTTGACATTGTCAACTAATTCATTCTGTGAGGACAAAACTATGTCTAACACATTCTCTCCCCTGGTTGGTTCTAGCACATGTTGAGAAAGGAAACTATCTTGTACTAAAACTAAAAACTTGTGGTCCTCACTACCCATACTCTGTAGAGATTTCCATTTTATATGCCCATGGTTAAAATCCCCCATAATAATACAGTCCCGTTTGCTCACTTCCCTTATAGCATTTTGTACTTTTTCATTCTCTTCTATGCTTATGTTTGGACTTTGATAAACTAATCCAACCGTTAACGTTGAGTTTCCTGTAACTATGTTACACCAAACAGCTTCTTTGCAATCTGCTTCTCTGTCTAATTTTATTTCATAAGCCTGGATAGATTCTTTAATATAGAAAATAACTCCACCTCCCCTTCTTCCTATTCTATCTTTCCTAAACATTACATATCCTGTCAGTCCCAATTCGGCATCTGATATATCGGTGGTTGCTAATATAGTTACTATTTTATAACATATAGATATTTTGACCAGTAGGACCACATGGGCTCATTAACAATTTCTCTATAGTTCCACATATATTTTATTATATTATTGTTAATAAGAACCCGTTTTCTGTAACCATAAACATTTTTGCACAATAGGGCGTCGAATGAGTCAGTAGCATTATTTACAAACATATCACTCGCACTGTTCCATCGATGGTATCCTAGAATCCGTCTATCCTTATTGTTGTATGCGACTTTACGTTTTAAATAGGTGCCCTTGTTGAAATGTACCCATAGTTCGGAACAGTAAGTTGAACAACAATATGCATGGAACAGATGAAGTTTAACACCGATGGAATATTCGGATGATGCTGTTGGACCTGGCATAAAAGCTGCGCAGGTGTCTTAGCATATCTTCATCATCCTTCAGGTCATTGCAGATAATCACCCCTAAATATGTTGTTAGTTCAACATATACCAGTTTGTTTCTGTGCAAGTAAATATCTGGACATTTGAGATGAAAACCACATGGTTTGAAGACCATGCATACTGACTTTATAGGATGACATATAATGTCATTATCGAAGCCAAAGATGACACAAATATTCAGTAATGCCTGGAGGCCACCAGGAGTAGGTGCAATAACACATACATCATCTGCATAGAACATAATATTATGGTTTGTACTGATGTTGTGTAAGTGACATCCTACACCAGTTTTTAAGCATAATGCTTAAATTGTCAACATATACATTAAATAAATATGGAGATAAAATACCACCTTATCTAACAAAATCTGAGACATTAAAAAAGTCAGAGGTCATGGAACCCCATTAATACAAAACATTTGGGTTCTGTACCAGTATAACAACATTTGTACGAGTAGGATTGGCACGCCACGGCTGAGCAATGTTCTAGAGTATCCAATGGTTAACTCTATCATCCAATGGTTAACTCTATAAATTAGGTACATGTACAGTTAGGTACATGTCTCATTCTTCTTCTTCTATGTGCCATGTCTGTCACAGGTGTTGGCGATCAAGGCCCTCCAAACCACATACCGGGTAGTCATTTGTAGACTGGAGCCGTCTGTTGTGCTCCTTCCACACCATATTGACAGACTATCAAGTCTTTTTATTCTCTGTCATCCTCTGGATCTTTTTTCTAATTTTTGTGTGTTGTTATTATATGTTTTAACTTTCTCTTTCTCAGTACAAGGCCTATAAATCTTGCTTGTGGTGTTCTAATTTGGTTAGTAATCTTTCTTTTCGATTTGGCTGTCTTAGGATGACTTCATGTGGCATACTTTTTATTTATTTATTTATTTATTGACAATACAACAATACTTGGCCCATCACAAAGTCAAATATTCTTTTAAGCACTACATTTATTTAAGAAATCAAGTGCTTTCGTTAACTTGATTTATTCTAGCAAGGACTGGTGTCTGTGCATCGAACACATAACAACGTCACCCATCTTCCTGATGGACAAATAAATATTACAATCACTAAAATTCTTGAAACTATTTCATAGTTATTTCATATCAGTTCACATAGCCACAATTTAGTTATTTAAATGACAACATGTATGCAGACGGTCACTGTCTGAGGAGTACATACCTCCATTCAGGAAATTAAATTCAAGGACAAAGTCTGCAGCCACTGATATAATCTAGATCTCAATCAACAGTCTATCTGCATGACAAATACATTTAAATGCATCCATCATGGAAGAGACATGCAGCTGCTATCTCTCCAACGAATTCTCTGTAGATGTGTTCAGTCGTCTCACAGTCAACCATCAAAGCAATTACCACAAGAGTTCGTCCATTATTGATTCTGTGCATTTCGTTGAAGTGTGTGAAATTTGAAAGGACGCTGGTTCGGAGTGAAGGGCAGAAGGTGTTGAGAGCTCTGGCTAAGATGCACCATGCTGGAAAACCTAAGCACCAGTGGGTTTGCAATCTTTATAACTACATCCTTATATATGGGTAAGAGCAAACTTTTGGAAGAGGAATTTCAGATAATGAAATGACCCCACTGAAGTCTGACGTAGCGGTCAATTTTATATAGCAATGTGCTCAATGAATTGTGACTCCATACCACAGAAGTCGGAAGTTTGACAAGATATTTCAGAGATGAGAGTGACATTCAGAGAAAAAAACGGAAATTTTGCTGTGGCCCACATTTCAGCCCAAGAGGACTGTCTCATCTAATGGAGGGGAGGGGGGACTCCTCAGAGATATTTTTTAATTGTAGACGACATATGGTGTATTTTGAGCAATATTAAATATTAAATCTTAACATTTCCAATAGCAAAAAAGCACACGGACTCACGCACACATTGTCGTAGTACTAACTCACTTGTTAATGATATTTTTTGGGCTGAACCCGAGTTGGCTGACGGGCAGCTTTCTCCTTAGCCAACTTTGTCAAAACAGCCCGTTGATGGGACATTCTAGTTTTCTTCGTTGCCAGCTCAATTGCTTCCTTAGCTTTGTACTTGGTGGCTGCCTTTGTCTTTGACATGTTCAGCTCAGTTTTCTTCTCCTCCTTCATCTTTCCTTCCTCGGCAAGATGGATGGAGTACATTTTGTGTGCACCCCTCGTGTTGTGAACAAGGCGACCAGTCCTGTTTGTGGAAGTCCTGTATAGCAGTCTTATTGTTTGCCATGACAGCATGAGTGAGTACTTCACTGTTTGGACAGTGTTGAATGTACTAACATTCTTTCTGGCAGTGGCAGTATTCATGATGCTAGATATGTGACTAAAACACCCTTCCACTTGAAGACCATGAATGCAGCTCATCATTGCAGCCACCAGCTTTGACAAGGCTAGGAACTTGCCAGTAGAGAATATGGTAGCCCAGCACGAGTCCAATCTGGAACTTGTGGGTGCTTGTGGAAGTGTGCTGTCTACATGGAATCGGCGAACTTCCATGTGATACGCCCTCTGTTTAGGTTCTAATAGAACATTGGTGACCAGCGTGGGCAGTGCCAGCGTGTGTACTTCGATGCCTTCGGTTCCCCTCTGACTGCAGTGTAGCCTGTAGGATCCAATCCGCATAGTTGACATCGGCCTCGCACCACAAACAGTAGGCTTTCCCTGGTACTGATAATTTACTGATGAATACATCCAACATAGTGTCTCCAGCCGATCTCTCCAGCCACACCCAATTCCACTTATTCTTGACACTTTTGTTAATGTCCTTCATGCAACATTTGTCTTGCCGTACAACAAATCGTCAATTAGCCATTGTGTGAATGACGTCATCGTACACATGAGGCAGTTCGTAATTGACCTCGTCTCTGTAGATGGGTGTTCTGGTCTTCCTGATTCAAATGGCTTCCTTGATATGCCAGATTCTTTGGTTGGTTTCCTTGCCTACAATTGTTGCTCCGTTCCAGTCTATGATATGTTTTTCAGTTGTCGCATGGTCTGTAAGGGTGATTTATTGATGGTAGACATAAATCTTTTTTCCCGCTCCTTGTATATTTCTCGTTTTTCATGTTGTCTACGTCCTTTCTGTGTTCCTCCAGTCATGTTTTGAGTAGTCTTCCTGTCTCCCCAATGTCCTCAGCACCACAGTTCTTGCACGGTATTTGGTACACCAGTTCGCCCTGTTCTTCTAGTTTTACTTTGTCCTTGGGATGCACCAACAGGCACCTGAGGGTGGTGTGGGGACACATGGCTGTTGCTACTCCATACTTCTTCAGTACTCGATGTACTCTCTCTGAAACCCCTCCACATATGGGATGACTACTTGGCTCCTGTAGTTTCTGTCCTTTGTCTTTTTATTGTTCTTTTTTGCTATCTGTGACCTTTTTCAAGGCCCACAACAGATAGCCACATACGCTTAGAGCTCCTCTCAAGTGTTCCATCTCTTCCTTCTTGTCCCCCTCCTCTGAAGTTATCTTCTCACACCTGTTCATAAGGGTTCTGACAACTCCTAACTTCTAATGTTTAGGGTGGTGGGATGCAAAGTTCAGGTATTGGTCCATGTGCGTCTTCTTCCTGTACACTGTGGACTTCACACTGCCATCTTCCTTTCTAGTGAACTTTGCATCCAAGAATGGCATGCTGTTGTTCTGTTCTTTTTCTCTTGTGAAAACGATGCTACACGTTGGGTCTACTGTGTTCATGTGTTGTTGTAAATTCTTTGCCTTTCCTGTGTGTACCAGGCAAATTACATCGTCCATATATCGCTTCCAGTTTCTCGGTTGGCAATCTTCTGGTGCTGTGGCTATGATTTTCTGCTCCAAGTCCTCCATGTACAGGTTCACAACAATGGGGGATGTCGGACTGTCATGGCTCCTCTAAACTTCTGTTGGTAAATTTCTCCTCCAAATCTAAAGTACGTAGTCCCCAAGCCCCCAAGACAACTCCATGATGTCATCTACGTTTAGGTTTGTTCTCTTCTTTAGTGTCTTGCCATTCTCTAGTCTTTTTCTGATGATATTTCTTTGATCGGAGTCTTTGTGAACAGTGACACAACATCATATGACACAAATGATTCAGTACCGATGATGCTGATGTCAGTCAGCATCATCGGTGTTGAAAAAGTCAACGTGAGAGATGAAAGCCTCTACCATGTAAAAATACACTTTGGATATGAAAAAAATGAAAGTTTTTGATCTGAAAACAAACTATCCTGAAGAATGTTCAGTAATCTAAGGTTATTTTGCTATTAATGAAATGCAACTCGGGGGACATTTTCCTGCAGCCTTTACTACACTGGTCATGGAATTCTGCTTTGTTGTATTTAAAAAGATTTGAAACGTCCTGGAATTATTCCCAAGTTTAGTAAGTCATTTCTAAAACTCCACCTGGTCATTTCTGTTATAGATGGAATAACAGAAAAAATACAATGGAAAACTGAAAGTTTACTTGTACCGGAAGTTTCTGTGAATAACCCAAGTATAACTATGTCTAGATGTGTAAAGCAAAGGAAACTAATACTCATATCTTGTTACAATGCTCACATTTCTCCGCTCTACCCTACCTGGCATGTCTACTTTACACAGCCATCTATATAGTAGGATATACCTACAATAATTGGACATAGGTTTGGGCTGGGGACACAGTCTATAACCTGGAATCTAGTGATTGTTAATTTCAGGACCAATCGCTGCGTCTGAATTACGTATTGTGAACAGAATTAATAGCATAATGAATTGAATTACATAGCACAAACTAAATTCATGATATAATTGAATGAAATCTTGTCATGTGAACTGAATTAATAGAAATGTGTAACAAATGGAATGTACATAGAATGCGTAAAGTGTATTAGTTTTCATTATGAATCGAACTGGCAACGGTAGAGTGAATGGGAACAGATTAGTGACTGTCAAGTGAACATAAGTACTGTGAACTGGGGCCAAGTGTGTCAATCAGTGATATTGCCATGCATGTGACATCAGTAGATTTGACTAATGCAAGGGTAATTTTATTAGTGGTCTGACAACCATGGACAAATACTGTGAGTCTGTGATAATAGAGATAGTAGTAGCCTGCAATCTATATACAGCCTGCATGGCTGCATGGCTGCATGCTACCAACAACAACACACCTGAATAAGCCGAGTGCTGAGAAAATTCACTCTCTCCTTCATTCTTCTCCCCTTCTATCTTCCTCCTTGTCCCTCCCACCCCCTCTCCCTGTCTCTCTCACTGCCTCCCTACTCTCTCCCTCTCCCGCCCTCCCTTCATCCATCCATCCCTCCATTCCCTTCTCTTTCTCTCTCTCCCGCTCCTTTGTTCTTCCTTCCCCCTCTCTCTCCCTCCCTCTCACTCCTCCTATCTCCCATCCTCTGTCTCCTTCTACTGCTCTTCCCTCCTCTCTCCCTCCCTACCCTCTCCCTCCCATCACTGTGCCTGGATCCAGCTATGTCTTGATGCAATTAGACTGATTGATGAGCACTGCAATCAGAAGTGACAGAGCATCGAGTGAGCAGCAACTAGCATAGGAAATACTATCCACTGAATTATCATTTGTGCAGCTGTTTAACATAACAGGGTCACATCACGAGCGAGTCAAAAATGTTCTAAATCGATGACGTTTGCTCTGGCTAAAGGTTTATTGCCATCATGTCTGTAAAACAAAGGGTGTTCTAGAGATGGTCCTGTAATATTCCAGGGTAATTGTATCAATTTAGTTTTAATAATCATTTTCACACCTCTTTTAATGTTTATGCATATTTGGCAAAAGTTGGCCGATATTTCAAGACAGCTTTTATACAAATATGTACGTCCAGTATGGAGTGAGAAAGCTGCTAGTACATAGGAATATTATTACAGAAAATTTTATTGAAAATCAACCTTTTCAAAATATATTTACAGCAAAGAACAAAACACATAAAATGTCACATTGAAAAAATCAATTATAATTTCATTGTTTTCTAAACAATGGAATTACATATTAATTTATAATTTAAAAATTTAACAACAAAATCACTTTTGAGCCTGCGTGTGTTCTCAGACAGTCAGCACACTGCGATTAGCCACACATCCTGGCACCTTCGTTCCCAGCTGGTGTTGCTTCAGGTTTCTCCCGGTTCCCAGAAATACGCACGATCAATACGGGATGAACTCTTAGTAGGTGTAACTGATCACCCGTGAGACTGCCATTTGTCACGTCCATTTACGCAAATAATTAGCCAGGATCGACGAATCCACACGCTCCTGATGGTAGACTCTCTCCACTCCAGAACCTGTCATTTAAAGGCAACCTTCTGAAAGTTCTACACCCAAAGAAACGCGAAGAAAGGTTGCAAGGTTCTTTCGGTTGTTCTTCATGGATTCTCTCAGATGATGCGTTGTCATGGTAACGAGTAGTGATGCAACAGTGGTCAGAATGTAGTGTAAACATCTTGGGAGATAACTTCACTGGAGGAGCCACTGCAGCTGGCCTAAAGGTATGTATGAATATAGGAGTGTAGCTTGTCTAAGGTGAGTCGCGGGTCAGGCTACGAGTTTGCAAAAAGGAGGAAATGCACTCGGTAATCATACTCATACTTAATTACACTGGTCAACAGAGCAAAGTAATCATAAATCATAATTCTCCCTGATTATATTGTCAAAGTAATGATAATAATGATTACAGTTAGAATTGCACTTTTCTTATGCATATTTAGATTTTAATTGCACTTATTTTAAATTAACTGAACTCATACATTTTTAACTGTAATCATAATCATATCTGATTACATTTGTGTTTAATCACCTCAACTCTAAGTTTTAAATGTGGACATTTAAACCAGGAATCTTTCGGTCATATAGGTTCACCAGATAGGTCCTTTGACCACATAGTCAGACATATACAGTTTCTGCAAGACAGATGTTTTGATCAAAAACTCAACATACTATTAAGATTTTAAAATAACTTTAGTTACCACCAAACAAACAGGTTTAACTGACCCAGGTTGCATCGCCCCTTTTTGGTGCTTCTGAATAGTCACAAACATTGTAAAATAACAAAACAAATGTTAAAATATGTTACAAAATTGAGTTGCATTCAGATGAAGCTGCAACTAAAAAAATGCTGAATATGCTAAACAGTCTTGCAATAAACCAAAGAAGAAAAACACTAAATCTACCTTGGCTTCCTTCAGTGTGCATATCAATGTTGCATAAGATCTATTTAATGTGTCCCAATCCACCAGTGAATTGCAAATTTGGGTCTTATCTATAATGACAGCCTGGCATGTGCTTGTAACAAAGTCTCTAGAGATCTCTGGGAAATTCTCACAAGGAAAACTTTGAGCCGGCTCATGGAAACTCATTTATTAGGGGCACAGGTCTCCTATAGGAACCATAAAATATCATTTTATATCAATGGCAAATAAATAAATTTGTGTGCATGGTACATGCCATTAAAAACACACACACGCATGCACACACACACACACACATGCATATACACGCACATATACACACTCATTAAATAATGAACGAAGAAAATATATTCTTGGAATGTTAAATGCATGACAAAATGATTCCATGCCACTAAACAAATGTCTAGCAAAATCCTGAATGCCAACAAAATGTTACAAAAAGATACTTCTGACAGAACAGTCAGTCATACTTCACTGCCTCCGAAATGCAGGAGACAGTTCCAGGCAGCCGTCTATAGCATGCAGGAAAATGAAATTATCTAGTGTTTGCTGTGCAATTCAGAATGTTCTGTTCAATCGACGACCAGTTGATCAAGATGGTTTCACCAAGAGACCAACTAGCCGCAGTGGTCCCACACACAGACCAGGGAAGAGTGCAATTCATTGTTGTTAAATTACATTTTCCAATTCAACCACGTGCAGGATTAAATTTGCAAGTAAATAGCACGTAATGAAGTCATTCGATTCACTGAGGCGTCACTCCCGCAGGACTGGAGAAGGGGGAGCTTTGTAATATGTCGACACTTTTTGTTGGCTGATTCAATGTTCTGCCTGTTTGAATGTTAGTGGGCGTTTCTTGCGTCCTATTTGCTGAATGTCTGTTCAGAAACATGCTGATGAGTCCACGACCAGATGGGCACAAATGTCAGTGTCATGAAATAGGGCAGTGTGAATATCATAGGCAATACACACGGCAATGTGAACATCTAAGTGCCAACACACTGGGCAGTGTGCACATCAACTGTCATCACACACGGCAATGTGAACATCTAAGTGCCAACACACTGGGCAGTGTGCACATCAACTGTCATCACACACGGCAATGTGAACATCTAAGTGCCAACACACTGGGCAGTGTGCACATCAACTGTCATCACACAGGGCAATGTGAACATCTAAGTGCCAACACACTGGGCAGTGTGCACATCAACTGTCATCACACAGGGCAATGTGAACATCTAAGTGCCAACACACTGGGCAGTGTGCACATCAACTGTCATCACACAGGGCAATGGGAATATTTCATGTTCACACTGCCCTGTGTGGTGACTACTGACAATACACAGGGCAGTGTGCACATCTAAATGCCAACACACTGGACAGTATGAATATTTACTGTCAATATTTACACAAGACTGTGTAAACATCTACTGTCAATACACGGGGCAGTACATTATGAACATCTAGTGAGACAACTTGATCAGGATTAGTCTGCTAAACAAGATACAAAGTAGATACTGATCAAGAGAACATGGAGAGTCAGACCAAACAGCAGTAGGGGTTTCCCAGGCGACCATGTTAACGTTTTGTTTATAACGACTATAAGAAAACGTGACCTATAAAATGTCTTAAACTTCTCACCTGCTGTTATCATCATCTCATTGACATGCCGATAGAATTTAACAAAAATTGCATACTTCCAGCTCTTGTAAAATGCCTGTATGTGTGACACCCGTCAATATTTACAAATGCCGGCAAGAATTACTGCGCAAACAGGACACACAGGCAAATTGCTGCCAAATATCCTTCCGCTTATTCAAATCATCTATAAATCCACCATTTTACAGTCAACACCTTCTACAATCACACATGAAAATCTCCCTACTCAAATGCACTTATGTCACAGCATGTGAATTTTGTAAAAAAAATCATTTCTAAAAAACACACTGCATTTTTCTTTGTGTGCAATGGACAGGAAGTCTAACTAGAACATGACCCCAGTAGCTGTAGAGGACTCCAGTGAGAGAGACACCAACTACTGTCCTGCAGCGACAGTGTCAAGGACCCAGCATTTACACCACTGAACTGATGCAACAGCAGTAGCTGTAGAGGACTCCAGTGAGAGACACCAACTACTGTCCTGCAGCGACAGTGTCAAGGACCCAGCATTTACACCACTGAACTGATGCAACAGCAGTAGCTGTAGAGGACTCCAGTGAGAGAGACACCAACTACTGTCCTGCAGCGACAGTGTCAAGGACCCAGCATTTACACCACTGAACTGATGCAACAGCAGTAGCTGTAGAGGACTCCAGTGAGAGACACCAACTACTGTCCTGCAGCGACAGTGTCAAGGACCCAGCATTTACACCACTGAACTGATGCAACAGCAGTAGCTGTAGAGGACTCCAGTGAGAGACACACCAACTACTGTCCTGCAGCGATTGTATCAAGGACCCAGCATTTACACCACTGAACTGATGCAACAGCAGTAGCTGTAGAGGACTCCAGTGAGAGACACCAACTACTGTCCTGCAGCGACCGTGTCAAGAACCCAGCATTTACACCACTGAACTGATGCAACAGCAGTAGCTGTAGAGGACTCCAGTGAGAGACACACCAACTACTGTCCTGCAGCGACCGTGTCAAGAACCCAGCATTTACACCACTGAACTGATGCAACAGCAGTAGCTGTAGAGGACTCCAGTGAGAGACACACCAACTACTGTCCTGCAGCGACCGTGTCAAGAACCCAGCATTTACACCACTGAACTGATGCAACAGCAGTAGCTGTAGAGGACTCCAGTGAGAGACACACCAACTACTGTCCTGCAGCGACCGTGTCAAGAACCCAGCATTTACACCACTGAACTGATGCAACAGCAGTAGCTGTAGAGGACTCCAGTGAGAGACACCAACTACTGTCCTGCAGCGACCGTGTCAAGAACCCAGCATTTACACCACTGAACTGATGCAACAGCAGTAGCTGTAGAGGACTCCAGTGAGAGACACACCAACTACTGTCCTGCAGCGACCGTGTCAAGAACCCAGCATTTACACCACTGAACTGATGCAACAGCAGTAGCTGTAGAGGACTCCAGTGAGAGACACACCAACTACTGTCCTGCAGCGACCGTGTCAAGAACCCAGCATTTACACCACTGAACTGATGCAACAGCAGTAGCTGTAGAGGACTCCAGTGAGAGACACCAACTACTGTCCTGCAGCGACCGTGTCAAGAACCCAGCATTTACACCACTGAACTGATGCAACAGCAGTAGCTGTAGAGGACTCCAGTGAGAGACACACCAACTACTGTCCTGCAGCGACCGTGTCATGGACCTAGCATTTACACCACCTAACTGATGCAACAGCAGTAGCGACACAAATCAGACCTGGCATTAATGAGATCGTCATTATTTCCCTTTGACTAGATCCAGCATCGAAATGAGCAGTGCTTTCATCTTTTATTCATAGTCTGCCACTAACAACGGTCTGTGAATATGTATTTCATGAAGTGTTGTTCTCTGTTGCATGGAACATTAGGTAATTATGAAAACTAACAATCATGGAACATTAGGTAATGATGAAAACTAACAATCGTGGAAGATTAGGTAATGATGAAAACTAACAATCGTGGAACATTAGGTAATGATGAAAACTAACAATCATGGAACATTAGGTAATGATGAAAACTAACAATCATGGAACATTAGGTAATTATGAAAACTAACAATCAATGGATTATGACAGGTGTTTTCAAGTTTAATATACAGGTATAATGTTAATAATTAGATCAGTTTATCCTGGTAAAACCCACCATGCTGCTGCTGCGTACATTTAACCTAGTGAAACAACCCCCGTTTTGTTACTAGTGTATATTGCATACAACCCCTAAACAGTATTGTTAATAATAATCCAGCTCCATTAATTACCTCCCAATACCTAAAGCTGCTTAACTTCTTGTTTGACCTACTTCAGTGTCACAGAGGTATGCCTTTGAAGTGTGCTGCAAATCACTGATCCAGTAGTTTACCCTGGGGGTTAAGATGGTGGCTTCAACCTAAGGCCAGTACACACGAGAGCTATCTGCTGAGCCAACAGCTACGTGTGGCTGTTGGCTCAGCAGATTGCTCTTGTGTGTGCTGCGTTTATTGTGAGCAATGCGCCACGCGAGGCGGTGAGCAAAATATCTATCATGTTTAATATTTTTCCCCTCACGAGGCCAAAGTCTCACCATCTGTGGCGCGTGTAAGCTACGTGCTGAGCTGCAAAAATCAACTGGCCAATGAAAATCCGTAGCGTTTATGTCATTTCAGAAATGGCGATTGCCAGCGAAAACGTGAACGACGTCCTTTTTTGAAACTGCTGAAACGTTTCGGGATCCTCAGCGTTTAGTTTTCTAATCAGATTTGAATATACACCTTGTCCCTGACATCTTTGAATCCAATCTGGCTCATGTCAGTCGGCATGCCACTCTCCAACGACGACGTAGCAACAAATGGAACAGACGATGCAAAAATAATGTTAATTAGTATTAATTAAGTAGTATTAATTAATTAATTAGTATTAATTAAGTAGTATTCATTCTTTAATTAGTATTAATTAGTATTATTTGCTAACTGTTTAGATGTTTTTTAAATAAATAATTTAATAACAGTTAACTGTTTAATAAATGTCAGTTTTATTTTAACATTAGTGTAATTTATATATTATTATTCCAGTGTATTATTTTGTTTGTTTGATGTTTAGTTAGTGTTAGTAGTTAGTTAATGTTAGTGAGTTAGTCAGTGTTAAACACTGTAAATTAACGTTTATTACTTATAAAAGCATATTTAATACAAACATTATTGTTATATTATAACTTTGTATTAAATTTATACATTTTACAACAGGGTTGCTCTTATGTTAGCAGCATGCATAACTATTGCCTTAATGAGAGTATCACTGACCATACATTTCTTTGCATTTATTTGTTGTATATAATATGTATTTTATGGTCGAATAAATTATTCTGATTCTGAACACACCATTTTTAACAAAACACAAGATTAAAATGTGCTGTGAAACGAGGCGCGAGCTATCAGCTGAGCCAACAGCTGCGCATGACCGTTTGCTCAGCTGATAGCTCTCGTGTGCGCCGGGCTTTACCCTCCAAAGCTGCTCTGAAATAATACAGCCATCATTCAGTCAGATTGTGCTTTTTCTAGTCAATATTTTGTTTCTAAACTCCTATGGCACCATTTCTTACAACAAAACACCAAAATTGGAAGCCACCTGGAAAAAGGAATACCAGCCAGAAGCCATAACAACAGAACAGTACATGAACCACACAGAAGTGAGCGAACGGAATGTGATGCCATTCTGAGAGGAATAGTTGTGTCGCTTGAACTCCTAACTGGAACAGACATAGTTGGCAACAAGCTGAATGAGAATGCTCTAATGTACAGACGACATTGCACAACAGAGTCGTCCATTTTGGTTGTAACGCTGCCGCCATACAGACACACAGACAACCTCATCAGGGAGAGAGAGAGAGAGAGAGCACCCGACTTTCTGTGTCCGCAACACTTCTGATAGCATATTTATTGATATTTCAGCTGGCTTCCCGGAGTGCTGTCGACTACAGCTGCAATATCATCCACGAGCAGGCAGGCACTGCTGGATCAGAGGATTGGTGGGGCTTTCTCCATCATAAACCTGTCATGTCATAGTCACGCCATGTAAGTGGAAAGGCTCCATTTGACGCGCAACGGTGACACAAAAGTGGCATCTTTGTGGATGTCACAAGTGGAATGGACGTTGAAACCTACAGGGTGGTGGACGTACGAGTGTGTTGGCTATTGAGAGTTGTATGACACGGCTGACCAGGAAGGTCAGAGGAGAAACTGGTAAACTATATGGAGATTATCTCTATAGGAATTAGGTGAGTGTCTGTAAATTATTCAGAGTTTCCTTAATTTAGAGTATTTGTAGGCAGACCTTCTTTAAAGGTTTTTCAACTGGAAAAATGTGTTACTCCTAATGCAGAATGAAAGCGTGTTATGGTTTGGTTCATTAACAAATGAAGTACACATGCGCTAACATAATAAGAGCTGAAACATGGGTTATAAAAACATGTTGCCATCATTTTAAATATAGATCTATGTATATTAGGTTGGAAGTTTTTGTAATAATAAACTTTATTTATACACCATCAAATCCGGGACTAATTACCCCCGTTCACGGGTGTTTACAAATTGCCAATCATATAAGAAGCATAAAAACACTTTTAAGAGAACAAATAAGAAAATAAATTAAATTAGCAAACAATATCCTAGTATATAGTGTATGCATATATATATAAGCCTAAGTATAGTAAAATTACGGGTAAATGCAATGATAAAATAAACGATTAGCAAAAGTGCTGAACAGCTGAACCTACTGGAAAAAATATGTATATAATAAAAAAATATATATATAAATAAATACAAAATAAATAAAATAAAAGCCTAATTTACATTAAATAATTTGATTAGATACTAAAATGTGACCCTGAGATAAATAAGACTAAAAATGTATTAAAACTATATGCATGAATAAAGCAAAGGTTAAATTATGTCTGGCCATATTAGTTTGAGAACAGTTTGTGAGATGACATGCTGTGTGTATTAATATAAACTCAAGCCTGGTAAACTAAAAACATGTTAATGAAATATTAATTGTATTCAGCATATCAATTTCTCAAATTTCTCTGGTACAGCTTAACACATTTGGAGCTGCAGGATGTCATCAAAAAACAAAGCCTCCCAAGTATGCCTTGAAGATTGTGTATTCGCAGCGATTGCAGAACTTTGACAACAGCATTCATTCATCACAAAGTACTTATGCAAAATAATTCTTCCGACAACAATTTTAGATACCTAGAAACTCAAATGATATTACGCATTTTCTGTAGCTGCACAAATGTATGTTAAGTGTGTCAAGAAAATTTGCTCAGGCCAATAGCCAAAGACACATAATAACAATCTGGTGGCTCAAATGAACTTTTAAGAATAATTATTTGTGTTCGTGCAAACTGTGATTTTATGTGGCCAATAAGAGTACCGATTAGAAAGAGATAATGTAGATAAATTAAAACATTTATGACTCTGACAGCAATAGACTAACTCAGCCAAGCATGATAACGACATTACGAGATGGCAAATTATATTAGTCGTCAAAGAAACCAGCTTAATCACGGAGCAAAATCTCTGCAGTTCACTCAATCTATGTGCGCCTGAACTAAAGTCCTTTTCCAATTTATGGGTTTTTCTCGAGAAAGAGAGACAGCCAATCAGTTAGATTCATGTTTCTATCTGCAAAAAAACATCCAGTGAGAAAAGCAATTATGTAGAATGCATTCGAAACACAAAACTAATGACTTGAATTAGAGGTGATCAGCATAATGTCTTTTCACTGCATCAATCAGTCAATTGTAGAGACATTTCTGGCATTTTTGTTTTTAAGTCCTATAAAATTGCATCTGTCTTGTAGCTGTATACCAAAAAAATTACATATTTTCCTTGCAGAAAAGTTAGGAAGTGTAGAATGATTAATAATAAATGTAATTTTTCATAACTTTATACAATGTAACATGGATTCACAAAGTCAGCATATATACATTACTTTCAATTAAGAGAAATTCACCTTTTCACTCATGTTCACTTAATTCAGGCTTGTCTTTGATAATGAGAACGATGACAAAGATCAAGTACACTACCATATTTTAAATAGACCTGTGGTCTTATACACCATTGTTGTGCTATTTAAATGAGCAACAACAACAACTTGAATTAATCAATTTATAAAATAAACTCCTTGGCATTCACAGAGATCTATTATAACATCAACCCATTCCGCAAGGTTATTTTTCTCAAAAATCACCACACTAAATTTAACCCTGTTGCAAACATATTCGCTATCAATATTTACAATTTATTGACAAAGACATTACTGCCCATATACATAGTTGGGAAATATAAAAAACAAAATATGTTCATTTTATCATGCTTCACTTACTGTAAAATACTTGTAATAAATTAATCAATTTCTGCAAAGGCATTATAATGTACTATGTTTTTTATCAATCTAGATTTATGCATGTCAAGTCGATAAATCAATGTTTAAAAAACATGATACTATTTGACAACAAATTCATACACACCAGTGAAACAGAAAATGTGAATTTGTTCATGTGATGCTTTAAAAATAATAACAACTTAGACCAGAACCTTGTTTACCACAACTGACCAATTAGTGTGCACGCATGTGTGTATGCACGCATGCCCATGCATGCATCTGTGCTTCCAAATCAAAACACCCTTTCAAGCCAGGACAACATTGGCCTGAAAAAAAACAATTAATTGGAAAATTTGATGACACCGCCTTCCATTCATTAGTGAATGCTGTCTCCGCAAAATTAAATGCCTACCAATATGGAATAGTACAGTTCCAGTCAGCTACAAAAATCAATGCAGCAGCATAAGCAATATTTCACCTTGTCAAAGTAAATCCAATATTTACATCTGCATCACGCAATCACATAACAGCGACCTCAGCCTACAGTCAACAAGCAAAAGAGAACGAGATTACACAAACATATGATAAAGCCCGAGCCAAATCCCCAATTTCTCTGGCAAGAATTTATGACAAGGCTAGTCTGCGTATTGAGCCAGACTGATATAAACTTAATATCGACGGACATCAAAGTTGTCCGTCACTTTAATGTCAACATGGTTGTACAAAAGTATGACTTGCTGGGCAGCTGCTACAAGTTGAAAACAGAACTGCAAAACTATATACCGTATTCATTCTTTTTAGCGTACAATACGTTTACGAAATATTTTTATAGTTACAAAGATTCTGTTTCTCAAATCAGTGTGAAAATTACAAAATGGTGGCACCACATGGTGGAAATTATGTATAGTTTTTACTGTCTCTACTGTACTATGTTATGTGGCGCCACTAAATCGTTCATTTCTGTTTTTAAAATAAACATGGCCCCACTGACACGCGTGTCACTCTAAAAGAAAACACATTTTTGTCAATAATTTATGGTTACCACATATTAAAACTACTTCTTGTTGGTGAAATAAGTTAGCAGTGGACAGCAGACAACAAGTGATCTGCAGTACATGCCATCCTCTGCATACATTCAATATTACTTCAGCCGGGATGAGACATATCAACATAACTGAAGCTAACTGAAAGTGACTTATACATCCATGTGATGGGTGATTTTGTGGTCAAAAGGATACTGGAACTTTGCAATGGCTGTGGATGCAGGTGGAACTGTCTTTCTCATGTTGTCAATGGTTGACAGGGAATGACAATAAATGATGGATCCAGTGGTCAGTTTTAGTCACAAACTGACATCAGACCCTGCTGGAAAAGGGGGGTGTACGCTGATTATGGCAAGCACGCTAAAAAGAACGAATACAGTATATATATTTAGTTTCTTAGGATATTATATCTGTAGATTGATTTATTGTAAGCAGTATAATTTTATTTATGTTATATTTCAAATGATTTATATTATCAAATACTATTCATTTTCAATACCCCGTTATCTCAAATTCAAGTGTAAAAATAAAATGTCTCTAAATGTGCTAGTAGGTAATGTGCATAATTTGCCTCTGAATAGCTGAAGAAGTCGGATTTATTGTGCAAGCAAATGCTGTATTATCCTTAAATATTACTTGAACCACCATCGTGTTGTGTTCAAGGCGGCTTTGAGAGAGACTTTACTCAGCAAATGATTCTATCATTACCAACAATGCTGGACATATAATTCATGAATTGTGACTGACGTTTCATGAAACGGACCTCCACAAATAAATTAAAGCAAAGGGTATTTTAATAACTTCTCTATGTGATTCTCTAAAAAACCTCAACAAATCACCTTTGACATCACACATCATGTAAACCCTAGTTGACTCCCAATTTACCATGGATGACCCTGGATGACCCCCCCAGATGACCCTCATCCCATAGCTGTGTGAAGTGTACATGTTGAGGGCAGAGAACTAGAGCACACAGTTGTTACTCCATACATAAGATGTACCACAGATGTAAAATACTCGAAGTACGGAATGCCGGACCACTCCATGTGCAACTAGCGCTAACAGAGGCAGCTGTGTCTGACACAGATACAGAATCGTGCTGCTCACTGCTACCTACGTGGCTCGTATTTTGATTCAGATAGCCCACTTAATAACATTAATAAGGTGAAACCTCGCTTCATGGTCACCTAAGTAATACAGCCACCTCACAATTAAGGTCAACCTAAGATAGTCCCAAATGATTTATGTAACATTGAAGAATAGGAAAAATAACCTTACTAATATGGTCACCTCGCCATTCAGGTCACTTTTGCCCAGTCTCGAGGGTGACCTTATTAGAGAGGGTCCACTGTACATATATCGTGTATTTTATGTTACACCATCTCAGATAACTGCTTCTCCCTATGTCCAAGAATAGTCCAAGTTATAGTGTGACTAGTTTATTTAAGTCTATTTAATTAATCCTCTCGCATGTAGCTGTAATAGTAATGGGGAAAACCTTGTAGCTATTGTGGGAAGTAGCTATAATGGAAAGTATCGGTAGCTAACAGCTATATGGGATCATACTCATGTATAAATCATCAACAGTCAAGCACCTACCACGTCAGGCATTTTGTCTTTTGTAGCACGTTGGCTAGTTTTATTTTGTTTGTTTGTATGTTTGAGACTCTCGATATATCATCCACAGTGCTGTACTTTTCTACAGCTCGCAGGCAAAACTTCGCTTAAGCGTTATTAATTATAATTCAAACAAATCAAGAAAACTGCATAACTCATTGGTAAATTAAGAATACTATCCGAATTATAGTTCCTTGCATCGAAGTGTTCCTTGTGTGAAAGTTTAAAATAAATGTAGAATTCATAGAAAAAGATATACTATTGTGCACACAGAAGAGCAGCCCTTATGTTTATGACGTATGTTTATGACGTATGTTTATGACGTATGTTTATGACGTATGTTTGCAGTGTATCGACTGAGCACGGACGCTAGTGAAAATAAGAAGAGGGCTTCAAACTGGTTTTGTGCACAGAAATGTACTTATGAAAGACTACAAGGACATGTATATCAGTGCTGGCTGAAGCCTCTCAGTTTCCATGGGTATATATAACTTCCACAAAGAGTCGTTGAAGATGATTGTGACACAATTTACCAACAAGTCCAACATGGCCTGAAAGAGCATAATTATATGTTGACAGACAGCAAACTAACTTCACCAAGTTGTGGAGGAAATTCAACTTTAAAACCAGATGTGTTATTTACAACCAACGTGAGCCATGCTTCTGAGAAGCCCTGCTGTGGCCGCGTGCATTTACCTCCTTTTCCTTCAAATGTTAGTTATGGATGCGACGCCAACACAACACACGTGGAACGCTACCTGTCCGGCTCCGTGTGAGTGCATGGCATACAAGAGCGCCCTCTATGGGGGTTGGGTGAAGACAGTCGACTGCAGCAACGAGAAGTTAGCCCGCTGCCCGAGGGATCTTCCACGGGACACACAGGCCTTGCTGCTCCGTGGGAATGCCGTGGACATGGCACAGTTCCCTTCCATGCCTGACCTACGGCTGCTAGATCTATCCTACAACGAGATCGCTAGTCTAGCAGACCTGCCTCTGGGAAATATCTCCACACTGCAGCATCTGAACCTCGAGGGTAATGCCATAGAGATACCACCCACTGGGGGTTTCAGTTCACTTGGAGACCTCCAATCACTGTCTCTCAGAAACAACAACATGAGGACACTCCATGCAGACAGTCTCAGTGGACTGTCGCACTTACGCCAACTATCACTAAGTGGCAACAAACTTTGCCTACTAAATGCCACCTGGTGGCAATATACAGCTTATCTCGAGACGCTACAACTGTCCGATAACGAGATTTCAGTGATTGAAGACTACACATTCACATCACTCCCGAGACTCATTCATCTCTCTCTGGCCAACAACCGTTTCATATCTCTACATAGATATTCATTTTCCGGGCTCAATAAGCTGCAACATTTGATCCTAGATGGAAACGGATTAACGATAATCCCCGCATTAGCTTTCTCCGTCTTGGCAAACCTGAAGCTGCTATCACTCAGCGGTAATCCAATCGAGAAAATTGGCTACCACGGTTTCTATAAACTGCCAGTCAATGAAATACGCCTAAGCAACATGCCAGTTCTCCGAATCATAGACCCGGGTGCATTCTACAATCTTCCCAATCTGGTAGTAGTACAGATGCATGACAACCCCAGTCTGGCCTACCTCGCTCATGGTGCCTTTGCACGGACACTGATTCTACACAAACTTTACCTGCACAACAACAAACTATCGACATTGTCAGCTGACCTACAACATGTCTTGCCCAGTCTACGTTTAGTGAGTTTCCATGGTAACCCAATCCGCTGTGATTGCAACATTGTCTGGATAACGAGACTTGTTCTTAACGCGAGTGTCACTGTGGAACCCGTATTTGACGAGCTCAGCAAAATGATATGCAAGACACCAAAAAGATGGCATGGAGTTAAGCTGTATGATGTGCCAACTGATATCACAGCTCAAGCATGTCCACCCACTGTAATACCATTCTTTAACGATAGCTATAACTTGGAGCTTGACACCACGGCAATATTCGAATGTCGCGCAATCGGAACAAACAACCTTCGCATCTCATGGATCCTAGCCAATGGGAAGCCGCTAAACAACACGTCGAATAACAGCCGCTTCAAGTTTGACCCGGTCGGCAAACTCACTATCAATTTTGTGAAGGCGATCGACACCGGAACGTACACATGCGTTGCAACCGGTGACTCGGGGTTTGACACAAAGTCAAGTGTGCTACGCGTACACAGCAAGAATGTTCATGTGTTGCCACAGGGTGTCGCCACTGACTTCGTGACGGTGACCTGGAACGGTACCAGTGGAACCATCTTCTCTGCTGAATATATGATCCTGCATCGTCGCAAGGGGTCAGGTGACGCTTATAAGCAGATTCACATCCACACGCATGCGCGCTCGATCACGGTTGCACATCTGCATCCAGAGACTACCTACGAATTCTGCATAGCATATGGCAGCAAACAGACAAGGCTGAACTGTATTGACATACGCACACTGAATGAGAAGTTCAACAGGCAGGGCATAACAACGTTCAACCCGACCAATGCATTGATTGTCTTCACGTTTATCTGTGTGTCAATCGTAGCAACATGTTTTCTTGTTGCCATGGTGAAGCGTCATCGACGACGAGAGGCATACAAAGATCCAACGACAGTTGTGGGAAACTATAAATTAGGTCACATGTCTAACATCTCCCTGGAGGACCTCTATGACCCTCCCAGCACTCCAATCAGTACATCAAAGACATGTTTGGTGAATAATAAGAAGACATAACTGACTCTTGTTTACGTGACATGATTAAAAAAATTTAAATAGTAATTCATGCTTGACAGAAAATTTTATTTGATGAGCTATTAAAAGAATCTTGTCAAAGTAAAAATGTTATTTAATTTTGTAATTGATTCTCCATTCTGGTTATGGTAATACAAATTATGAATAATCACAAGTGAAGTGGACATGGTAAGGGGTAAGCAGGGTCACACGACTCAACTAACTTTCCTGCTTTTTGACTGCTGTAGAATAGTGCACTTGTGTAATTTATTCAACCAAATGCCATAGTCTGAATGCTCAGAGAAGGTTACAAATTACATGTGCATAAAAATGTTTGATTCAACAGTTATGTGCCTTCATGAATTACACGATTCTGCGTGATCACTGCAATATGTAACTTACTAACAGGATATATTCTTACACTTTATCATTAATTGAACTGCCTTGACAATTCAAGAGGAACATATTAGGTTTGGACACCCATACCAGTGGATTCCACAGACACACAAACACATAATCTTTGATGACAGTAACTGACAAACAAGTTTTGTCACAAATTAACATGCCTGCATTGTTTATTTTGAAAGGTGTGTAGATATTTAAACAAATTAACCCCTATAACAGATTCCACATGCCGCCTAAAAGCATTTTTGGACAATAACCTTGGAAAAATATCATCAGTTTAATTGTCTTCCACAGTGAAACTACATCTAGTCCCAACGATACAAAGTATTTTAAAATGTATAAACTATATCTTCCAATAAACTAACACTTGACTGCCCAAATGTATTTGAACAAACTACACTTTGCTCTTATACATTGATGTTTGATTTGACTGTTTGGCTCGGACATCATCTTTACAATGAAGACTCAACAGTCGATGTTCATCAACAGATTTGTAACAGTAAAATTGTATTACAAAATTATGGTTGATTAAATAATTTAAGTGGTCATATGTTTGGAATAGATATACCGTATTCGTTCCATTAAGCATACAGGATGCTTAGCAACTATTTGAGACATGGAAACATGTCAAATTTTGTGTTCCAATAAGCGTACAGGGGTGTGCACCCATTTTCTTTGCTTCCTGTGGTTCCTGAGTACAGCCATCGCAGCAGACATGACAGGCAAGCGATTTATGCATTTCACCACAACACTAGAAATCTGATAACTTTTTTTATGTTGTTTCATCACCAAGCTTTGAATCTAGTGTGATTTTGGTACAAATTAAAACACAGTGATGGATTCAACAGTCAAGGTTGGCATTGAGATCGCTGTCATGGCGTCGGATGCTGCTAAAAAGGGGGTGTACGCTAATTAGGGCATGTATGCTTAATAGAACGAATACGGTAGTTTATATTGTACATATCCAGTACAAACTGCTGGTCCTTGTTTTCACGGCTTTACATGGTCTTGCTCCAGCGTATATCCAAGATCTTATAATACCGTATACGCCCACCCACAACCTCCGATCTGCTGATCTACATCTGCTTGTAGTCTCGCGGTACAACTTAGAGGGCTACGGCAGACGAGCTTTCTCTGTGTCTGGACCTACACTCTGGAACGCTCTGCCAATAAACGTTAATCAAATAGAGACATTGAATAAATTCAAATCTTGCCTTAAAACGTATCTACTTAAGCAGGCGTACATCGACTGAGGAACTGTGCTGTAGGACACTTTTTTATGAACATGTATTTAATCAATTAATTTATTTCTATTATATAATGTATTTTAATTCATTTATTATTATTTATCTTTTAATAACATTTTATATATCATAATATATATTCTTTTACTTAATTATCAGGTCTCAGGTGTTGTTTCTCCACACAGCCCCTTGGGGCTAACCTAGGAGATGTGCAGTGCAGTGAGCACTGCAAAGGGTGCGTGAAACTGAATTTGACAAATAATTTTAAAAGAAAATAAAACAAATAATTATGTAAAACAAGTGCAATAATTTGTGCAGGTTAAAAACACAGCCTCTGTCTATAGTCTGGTATAGCTGGAGCAACAAGGTGGATGGTACTCAGAGCTTGTTGGAATGGGTGTAGTGTGGGTAGCCCTTATTGTTTCTGGGGGGAGTAGATTCCATGTCATGTATTTTAGTCACATTATATACATACAATCTTGAAAATCTTAATAATTATTATATTTACCATCTTTATACATATATATTTTTACATTTGTACGTTTTATAATGTGTGTACGTGCCTATGAACGGGCTGGTCCCGGAGATATGGCGCTATAGAAATGTCAGTAACAGTAATAATAATATTACATAACATCACTGTTAATACAGTCGCGCCTCATTATAACGCGGTAGTCAGGGTCCACGAAATGAATCCGCGTTATAAACGGGGCGCGTTATAAATGTGGCTGGTTCCCGTATCTGCCGTCAGGGGTGCTACGACGATGACCGACACCGCTGCTGCACGAAGAACGCCATCGTCGCATCGAAGCCAAAATGTGCACGTCGCGCAGCCTATACGCAGTTTATGAAGCTTATTAAACTGCCAGCCAACGTCAATGTGTATTCTGTTTAAATGTCATACACTGTTGGACACAGTTGAATGTTGATCTGAATAAAATTCATGAATTGTGTACCGTTTTTAAATAAACAACGAACCAACAAGCCACGGTCAACTGAACGATAATATGGTACCGCTGACGTAAGATCTAAAATAATGACCTGGTACTCAGCAGCCGAATACGCAAATGATTTGACAAATGCTCTGTTAGAGTTGATTAAGGATTTAAAGCTATAAGTACGCTCACAATTGGCTTAACTTCGTCTTTCAATCAATATCAAAATACCAATTTAGAAAGCACATTTACCGTGCCAAACAATATTATGATTCACCAATTCATATGCGGTTGACGAATTAATATTTTGGCACACCAGTACAGGCAGTAGCTTTGTGTTCATCGCAGCGAAAAGCTAAAATTTGTTACGCAATGTTAGCTTACTGATCTTGCCTACTAAGCTGTATTAAAACATATTTAACCCATTCTTAAGCAAGGCATATTTGTGAATTTCAATTGCACTTTACAAAGCCGCCCGGCACCGAAACCAGGCGAACTCGCGATCCACGGAAGCCATGAGCATGACTAGCAGATTGGAAACGATTCGTTTGATGTCGGCGCAAAACAAACAATACTTCACTCCACATTTACTCTTCCTAAAGTTAAAATTGACCATAATTATAGTCAAAGAAACTAATACCTTTGATAGCATTGGCAGTGCAGAACAAACAACGGCAACGTAGTGACGCTTCTCACACTGGATTCTAGTCTTTCAAATATACACATGTCGTGGACAAAGACGGGGATAACTTCACACAAAACAATTGACAGTTATTATTGTGTTAATATAGTTTGTCATAGCGCCCATTTCTCCCCTGGCGGCAGAAATTTGGAGTCCACGACCGACTGCGTTATAACAGAATCCGCGTTATAACGGGGCATGTTATAACGAGGCGCGACTGTAAAACAATCAACCTTTGTACCTCTACAGCTGTGAACATGTTTTAAAACTGTACTTACATAAGTGACACAACTTCTCCACGATTGAAAATAAAGCTTCTTGCCTTCCAACGGTTCAGCAGAACGTAATCAGCTGCCTTCTGATTGGGTGGATTTAGGCATGGCTACAAGATAATAAGTGTGACTTGATACAACGTAATACACAGATTGACAAATTGGAAAATATGGTTCTCAATCTCAGCACCACCAGAATTAATGAAAACTACATGGATAGTCCTTGAATGAATAGAAATAACAGTTTCCTTGTTTGTTTCATTAGACATTATTTACATCACAAAAACTACACTGCAGGTGTGTCACATGATGCTAATCATGTGACACAATCTAGAAAAGGACTGGGAGAGATCCTGACTGAAGAACATATGCAACAAGTCTGTCCTATGCTACGTTAACAAGCTATCGGAACAACTTGCAAGGACACTGAAGTCCTATGATATAGTTTTTTTCCCACAAACCAAGCAACATCCTGACACTACTGCACACAGAAGATACGACAGCAAAGAGGCAAAGTGAGGAGTGGTGTACGACATACAATGTATAGAATATGAACAGCATTATATCAGAGACAGAGAGACTGGAGCCCTGAATAGAGATGTTGGACAGGAGTTTGGAACTCCCACCAGTCCTTCTCCAATGTATCCTACATTCCATCACAGGTTTCTTGAGAGGTGAATTGTTTTGAGTGACACATGGAAAGTGTGCATGTTTTCTATTTCAACTGTCATATACAGTGTAGATCCAACCATTCATTCCTAGGCACCGTTAAATAATCCAGATTATTTATATTACAAATTCAAATAAGTTATTTAAGGATACCATTCTTAATTATTGTGTCTTGTTCTATACATGTAGACTGAATCTCTAGCATACTACAGTAACAGAGATTCAGAAGTTCACGCAGTCTTTTGAATGCCAATAAAGATGTTTCAAGAAACAAGACATTCTACTGATGAAAATGTAAGACAAAGACAATTCTGGGTAATGGAAAATATATAAATAACCATCACCAGCTTTACAGTGTTCAATCATTCAGCTTAATCCTGCATAAATCTCTTATCAGTGTCCAATGAACACTTCAAATGTTCACAACTGAAGCAAGACAACCTTGACAACCCTAGACTCAGTACTTCACATTGATGAAGGAAAGTAATATGGTGCCACCTGGTGCATCTTAGAGTCAGCAACATTCACACATGTTGGAATGGTGTAACTTAGGATCATTTACTCATAATATATATTATGTACTAGGCAGTACTTATGCAAATATTTAATTAGTATTTTACATTACAAAATCAATAATATTTATAGTTAGTGCTGAAAAGACAATTAAATGTTAGCAGCCACTCATTGTCGTAAAGCCATCGCGCACCAAGGTCACACACTTGAAATATTGCATATGACGCATTTGTCTAGCCATTTCTGTTGTTTATAATGTAAACCTCATAAATGACACAGTATCTCCAGATAATTAATTTGACAAAGCCGAGAAAAGTTTGCAATGCTGAATGATTTTTGTGATATGTTTTGAATATTTTTATTTTGAATTATCATTCAAAATCAATGTTTAACGTTAACCTCAGTATGGTTTAATTGTATATGATGAGGGATCTCTTGACAATTATTCTAATAAAATGTGCTTACGTTCGGGATATTAAAAATAAGATGATTTTTTAGATTTTATTTCCAATTTTTACACTTTGCACTGTCACAGTTCAGACGTTTGAACAATAACCTCAATATCCTGTTTTGCACAATAAGATATATCACAGCATAACAAATTATTCAATATTTTTGTGTGATTTTTGTGTGCTTTTCTCGTAACAAGTAGTAGCTTGTAATTTTGCTCATCAACCAGTTTTTAATTTTTGAATTCACCTTTTGTTTATCATCCTTGTATGGTCAAAATCTGTAGTGTCTCTCCGACTCTCTCGAGGTAGATATCAGCCACACAGAGAGAGAGAACCTTTAAACGTCAAGTTCGGCCAAACTCACCCACAGATTGACACTTACGTCAGCAGGCCCTTAGCCAGAAATAATTTTCTGCCAGTCTTGAATTAATCAAAAGTGTGCCTTTTAGTGATCAAACGGTTTACGTGGCAGCCATGCATGAATGTCAATCACAACCATTATTGGCCAGTTAAGTTTTTTCTATGGCAAACCAGTGTGATTTGAGCCATTTAGTTAATTAATACTGATCGTATTGGTTCATTACCAGTTGTGCCAATGATAGTCTTTAATGTGCGCCCATACTCGGCCCCCTAGACTTGGAACTATTAGCCAATCCAGTTGCCAGCTGACCCCTCTAACTTCCACCTGTCTTATCTGTTATAAATATCCATCTTGGCCACTCATCTGCCAGTCTTGAAGATGGGCAGACGAGTCTCTGGCTAAGCCCTGCAAATCAACCAAACTCAGTCCGAAAGAATCATGTAATGCTGCATAGTGTGGTGGCGCCATCTAGCAGATAATTTAAAAACACATCAGAAATATGTTTGAACCTCACATTTTCATGTCAAATGAGTGAGGAAACACGGACTTTTAAAAAATGGCTTAGGTCTAAAGCATTGAGAAGAAGTCTGAAGAGGAGGTGGTAGGTGAATTGTCTCCTACCTGCATGGATGCACCTTCGACCTTGGCAACGTAGCCGAAGAGATCAAGGAAGGTGACGGTGATGGGAGCAGCAAACAACGTAGTAGTGAGGGCCACTCTCCAGCCGGGGGACGAACCAGCCATGCTCCCTCACATGGCGCCCTGCACACACACACACAGTTCTAGTTGTTTCCAATGCTCAGCAACCTTCTATTAACTGAGTTGTCTGTATAAATTATACTTACAATGTTATGGTCTTACGAGGTCTCATTCAACTAGTCAGCCTTTTTTAAAACATTATCGCCAAGCCGACTTTTCTATGCTGACACTGAGGGTGGTCACTGCCAGAGTGTTTGTCATGCTCAGTGATTCCTTTACATCCCAAATTGACATTGGACTGACATTAATGTGATCTCGAAGTCCTGTGGGAATCACAGTCCTCAATGTTGAGAGCCAGATTTTTACCCCAATATACCATGGCATGCTTACCTCGTCCGTGCTTTGAACTGAGAGCGCTGGCATGCCAGGCAGATGTGCTAACCACTACACTATCGCACTCTCTACAGCAAACACAAATTGACGAAACAAACAACATAATCCATTTAAAACTACTCCCTCAATTTGTGAGCTTAACTCATGGCCGATTTGTTTACGTGACAAGTTTGCTGTTATACGTGCAAATGCTTATGTCACTGAATCTACTAAAAGGATTGGTAAAAGCCTAATCTAGGCAGAGACAGTTGTCGATCATGAGGGTGTATTTGGGGAAGACTATGGCGCAATGCCAATGGCCAAAAGTGGGTGCATGTGTTTCATGTTTTGCTGTCGTCTCATGTCCAACCGGCAAGTTCAATGGATTGACGATTTATATATATATATATATATGTCCACCGGGCTTTTGCAAGCTACCAGACTTATAGCAAAAAAAATTGTTGATGATTAAAAACTAAAAAGTATACATTTGTTTATTAAACAGACTGCACACATTATTTAAATTTACCATGTAATTAAGTTACCAGCTAACTTACCGCTATATGCCTATCGATGCATTAAATCTAAGCAATAATTGTTTTATTTATATATAACTGTAGAGAATTTAGAACGATAACACACAGTATAAATATTCTTGATTACTGAATGTTGTAGTGCTCTGAAAAGCCAATTTATATGCAAATGGCTATAGCTGGGGTGGGGAATTAGTTTACATCTGAGGCCATCTGGTTTTGGGAAGGCAAGAGCCCTATACAGAGGGCCTTTGTCAGAAGGTTACTGTAAGTTCACTGGCACCCTGACAAGATTTCTAGAGACGGTTGCTGTGTATAAGCCGCCGTCGTCTGAACCATCGTTCTGACATTTAGAATATATCGGTTACGATTCGGTTGCTGTAATAGCCGCCGCCGTCTGAACCTATCGTTCTGACATTTAGAATATATCGGTTACAATTCGGTTGCTGCAATGGCCGCCGCCGTCTGAACTTAACCTTCTGACATTGATAACTAGGTAGTATTTAGCAGACACAGCCGTATATTGTGTATTAGATTTTGTATTGGTAGGGTTTTCCGCATATAATAAACTGTGAAAATGTATAACCTGACTTATCATTATTCCGACTGAGTGAGTGAACGTGTGCCCGTATGCTTCCCTGCCGACCGCTCGCCGCAAACGCTACATAACCACAAAATCGAGGTGGGCCTGGAATCTACACTTGTAAGTGGCTTTATGTGGTTTAAGAATTTCATCTGTGATTCTAGAAATTAGGCAAACAATAATGTGGTCCTGCTGTCGGACTATTGCCTAAGGGTGGTAATGCCTATTCATTTTGGTTAAATTTTTATTTCTAAAATAAATTCTAGCATACTCTAGATCTAATTATTAGACAATTAACATCGCTTGTGGACATGGGGACATATCTTCTTCTTTTTTATTAATGTCCATCGGCATCCCAGCCATCTGTCGTATGGGTCGATAATTACTGACATGACATCTGGCCTGCGCAGCATTGGATTTAGAGAAAGTAGAAGCAAAGTATTACTATAAGCCTATAAAAAGGTAGCCTAACTCTGAGCACAGCTGCATGCGGGACTGCCCACAAGTCCATGGCCCCAGAGCACCCTACTGTTTAACAAGATTTAACAAGATTGCCATCCAGAAAATTACTCTGGATGGCAGTTGGACAAGGAAGCCTTTTGGCTTATCGAGAGTCCAATACTTTTTATCTACATGTATCCCGCCTTTTTAAGGTGTGTGTCGATTTTATTTTTAAACATATTCACGCTACTAGCACCAACACAATCAGGAGATAATCTGTTCCATTCATTTACAGTCCTTTGTGAGAATGAGAACTTTCTTATATCTAATCTACACTGCTCCTTTACTAATGTAGCTTCATGTCCTCTGGTCCTTCTATCTTTCTTAACTGAGAAAAAAATGTTTCTATCAATATTTTCATAACCATTCAATATTTTAAACACTTCTATGTGATCTCCTCGCAATCTCCTGGTCTCTAGTGTTGTTAAACCACATTCTTTTAGGCGTATTTCGTAACTAAGATCCCTCAGATTTTGTATCATTTTAGTCGCTCTCCTCTGTACTCTTTCTAGCATATCTATGTCCTTCTTGCGATATGGCCTCCATGCTTGTATACAATATTCTAAATGAGGCCTCACTATTGTTTTGTACAGCGGTACTATTAATTCTTTTTTCTTATACGCTATATTTCGCCTAATTAATCCAAGGATTTTATTTCCCTTTGACGCTGCAATTCCGCAATGCTCTGAAACCTTCATATCAGCACTAATGGTTAACCCTAAGTCCTTTTCTTTTACAGTAGTACTTAGAACAGTACCCCCCATTTTATATTTTACCTCTTCATTCCCATGACCTGTGTGGAGGCATTTACATTTCCCAAAATTGAACAGCATTTGCCACTTTTCAGACCATTTGATCAACCTATCAAGATCATCTTGTAAATGCTGTCTGTCTCCATCACTTTTAATCCTTCTAAACACTTTTGTATCATCCGCAAATTTCAACACCTTGCTTGTTATATCATCGTCCAAATCGTTGATATATATTAAGAATAATATAGGTCCTAGTACTGATCCCTGTGGTACCCCACTCAATACCGATTTCCAGTTTGAAGCCTCCCCATCAACTACTACACGTTGTCTTCTGTCATTCAGCCATTTTTCTATCCAGTTTATTATACCATTTCCTATGCCATGGGCCTTTAGCTTAAGGAGTAATCTTTGATGTGGTACTTTGTCGAAAGCTTTTTGAAAATCTAAATAGATGATATCTACTGGTGATCCCTCATCTACCCACCTAGTGATGTCTTCCAAAAAACATAACATATTTGTTAAGCATGACCTCGCTTTTAAAAACCCATGTTGAGATGGGTTTATCAAGTTATGTTTAACAAGAAAATCCACCATGTGATCTTTAATTAGTCTTTCTAATAATTTGCAAATCACTGATGTTAAACTCACTGGTCTATAGTTCTCTGACTTGTTTCTCGAACCTTTTTTAAATAACGGTATAATGTTTGCCTCTTTCCATTCTAAAGGAACCACTCCCTCTTCTAATGACAAATTGAAAACTGTTGCAAGCGGTGCGCTAATTTGTTCTACAATTTCCAATAGTAGTTTGGGCGGAATCCCGTCCACTCCAGGTGATTTATTATCCTTCATAGCCCTTATTTTCTTAGCTACCATTTCCGAGGTTACAACTAACTGTCCTAAATAGTCTGAATCTGCCCCCTTGAACTTAGCCTCTGGTACTGGCAGTGAACTAATATCTTCCCTGGTAAACACTGAACTAAAATACTCATTCAGGTCTTCTGCCATTAAGAATCCCTCTGATATTGTATTTCCAGCACTATCTTCTAGAGGACCGACCTTATCCTGAACTTTCTGTTTGCTTCGAATATACGCATAAAAACTCTTACTGTCATGTTTTATATTACTAGCTAATTTTTTTTCATAGCTTCTCTTTGAATTTCTAATTTCAGCTGTAGCTTGATTAAGTGCTTCTTTATAAATGTTGTAGTCTTCATCATTTCCAGTACATCTATATGACTTCCACATCATTTGTTTATACTTAATTTTTCTAATGGCTTCTTTCGATAAGTGTTTCTTTTTAGACCGTTTCCCTTGTTTTTTGAAAGGTACAAATTTATCGACTATGCACTTAATTTCACTATTTAAGATATTCCAGCATTCGGTTGCTGTCTTATTCTTCAGTGTGTTATTCCAGTCTATCTTTGCTAAATATTTCCTCATGTCCTTATACCTTCCTTTGTGGAAATTTCTCCTATACTGCTTTTTACTATTCCTTTCTGATTTTACTTTGATGGTAAAATGTATCTGGTTGTGATCACTACTCCCCAGTGGCTCACATATCTTGACATTGTCAACTAATTCTTTCTGTGAGGACAAAACTAAGTCTAACACATTCTCTCCCCTGGTTGGTTCTAGCACATGTTGAGAAAGGAAACTGTCTTGTACTAAAACTAAAAACTTGTGGTCCTCACTCCCCATACTCTGTAGAGATTTCCATTGTATATGCCCATGGTTAAAGTCCCCCATAATAATACAGTTCCGTTTGCTTACTTCCCTTATAGCGTTTTGTATTTTTTCATTCTCTTCTATGCTGTTGTCACTGGGCCAGGCCCGCGAATCGTTGACTCCCGGCCTCAGAGTCAGGCTCAAGCCTCAGCCTAAGGCTAAGACTGAAGCCTGAACTTGTCTGAGACTGAAGCAGTGAAGGTAGCAAGTGTGGCCTGTGCCGTGGGGGACTGGACGGTTTCTGAGGGCAGTCTATGCATTAATTGGCAAGAACCCAAAGATCAGTACTCCAATATGGGGATGTGTCCGAAAGCACTACAGGACTTTAGACGAGCCACGAGCCGAGGACTGCATTTTGTTACCGGACGGCGGCGTTTTGAGTTTGACCAAGGGCATGGCCATGGCATATGATCATGATTCACGATGGTATATCCACTCCCTCCCAGTTGATTTTTCAGTTATCGTGCATTTAATCCGGGAAAATCAGCTTCCTAGACCTTTGTAATTATATGAGACTAATCTGGCTTAATGCGAGTCAATGGTAACCTTATGTTAACCAAGAATGCACTTACTTGACGCAAAATAAACATATAACGCCTGAAGGTAGCGATAATTTAAGCATGTACTAAAAACGGAAACGGAAATAACTCAGAACCAAATATAATCTTAAGCCAGCCGGGTACTTCTGCGTCATCCAATAAAAGGGCAACGAAAAGCCTTAGAATAACGAATGGTTCCGTGGTGTAACGGTTAGCACTCAGGACTCTGAATCCTGCGATCCGAGTTCAAATCTCGGCGGAACCTAACTCTTTTATGTTATTTTTTATTTCAATCTATATTATAAAACAGACATCAGACACAGTGTAAGTGTCTGCTTATTTGTAAATTCATCCGAGCCTATCTCCATCAGTTTCGCCTTTATGGAAACGGCTTTAATTATGGTACTCAAAGACATAGCAAATATGATTAAATTAACTATAAATTGATTATCTTAGGTCCTCTTGTTTCTTTGATTATAGTTTAATTGTATTACTTCCATTGTAATTTGCAATGCCAAAGGTGTGTGCTTTTCCACATGTAGCCTGGGGTGTGCTTTGCTCCACATGGCAAATTTTATAAAAAATATGTAATAACTATAAAAAATGCGTCACATTAATTATTGCTGGTATTACATAATACCACCTTTTATAGCATAATTAACATATGTGACACGGGAAAGGCTATTATTTTAAAGTTGTTGTTTACTTAAAGTGGGCGCGCGATAGTGTACGTAGTGGTTAGCACATCCGCCTGACATGTAGCCTCGATTATCCTGACTTGTCGGCGCCCCGAGTTCAATACCCGGACCGAGCAGGTATGGTATATTTGGTGTCAAAACCTGGCTCTCAACATTGGGGACTGTGTATCCATCGTGACTCGGAGATCTCGGAGATCGAATTAAAGGTCGGCTTGGCGATAATGTTCTGAAAAAGGCTGACTATAGTTGAGACCTCATAAGATCATAACATTGTAATCACAATATATACAGACGAGTCAGTTAATAGAACGTTGCCAAGTGCTGGAAACAACTAGCAACTAAAAAGTGCTTTGCTATGGAACCATGAAATAACAGTAGCATTTATTATTATAATATGGGTAAAAACAAATTGGTATACCTGCTTGTTGTGCTGTTTCTGAGAAAACCGAATGTGACCAAATAGTCTGGTATTGTGATGGATCGTTTGGCAGGTAGAATGCACCAATAAAGGTGGGGTTAATTGTGCTTTACTCTACAGGGTATGATCTATTATGTTTGTTAAACTGATCACTATTACTTTAGCATGTATACTAATATTGTATTATTACTTTAGCATGTATACTAATACTGTATTATTACTTTAGCATGTATACTAATACTGTATTATTACTTTAGCATGTATACTAATACTCTATTATTACTTTAGTATGTATACTTATACTGTATTATTACTTCAGCATGTACACTAATACTGTATTATTACTTTAGTATTTTTAATATATATCTTTTCAGTGGTATGGATGACTTAAATTGCGTAAGTTACGGTTTCCACCACTACATTATATACATAGCATTCATTAAAAACATTTTCTAATTTTTTTTACAAAATAAATTTCACCAGCATAATTTATTTTAGTATTATAAGTAAATTATGCTTACAGGGCCGTAGCTAGCCTAAAACAAACGGGGGGCAGTAAGGGGTTCGCTCCCAGAAAATGTACCCCCTCATGGAGATTTTGTACGGACATATACTATTCAGAGGCCATTGAGTCGTCTTTCTGTCATTGTTGACCGATTCCACCACTTGATGCGTTGCAGGGCAGAAAAGGACTGCGCACAAGCAACGCGTCCCATCCTCGCAAGCCAGGGCTGTTTGCCATGCAAAACTAGCCCTGGCAGATCTCCTACGCGAAGTGCGGAAGTTAGTTGAGTCAAACTAATAATTCACTCCGCCAGTCACAACTGCGCCACCCAGCGCAAATACCCGCCCCAATTTGAAGACGGATAAACGACTTCTGGGAATCCCAATATAATGGCCCGTTCGCCCATTAGCATGAGTAGCTGAACGGTATTGTGTATTCGAATAATTGCTTCTACTTCCTAAACATTGCATGTAACACGAGCCACGGTTGGTTGAAATAAGTTTTATTATAACCACCTGATCTGCTGCCAACCACTGATACAGTGAGCGATTTCATAGGCTGAGCTTAATTTCAGAGTTTCGCAAAGCGATCAGCCGGGTGTACTGCTGGCTGGCACTGACGTAATCAGCAGCAGCGACCCCTGGAGCGCGGGGATGGGTCATCGTACCTCTTTCGCCACTTTTAATTGTAATTTCCACATGAAGCTCGTTTTGTTCAGCCGAACTGAGATACCTAGTCCTACTGTAGTACTCAGTTAGAAATCGTTCAGCCAACTCGTCAAGGACGTGATCAATAAATGGGTAAAATTTATTGATGCGACAGAAGTCATGCAGGTGCTGATTCATCTGTGACTCCAGCATTCGCAAGATGGCGCTAAAGCTATGCCGTTCTGGGTTTACGAATCTCAATACCTGTAAAGTTACCCACTAGCCCAACATGGCGCCATATATTTCATCCCACACTGATTACAGTCTCGCATAACCGAATCTCGCCTGGCTGCGTGACTTCGCCAGGAAGACAGCCTGGCTCAGAACCGCATTTTGACTGGTCACTGCCAGTTAACACGTCTATACCCCAGAATGTTGATATATTATATATGTTTTCGATAACGAAATGAAATTTATTAAATAGTAGGCACGTCAACAAAAATAAAATTAAATACCATGCTATAACATTGGGAATGCGCTTAAATTAAAGGTACTAGCTTAAGGATCATTATAAGTGTTTATTTTATTAAGATATCTTTAATATATCAAAATATATAGCGATTTTAAGAAGGCAAAACAAAGTAATTTTTGTGTATCTCTTACAATGGCAAAACGGACTTATTTTTGTGTTTTCTGTGGATAAATATTTGCTTTAAAATATCATAACGTTTTTATTTATATATATATATATATATATATATATATATATAAATACTGTTTTCATGGTTTTCAAACACATTGACTAGAGTAAATAGTGCCTGAAATAGTATTATACAAAATAAAATGAATCTTAAACTAAATGAACACAAACAACAGTTTCGAGTACTCTACGGGATTCGAACCGAGGACCCTAAAAATAATTGCTCGTCACGCTATACCGCCATAGCCACAAAAATCAGCATTCTTTGGTTGTAATTTGACAACTACATATTATTTATATTAGCTAGCAGTCTGACCGTTGCGCGTGACATAAATTGCACTTTCTTTAGGTATATCTGTCTATGTTTGGTATTTTATATTATGCTTAAAAGGCAAAAACTACGAAAACAGTTTTGTTGTGTATGTGACTGTCTAGTGTCATATTACGAAGCGTGTGACAGAAGGCATTTAACGAATTTATTAGCCCACCAACCGGGACTCCTGTTCGGCCCAGATACCAATACATACAGTATCGTACCAATGTTGCCTATTCGGTTCATTGCATATATCACATTCCCTTACACTTATGTTGTGAAAGGTATCAAATAAACGATTAATATTCCACTGAATGTAACACTGAAATTAAATGTCTTTCATTAATATACTTGTGTAGCAACTAGCTAGAAACTAAAAGTCAATACTTGCTGTGTTATAATTTCAAACGTCAATTCGCATTGTGTTACAAGTCCAAACGAAGTGGTGCACGACACACACGAGTCGATCTGCGCGGCGATGGCGGAGTTGCAGGTTTCTGCTGGATCGAGACATCGTGTGGCGGTGCGGGATTCATCAGATACGAGTCATCAGCTTGTGCGCGGTAGCGGAGTCGATGGAGTCATCAGCTTGTGCGCGGTAGCGGAGTCGATGGAGTCATCAGCTTGTGCGCGGTAGCGGAGTCGATGGAGTCATCAGCTTGTGCGCGGTAGCGGAGTCGATGGAGTCATCAGCTTGTGCGCGGTAGCGGAGTCGATGGAGTCATCAGCGCAGCTGCGCGTATCGGAGCAGCTCGTATCGGAGTAGCTGGAGTAGTTGCTACCACATTGTCATTACGCAACAGCGGCGATGTGGCCACCTCTTGACGTCGTAGTGCCTCGGAGTCCACTGACGTCGTCTCGCCAGTACGCCGTAATTGATCGACATGGCAGTAGCGTAGTCTGTGACCAACACGAACAAGGTAGCGCATTGGCCCAAGCCGCTTAACGACCGAACCGAGTACGAACTTGATAATGCCACTGTCATAACAATTCTTCATCCTCACCAACTGCATCGGAGTGAACTCTCGCATTGATGAGTGCCGGTCGTGATATTGCGCTTGGATGTCTTGCTTGTTCTGCACGTCCATCGTCAAGTTTGGCTTCAACAAAGTGAGGCGAGTACGAAGCTGTCTTTCAGGAATAGTTCCGCTGGAGTACGACCTGTGACAGCGTGCGGAGTTGTGCGATACGTTAGCAGAAAGCTCTGCAGTCTCTGACTTTCCAAAACACCAGACTTGTTATACAGTGCGTGTTTGTGTAACACTGACTTCAAGATCTGTACAATTCTTTCCATCTGCCCATTGCTGGCTGGGTGGTATGGTGGACATTTTGTATGTTTCACACCATTTGTTCTCATGAATGATTCAAATTCAGACGCAATGAACTGGGGTCCATTATCGGTAACCAGTTCTTCAGGAAGACCCTGCTGAGCGAACAGTTTTCTCAGTTCTTCAATAGTCCGAGACGCGGTCGTCGATTTCATGGGAACTACTTCGAATCACTTTGAGAAACTGTCAACAACAACGAGATAGTTCATATTCTTGAACATTGCAAAATCTGCATGCACTCGCGACCATGGGTGACTTGGGTATTTCCATGGCATCAGTGGTGATTTGACAGGGTCATGTTGTAACGTTTGGCAAATAGAGCACGCGCTTATCATGTCTTCAATTGCTTTGTCGATGTCAGGGAACCAGAAGTAGCTGCGAGCAATGGCCTTCGTACGAACAATGCCAAAGTGGTCTTCATGTAGTCGTTGCAGTAACGCCGACCGATGACGTTCTGGTATTATCACTCGCAACCCCCACAACACACATCCCTGATCAACCGACAGTTAATCACGTCGTCTATGATATGGCGCCAAGTTCGCATCAACTTTGCCTGGCCAACCGTGCATGACGAAATCCTTCACCTTTGACAAGACTGGGTAATTTCTCGTGGATGCACCGATTTCCTTCGCTGTGATTGGCAACTCGTTCGCGTACGTGAAGTAGTTGACGTCATGTTCAAGGTTTTCTCTAGCAACACCAGTTGGAGCTCTACTCAGAAAATCGGCATTGCCGTGTTCCTCTGAGCGTCGGTACGTGATGCCATAGTCGTACGTCATTAGGATGAGTGCCCATCTCTGAAGTCTCAAAGCGGCAAGCGTCGGAACCCCTTTCTTTGGCCCGAGAATGGTCGTGAGAGGTTTATGAGGCTAAACTTTCGACCATAGATGTACTTGTGGAATTTCTTCACCCCATAAATTATGCTCAGAGCCTCCTTTTCAATTTGAGCATAATCACGTTCGCTTGTCGTCAATGTCCGTGAACTGAAAGCGATTGGTCTCTCTGTGCCGTCTGCCATAATGTGCGACAATATTGCACCAACCCCGCGTGCAGAGGCATCACATGCCAACACCAATGTTTTGTGCGGATCGTAATGCACCAGCACATTGTCACCTGTTAACTGCTCTTTGATCGTTTTCACTGCCGCGTCACAATCAGGCGTCCAGAGCCACTCAGCATCAGCTCGCAGTAGGCTGTGCAATGGAGCCAAGGTAGTAGACAATTGTTTTAGAAACTTGCCATAGTAGTTGAAGATACCGAGATACTGTCTTAACGCAGTCACGTTTTCTGGCACTTTGGTATTCCTGATTGCTTCAACTCGGTCTGCGATTGGATGGATCCCGACTGCATCAATCTTGTGACCTAAATACTGGATTTAATTCGTTAAGAAGCTGCATTTAGCACGCTTTGCTCGAATTCCGTGCTTTTCAAGCCGTTGAAGTACAGTCTCCAGTCTGTGAAGATGTTCTGCCTCAGAACCAGCTGTTATGAGTATGTCATCAATGTAACAGCAGACACCTGGGATTCCCTGCAATACCTGGTCCATCACATTCTGAAACACGAGTGGCGCGGTTTTGATTCCATACGGCAGTCTTGTTGGTTGGAATAGACCCTTCGTCGTGTTTATTGTAAGATAGTGTCTCGAATTCTCGTCTACTTTCAGCTGATTGAATGCGTTTGAGAGGTCAATTTTGGTAAATGCTTTACCACCAACGAGTGTACTGAAAATATGATCAGCGGTTGGTAGAGGATAGGGTGTGTCCTCCACAACCTTGTTGATCGATACCTTGTAATGTGCAGATGCGTACGTTACCATCTGGTTTAGGAACAATCACCACCGGCGACGCCCACTCTGCTCGTTCGACCTTCTTCAAGATGCCCGCAGCAACTTGCTTGTCGAGCTCTTTGTCGACCTTCTCGCGCAGAGTATGGTACAGGTCTCGCTTTATGAAATATTGGAGCCGCATCATCTTTCAATGTAATGTGTGCTTTGAATGGCGTCATTTCACCGTACCCGTCCGCAAAAACATCTTTGTATTTCCCAAGGAGTCTCTCCAAACTGCGATCACCTTTGCGTTCGACATGAAGTATTTCTTCCCAGTTGAGTTTAATCCTCTCCATCCAGTTTCGCCCAAAAAGAGACGTGCGTCTCCATTCGGCTACAAGTAATGGCAGTTGGCATTCTTGCCCACCGTACTTGGCGTTCACGGTAATTTCCCCAAGAAGTTCAATACAATGTCCTGTGTACCCTCTCAATTTTGCTGTAGAGTCACTCAACACGACAGACTGGAAGAACTTCGCGTAAGTTTCTTCGCTAATGATGGACACCGAAGACGCAGTGTCCACGTTGAAAGAGATTGGCGTACCATTGACGTCTACTTCGACTTTTAGTTCGTCACTGCCAACAACATTTACTGAAGAAACAACGCTCACTTCATACAAAGCTTCATCATCCTCATTGCAGACGTGATTGGTTCTACCACTACGTTTCTGTCTATAACTACCGCGGAACTCTGTCTTTGAGCTTCCTCTATTGCGGCAGGCCTTTGCGACATGGCCAATCTTGTTACAGCTGAAGCATTTAGCATTTTTGAAGCGACATGCGTCTGCTTGATGCTTGCAATGGCAACGGTAACACTTTTGATCAGTGTTAAAATGAGAAGCAGCTCTTGGTTTAACATTTCTGCGTTGTTTTTGTTTGACAGCATTGACTGATGAATGCGCATGTATAAGTTTACTGCCCGAACGTGCCATGTCCATTTGAATGCTAATTTCGCAAGCACGTTTCCACGACAAATCATGTTCTGCCAACAGCCGATTGCGAATGGCCTCCTCCTTGACACCCACAACTAACCGGTTTCTAAGCCTTTTGTTTAGTTGATTTTCGTCACCAAAGGCGCAATTAATGCTAAGTTTTTTTCAAAGCTACGACATAGTCCGAAATCGACTCGTTCTCCGCTTGGTCGCGCGTATCAAACTGATAACTCGATATGACCTCGTTTTCACCCGACTGGTAATGCCTAGTAAGCATGCCTGTTAAGTCTGCATATGACTTAGTAGTTATGTCATTTGGTGTGCACAAAGACATCAACAAGTCGACAGCCTGCGACCCGACTATTGCAATTAGCACATCCACTGTTTGATCTTCCGCTATTTTATTTACTCTCAACCACGCATCAAGTCGACGCTTGTACGTCTGCCAATTATCATGGCCTGGTTCAAATTCCTTTATTGAGCCGATAATAGCGGTAGCCATATTGTTGATTTTAGCACTTCAACAACTATAGTTCAATCAAAGACAAAGTTCGCAGAACCTCTATTATAACTTGAAACTGTATTGAATAGGCCTACTATCCACCATATGAGAACAATCAACGTTATTTTCTTTTCCTGCTTAACTGAACTACCAGTGTCAATGACGTACCTTGTCAATTGTCATCACGCCCAGAAGTGCACGCCAGCAACCATGTGAAATTTGCGAATTTGTTCCGCCCGCTGCATGTTGACAGTTCACGGATGTTTTTGATCCCATGCTCGTCGCCAAATTGTTGTGTATGTGACTGTCTAGTGTCATATTACGAAGCGTGTGACAGAAGGCATTTAACGAATTTATTAGCCCACCAACCGGGACTCCTGTTCGGCCCAGATACCAATACATACAGTATCGTACCAATGTTGCCTATTCGGCCCATTGCATATATATCAAGTTTAATGTCAGTTTATTTTGTGTGTGACATGTTTCAATATAAGTTTAATGTTGAGTGGATATGGAATCACAAAAACATCAATGACATCAGTAATATAGGCTAGACAAACTTTTTTAACTAAAAAAAGGCACGTTTTTTTTGTCTTTTTCTGCCCCCTGCCCCCCCCCCCCCCCCCCGATAGCAAAGGCCCTGGCTTACTGTGGATTCGTGTCTAAGACTCTAAGCTTTACTAGGAAACACAAGTTGGCCGTTGTCTTGCACTTTTGTGATGCTAATTAATGTCCCGAATCTGTGGCCCAGTATTGAAGTCGTTCATATATTTGTTACCAGGCATCATAATATTTATTATGTTATCAATCACAATTAATCAACTACGAACCAATGTACAGGGGTATATATATATAGTACATAAGATATTTCTTTAATATGCAATTTTTTTAACAATGAATTATTTTAGTTTGTAAACTGTATTAGTCCTTTTTGGAAAAAAATATACATAATCACCGATTGACAGATTGGTTGATCGATCGATTTATCGATCGACATGCTGACTGGCTGGCTGACTGACTAACTGATTTATTGATCGATCGATCGATAAATCGATTCATTGATATTTTGTAGGCGTGTTGGCGTGTCCATCATTATACAAGGCAACTCGTGGAACTTCTATATTGGCCCTATACGTCCTACGCTAGATTGAAACATATAGGTCTACGGATACTAACTCCAGGCTGCTTCTGTGACGAAAGGGAACTTACTACAGGTGACTTTCTTCATGCGATGCATAGGCGAATCCAGGGAGGTCTGAGGGGCATGTGCCCCCACGCGACCGTACTCCCCCTAAATCGTTTAAGATGTGCCTCCGTTCAGCCTCAGGTTATAATAATAAGCTGAATTTACGGAGACGCGGCGGCTAACATTTATCAACAGCACTCCCCCTCGCCGTCTTCCGATGGTCACAGTCGAACCAGGCGTGAGAAGCGCTGAAGAAGAGCTGAAGATACGGCCACAGCGACGACAAATTTTCAACAGCAAAACAGGGCCTTGTCCATACCATTCATCCAAAAACCAGGCTGCCATCTCGTTTCTAACGCGATTATATGACGTCACGTGTATCGCGTAACGTAACTCCCGCAACGATTTCAACGGCGGGAGAAAAGGGACGCCATTACAAAATAATAGCGGGCGCTGGATAAGTTTATGTTGACGATCACAAAGCAATTTACGTAAAACTGTGAGCCCCTGTTTACTGAAGTTGCGGCCCGTTTGGTTGAAGACGTAAAAGATGAACTGTGAGGCATTAGACTGTATATTATTTACTGTTTTTTTTTCTTTAAATTCGAGAAATTTTCATCAGCGGTTCACCACGCTTCCCGTGTCGCGCTGCGTCGCACGTTGCACTGTCTTTGATTTTGACATTGGAAGACTGGGGGGTGGGGGTTGGGGGAGGAGGGTTGCTGTTGAAATTTGTCGCCGCTTTTATTTTTTTGCCGCCGCGCCCTGTAACTTCAGCTTGTCTGCTGTCTCGGTTCGACTCATGACATCGGAAGACTAGGGGAGGTGCTGTTGGAGATTTTCAGCGGAAATCCGGGAGATTTGCCTATATTCCGGGTCACCGGAAGACACAGAAATCCTGGAGATTCCGACCACAAGCTGAGTCAGCCGGCCACACGTGTTATTGAGTAATGATGATGGCTAGCGCATTCCTCGTGAAAACTGGTATGTTATGTTTGGAATCTGCATATAAGCAGTCTTGTTTAGAAATATGCATTAAAATTTAACTCTTAACAAATTGTTACCATTTACGAATAAGACGTATTATTATCATTAAATATCTACGTCTAAATGTAAACAATTCTTGGAAGTCACTAAGCACACGTTTATTCAGCTTTGAGTGTCCTAGAGCCACACTGTAGTTCGGTGGACTCAATCCGCACAGCTTACGGCGAATATCGTCGAGACCACGTGGAACGGGTTGAGAAATTCCTCACTGCGAGTCCTAAGACCGGAAAGACACTCAGCTTTGCGTTTCGTATTTGTATCTCCCACAACGTGACCTCAGAAGCAGACACGAACTGGAAAATGTAACTGATGAAATGTTCTCGCAAAGCCATTTGGGGTCTGCAATTTCCGGTAGGCCCTACTTCTGTTCCGTGAACACCCTATAATAAAAAATATCAGCTCATAGGGCCTGTGCGTGCGGCATAGCACAACGACACACCTACTTAGCGCTCTTCGCAATAGAAGTGGTTTTGACCGTGCGCAGTCATCTCAGCCAGAAGGTATTGGAACAGCCAGTGGTTAAAAGCCACGAGCGCGAGCGTAGTTCACGGTCTTCACGACGATGGCGCTCATTGTGTTCTGCGTTTTCATTTACTTTTTTGAGGGATGATGGCGCAGAACGTTCTTCTAACCATGGAAGTTGCAACTACTGTTGTCATTCCGCGGGCAGCATTGTAGACAATTTCGGTTTTAGTCCGCGAGCCTTAGGCGGAGCTCGGCTTTGTAGCCTAAGTCATAGGCGGATCCAGGGGGTGGGGACATGTGCCCCCCTAGACCTTTGGAATGTGTCCCTGTTGAGGTTAGTCTCAAGGCTCAAAGGGGTGCGATGAAGTTTTGTCAATAATTACGAACAAAGAGGAGACACAAGACGCACTGCAGAAAGGGAAGGAGATGTTCGAGAAGCATGGATTGTGGATGAGCCTTGAGAATTAAGATCTATGTGTGTCGTGGGTAAGGGCGGAGAGAGAAGTTGAACATAAGGTCGGAGAGGAGCCAAACCAAGCAAACGGGTGACGTTGTGTATTTATTCGTTCCTTCGTTGAAAACCATCCTTATCGGGGGGAGGACGTTCGGAGAGGTATGCACAGCAGTTGATACAACCGAGTGCGAAATGTAGACCCTACAAAGGAAGATAGATACGAAGGCATGTGATGCACCACGATGAAATTGCTAACTGTGTTCTCGTTTGGAAACCGTCGGGCCCTCGGGGAAGAGGTGGCCCAAACATGACCCCGAGAGACACTATTCAGAGGGACACTGGCTTCAGTCTGGCTGCTACAATGTCAGACACAAAACGGTGGAAACAACTCATCATATCAACACGTTAAGTGGATGACATGAGTAATAGGAAGACATTATATGCTATAGATTGAGATTGTTTCCGGATCATCCAAGACCAACATTCAGCTTAAAGCTCAGATATATGCACCCATGGTAACTTCTGGGCTGGTGCATGGCGAACACCACAGGCTGCCAGGGACTCCAAAACTACGAGGGTACGCTACACATTTATGACGGAGGCATCACATCTGCCTATGGATGTGCGTCTGGTGAACTCTACCACCGCCGATGTGAACGCCCGACAGAAAAGTCTCCAGAATCTCCTCAGATGTCACTAGCAGAAGCACCGAGACCCGGATACAAAGGCAAAGACGATGCGCATCTATCGCAACCTCAAAGCCACAGCAACCATGTTTGCAGACATCGACATTATTAAGTTCGTATATGAGTTCCAAGAGTACCCGCGAAAGCTTTCCATTAAATTCGGCTGAACGGATATGGTGGTCGATCGCGTCATCCCGCTGCGGTGTTCCTAAAAAGTCAGCTTAGTCACTGAGCTACTGCGGGCAGTCCATGCACAGTACGTTAGCCAGGCTTCAGTCGACGATGCAGCGGTGAGAGCCGATGATCGGATGTCCTCAGTTATTACACGAAGTGGTATCATCACGACCCTTTGAGGATGCGTGGACACGATACTGGAGGTGGCTAAGCTACACCCAGCGAGTGTGCTAGGGCTGTCCGTGCGCCGAGAATCCGTCACCCACCGCGGCTACCGTACGACCCGGCCATCGCAGACGTGAATGACCTCGTCGATTTTGCCACAGAACTCTACATATGTTGTGCCGAACGGAGGAATGCTGATATGGGAAATAGTTACAAAGTATAAAATAGCAAATATAACAATGTCACAAAAACATAAATTAGCTTGTTTTGTTCACACAAATGTCTAGTACCCCACGTTTTATATCAACAGACAGGTTAACCAAACACGTGCAATATCTTCTTCTTCGTCGTCGATCACACGGAAACGCCTGTCGCCTTCGTGAATGCTGTTCCCCTCAGTGCCCCCAGATCACCGTATAGCTTCTCCCAATAGCTGAAGGTGGGCCCGTTTTAGGCTTTCTCCCCGGCGGGACTTCAGAGCACGAGCAAGACTGGTGCAACTACGACGTAAACAAAACAAAATCGCCGTTGATTTTCACTACGCGCTGGGCGGGAGATTCTGTGACGTGGGTTTGTCTGCGCGGCCGCTACGACGTCACGCCAACCCGTTGAAAGCAGAAAACCGTTCTCCGCTTTTGGTCGTCTGCCTTCGCCGCTTCTGATATCGGGCAACGATGAAGTGGACAGTGGCGCTTCCTGTGATGCGGCGCGGCCTGTTCACGAGCGTCGCCTGTCGGTCAGCCAAGCTAAACAAGCCGCCGCCTAACCGAGGCATCTACCCGAGCTGCGAAGGCTACCGCCGGTTGCAGCAAAAACAGATCGAGTGGACGAAGGACGACGGCAAGAGGGTGTTCGAGAAGCGAGGCTTCTCCGACGCAGTAATCCGCCACACGTTAGAGCTGCTCGGTCTCATTACTGGTCTCACGCTGCTTTCACATTTCTTCTTCATGGCACGCCCAGAATACTCTCCGAAACGGCTTCGAGATAAGGCCGCCGGCAAGTAGACGAGGCAGCCGAAGTGCAGACATAGTCATAGGTATACAGACGGTGCTAGGGTTAACGTGATGTTGCCACTACAGCAAACCCCGCACGGATGTTGTTCCAAGACAGGAGGTGTCGGAGTGGGAACTATTGTGAGGTCTGCAACGTTACCATCTTCTCCAAACACACAAGTCATGCGGAATTGCTTCAGTTCGTGCCACTGCAACAACGATGGACAGGTTCGGAACACCATGGTGACAACTGCGACGACGGCACAGCACACAATATACGGTTTGAATGCGCCGGTATGAAGTTGTGCCACTGCAACAACGATGGACAGGTTCGGAACACCACGGTGACAACTGCGACGACGGCACAGCACACAATATACGGTTTGAATGCGCCGGTATGAAGTTGTGCCACTGCAACAACGATGGACAGGTTCGGAACACCACGGTGACGACTGCGACGACGGCACAGCACACGATATACGATTTGAATGCGCCTGTATGAAGTTGTGCCACTGCAACAACGATGGACAGGTTCGGAACACCACGGTGACGACTGCGACGACGGCACAGCACACGATATACGATTTGAATGCGCCGGTATGAAGTTGTACCACTGCAACAACGATGGACAGGTTCGGAACACCACGGTGACGACTGCGACGACGGCACAGCACACGATATACGATTTGAATGCGCCTGTATGAAGTTGTGCCACTGCAACAACGATGGACAGGTTCGGAACACCACGGTGACGACTGCGACGACGGCACAGCACACGATATACGATTTGAATGCGCCGGTATGAAGTTGTGCCACTGCAGTGCCACAACAGTCTAGATATGCTGCATCGAGCTCAAGTGTGGTGTAGTTTTAGCAAACTGCTTGCGTTGCTGGTATATAGGCGGACGATCTTACCACGTTGAAGCACAAGAACCAATAACCACAAACCATATAGTTTAATTGTAGGTTCAGCCTGCACAGTCGTTAAGATCACTTCTGAACATTCTATTGACTATTCCGATGTGGCCATTCACCACATTCGTCTAGAAGTCGCGACAGAGCAAACTAGGTGACGAGGGCACGCAGGAGATACGCACGGCTGTCTGGTGTCTAGTCAGTAGTTATTACTGCTGTAAGATTTTCTTGGGTCTTTCATGAATAAAATCGCACGATGCGAGACAACAACGAGGAACATGTTATGTAGTATAGTTTAGTCTACCTGCCAACTTTTTTGTTGAAATCCGGGAGATTCATCAGCGGTTAAGCACGCTTACCGAATCGCAATGTCTCCTGGGGCTGTCTCGGACCTTGAAATCGGAAAACGCGGGGGGGGGGTTATGTTGGAGATTTTTCGCCGGAAATTCATTGGTTCAGCACGTCTCAGCACATCTCCCGTGGTGTCGCGCTGTCTCGGACACTGGACGGGGTGGTGCTGTTGGAGATTTGCTTGTATTCCGAGAGACCGGGAGATACACCCAAAGTCCGGGAGACTCCCGAATTTTCCCAGAGAGTAGCTACAATCACCGTGGCCCCCTGCCGACATAATCACGCACATACCACATAAACTTACACAGCCACTTACTTACCTACTCGACGACTACCCGAATGTTGATACGCTAACGTTGACTGTACATGTGTATACATTCCTTCGTCTGTCCCATCATTCTACTATCTTCACCGCTATAAGTATAACAGATATTATATAGACATACAGACGTTAACCACCTTCGCTGTCTGTCCCTAAACACCCGAGCATAGTCATAGCATAGACATACTACATAGTTAGTAGATTTTGTTTTATCCCCTTTGCCTTTGCTGCGTGCAGTAAGGCAACTCGTGAAATCTTGAAAATCGTCTAGTTGGCGCAATGTATGTGTGGTTGGGATTTCGATACTTACTTCTGGCCGCCACTGTGACGAAAGGGAACTACAAACGACTTTCTTTGTGGGTGCAGTCTCAGTCAGCGAAACAGGGCTTGTCCAAAATGTTCAGCCCAAAGACCGCGTATAAATACAAGACGGTCAAGCGCGCGCTATTCCCATTGTAAAAAAAAAGTACGTAAATGGAGCGGTTAGTCCGCCATTCCAGAGGCACGCCAAGCCAGAACAGATGCACAAACACACGTGCTAGCTTCCCAAATGGCGGACAAAAACTTGCATTGTAGACTGCCATGGTCTCGCTCAGTGACGCCTCCTGTTTAAATATAGGCTCCTTGGTTCAGCCAAAGAACGAACCACTGATGGGCTTGCAACTCGCCAGCTCGTTCCTGACGCGATTATATGACGTCACGTGTTACGCGCAACGTAACTTCCGCATCGGTTTCAATGGCGGGAGAAATGGATGCCATTAAACAAATGGACGTGTTATAATGGGTGCTGTTACGATCACGACAGAATTTGTAAATTTGGAGTCTCTTTAACTGAGGGCGTAGAAGAAGAGATTTACTACGAGGGTCTTGGCCCTTGGGCTTGATCAGACTGTGGCTCTGTGCTGACGGAATATCAAGTGCGTACACGCGAAGTGCAAGTGGCAACTAACCGTCGGCGTCGTGACTCGTGTTCCACTTAGTACTTTTTTGTAAGTAGCATTATAATTAGAATATTGAAAATCATCATCGTACTGCGCGAGTCATGTCGGCGTACATGTCGCTTGTGACAAGTCAAACCATTCAGCCTATCATCCTGTGCGCCCTTGGGCGAAGTTCAGCTTTGCAACTTCTTCAGCTCCAAGACCAATTCGTCGTACACCGGCGCTCGGAACTGATCCTCAGACGCCGTCAAATGCCGCCCGACATAAGCCGGTCGCGCTCCACTGCCGCCCGTGAACTGTCCATGCGTCCAGTCCAACCCCTTCGACTCGGGCGCCACTGCGGTTTCGTCATGCATCATCATCCTAGAACTTACGGTCGCTGTGCCGCTTTGAGTCCGACGCCTTCTCCTCATCTTACCTCCTCGGGTGTCTCATTGACATTGTCTTTTCTACTCGTCCATCTCCACAAGTGTCTATGACTAAGTCTCCTCCTCATCCAATCTCCCCGAGTGTCTATGACTATGTTTCATCCTCATCCCATCTCCCCTAGTGTCTATGTCTTCTCCTCATCCCATCTCCCCGAGTGTCTATGACTTAGTCTCCTCCTCATCCCATCTCCCCTAGTGTCTATGTCTCATCCAATCTCCCTGAGTGTCTATGTCTCCTCCTCACCCCATCGCCCTGAGTGTCTATGTCTCCTCCTTATCCCATCTCCTCGAGTGTCTATGTCTCCTCATCCCATCGCCCTGAGTGTGTGTCTCCTCCTCATCCCATCTCCTTGAGTGTCTATATCTCCTCCTTGTCCTGTATCCCAGAGTGTCTATGTCGCCTCCTCATCCCATCTCCCCGAGTGTCTATATCTCCTCCTCATCCCATCTCCTTGTGCACACTGTCATCTGGTATCTGAGCAAGTCCAGCACTACTCTGTCATGGTCGTCGATGCCGAGACACGTCCTCAGGTTCCACCTGTGATTTCCTCCTTGCCAAACTTGAACTTAGTCCACGCCTGCCTCATGTGGGCATTGCCGCTCCACCCGATGGCACTGTATCCCCTGCCGCACTGTGTACTTTGATAATGAGGTGGCATTGCTCATATGAATTGATACTTGTTGGTACCATATGTGCAATACAATGCTCGGCTGTGGCTTTCAATGCTACAGCCAATTACTGAATGATGACGTCTGGGTCCAAACGATGGTCTACAGTATTAGTGTGCACTACTAGAAAATGGTTACCATACAGGCTATGCCCATGATACTCGAAAACATGACCCAGCATGTCAGATATCTACATAGGCCGTGATAGGCGTCAGAAATGGGAGGCTTGGGGGCTGAGCCACCAATATCTTGGGTGGGGCTGAATAAATGTAAACGTTTCAGCGGGATGCAGTTGGAGGGTTTGGTGAGCCTCAGTCACCCTAATATTCACCACGTTCTGACGCCTATGTTATATACTTCATAGAGAAGACACCGAACTCAGTGATAAGTTGACATTCTGACATTTAATCATACTGTCGCCATGACAACACGTTTCGTAATATCCAAATGCACAGCTTTTAAAATAGTGCAACGATCCATCTGGAACGATCTCGTCTAGGGTGTGACGAAGAAACAACAGATTAGAAGTTGCGCCGAACATCCAAGCAAAGTGCAACTTAGTCAGTATAACGTGAGCGTTAGACCAACATCTTTTTTTTAAATACTCTCAATAGTATCATACGAACGAATCGTAAGTTACACTACAACAAGCACCAGCGGTCTTCGTATTAAGATTAAATTAACACAGTAAAACTATAGCACTTTTCAGCCAAAGAAATAACTTAACATCAGTTAAAATAGGTCTCACAATGATCCCAATTGTGAAGACTTAAGTATGTTGTCAGGGAAACTGATTTGTACTGGACGAAGCTCATGCCTCTAACTCTATTCTAAAGGAATGTATTGAGTCTGGATACATAGCGGTGTCAAAACAGTATTCAGACCTTTCCATTGCATCAACTGCCACTGTGTTGAGCTCACTGAAGAAACGTTCTTTGTAGATGATACACTCGCATGTTGCATACTAAACAGTCATTCCGTATGTTATCTAGGCATGCACTTAAACCTGTGCGTTATTGTGACCAAATAAGTCTGCTTACAACAGAAAGATACAGTAACTTACCACTGAATAAAACACACATGCACACATCTACTGGCCGTGTAAGAGTATAATGAATACTATTTAAATACCACCGAGTGGTGCAGTTGCTTTGATCAGGGTGCAGATGTAACAATCAACACAAGGGAGTTGCGGTGACCGTTTGATCAATCAACCGTATATATATATATACAAACAAATAACAGCTACTAATTTAAAATACAAAAACTGGGAAATGGTTACTTTGTCGCCTAGACATTAGTGACAGAGACAACCCTGGGATTAGGCATGGTGCTACAATAGATTGTCAGAATACACAAGGAATGGCTATATTGGATGATTAAACAACATATGCACAGAAACAATGTATTAATTGTCTACACCACTCGAACTCACAAATGTCACAATCAACGTTTGACAAACTGCCTGACTCCCAGACAAAGACTGTGTTTTCCACCAGAACAATATTGGGCATTATTGACACGTGTATAGTAGATGCCTGTGATATGAATGAAGTCCCATATACATCGCTGGAGGAATTACGTACCCTGTCAACCAGGACAGACCGGATATATCTCACAGTGGAACAACTATAGCAATCAGCATAAAACAAAATGTTCAGCTGCACCATACTGCAAATGCCAATAATGCATTTGATAAACTGCCAATTACTGGTGAATACATGTCTAGAACACCCCCAGAGAGCTCACTGTAAATCAAAGAAACAAAAACATCAACAACTAAATACTGTAACTGTATAGTAATATCTGCGAGAAATCAGCTGATTGGTCAGTCCCGCCAGCAAAACCGTTGGTTATATTGATTAATAAAGTAATTTGCAACATTGGGTTGCCATCTCGAAGACAAGTTTAAACACTCTCCAGTTTGCATCATTCGTTTACCACGACCACCACGTCAGCAGGCTCCAGAAAACAATCACACTCTGACCAATACGCAAGCACCATGCCGTTATTCTCACAACAAAAACCGGGTAAATCAAATGCACTAAATCAATTTCATTTCAAACAATAAACATCTGTTGATCTAGCCACTGTGATGGCAACAAAGTCTTGTTTGCTAGAAAGCAATCTACCACCTAGAGGAAGACTAACCTGGGTTAGTAACGGTCAGTCTGACAAAGAGACAGTAGTCCGTTAATGCCAGACTAGTGAAGGTTACTCCATTGGTCAATCTACATTAGTGGCGACCTGTGGCTTTAGTCTATTTGTTGAGCACCTTCTTGACCGACTGGATAATGTTGTGAACTTGCGGCAGAGCGTTGTCCTCAAGAATCTTCGTGTACGGCATGGGAACATCGGCACCAGTGACGCGCGTGGCCGGAGCATCAAGGTAGTCAAAGGCTGGACCTGCGGATCACAGCAATACATGTGATTTGAGATCACACCATCGTGTATACAAGTACATCGGACTATAAATTGAGCTAGCATATTAATTGTTTATACTACTAGATGTTTTGTACCTCAGGATCTTAACATATATGACCCTCACAAAGGATCCATAACCGTTTTAGTTATTCAAAACAGGCATTGGGCATTCATCTGAGACATTCCTAACACCGACATTTAATCATCTAAATAAGATGTTTCAAAATATTTGTGTGATATCGTTCATTCGATATTAAATCATATCATATCATTTAGGGTGATCGCATAAGTTTGTAAAGCCCCCAACAAAGTATAGCATTACATATGGGTGGTGGTTTGGTCGTCATCACATATCGCAGGGAATATAAATCGCTTCAGTGGAACCAACTGTTGAGTGGAACATATATTAAAGTACCTTGACACGATTGCGGAAATCAGAACCGGGCAACGTCTTGGGAGTGTGGGTGTTGGTTTGAACCAGTACAAAACATACAAGGCCACCCCTTAGTAGATACACATCTTACAGATACTTACTTTCCATTATGAGGGCACATATCTCTGACCCGATGCCACACTGTACCCAGCCCCCTTCCACCGTCACGAGGTGATGAGTCTTCATCACCGACTCGATGATGGCGTCCTTGTCCATGGGGCGCAGGGTGCGCAGGTTGATAACCTCGGCGTCGATGCCCATCGCCTCGAGTTCCTTCGCCGCTTCCAGACACAGACCGACGGGCTTCGAGTGGGCCACCAAAGTCACATGTTGGCCTGTCACACATAGCAATAGACACAGGTGAAGTCTTGTGGAAACAGAAACTGTAAATATGTTTCAGATTTAGATCAATATCTAACTATAATGGAGCCAGTGTGTGTGTGTGCGTGCGTGTGTGTTAATGTTTTCCTCCTAGACGGTGACGTGTGCATTCCGGACGGCAAACTTTCATGGATTAATCTTTGACCCTTTGGAAGAAAAGAAATGCCGTTTTTGTCAAAACTTACCATTGATTAAGAGTTCTTACAGGTTTTAGTTTATTTTAGGATTCATACTGTTCATTAGACAGACATAAATCGATTTTTCATTACATTACGCATAATTTCTGCGATTCATTCGAGCAGTGCTTGATCAGTTTGGGATGTCTTACATAACTTGCGTTAACGCGAAAAACTTGCTTCAAATTTATGTCATTAAAATGTCATTTAGAAATACTTGGGGAGACCGTCGTATGTGTATGTATCGCTATCTTTAGGAGGGGCATTTCTGCTAGCTAGATTGGATGGAGCAAGTGTTTAGGCTGCACCAATTTTATTGTTAGGATTACGGATTTTTGAGACATTTTTGTTAGGGAAGAGGGGGGAATAAAAATAAAAGTCATTGCACAAGAAAGATGTTTTGTGTAAATACACGAATTGTTATATGAGCCATACAGTATATTGCTAAACAATTATTTTTATGAAAGTTTAATAAAAGTTGAAGACTATTAGAATTTAGAATAACAAGTACTAATAACAAGACTTGGCAGATACCATTATGGTGTGTTAACATTACAGCCATAAACGTGTAGATTAGAGGCAGAATATACCTTGCTGTGATAATATTAAATTGACTGCCATATATAGATTTGATTGTTGTACCTCCATATATAACTACATTATTCTATTCTGAAGTAATGCAATGCGATGCTGACATTGAAGAAAGTGTTTACAATCCATTTTCCTAGCATGTTAACGTGATTGGCCAAAATCCGATGTTCAGATTTTTGTATGTAGACAGAATGAGTGGCGCGTTAAACATGCACAAGTTACTGGTTTCGTTTGTGTTGCGCATTGGCAGTTTATTTTCTTTATTTCTATTTTGCATCGCCTAAAATGTCAGCCTTCGGGTTGACTTTTTGCTTCATTTCGGTGGCACTAACGTTGTCATCGTTCAAGAAAATAAATGTGTTAAACGTTGAATTGCTCACGCAGCATCCGCAAGGTCAAGGACGCTCGCTGTCATTTCAACAACAATCCGCACATTCGACGCCAACACATACTTTCAATATCAGAGCGGCGTAGCTACAAACACGGGAAAAGACATTGTTGATTGTGTCGGATAATTTATATTTTGAGAAGCAGCGCCAAACTGATACAAAACCACACTGCAGCGTCTGGTTCAGCCATGGTTTAGGTCAATTTATGACAAGTTGGACTTTCGTGGATTCGTTGGATCATAAACCGAAGATGTGTGACAACCAATGAAACAGTGGTTAACATACAATGTTCGGTATGATGCGTATATGCTCGATAAATCGATACAAAATCATTGGTTCGGCATTTTGATCAGAAATAAAATTACAAAATTGCAATTTTATTTCCGTTTTGTCAAAGACAACGGCAGCGGGGTCCGTAATCTGAATAATCAAATTGGTGTCATCTTACTTATATTAGGCTCAAACTCACCAACTCGCTCTATTTTTGCCTTCCCAATTGGAATGAGGAAATCTTTTGACAGCGCCTCATCTGACATCTCCATGGTAACGCCATACATCAGTTCGTTCTCCATGAACACAACTGCAACAGTAGCAACCAATCATAATTAGCGTTTTACATTTCAGATCAACAGCCAATGCTTGCAGTCACATTATTTCCTCCACACAAGGAGAGCAGACATCTACACATACGTGCTACATTACACACTGATGATACACTCGTAACACAGGGTAGTATTCTGCAGATATCTACATATACGTGCTACATTACACAATGATGATACACTCGTAACACAGGGTAGTATTCTGCAGATATCTACATATACGTGCTACATTACACACTGATGATACACTCGTAACACAGGGTAGTATTCTGCAGATATCTACACATACATGCTACATTACACACTGATGATACACTCGTAACACAGGGTAGTATTCTGCAGATATCTACACATACATGTTACATTACACACTGATGATACACTCGTAACACAGGGTAGTATTCTGCAGATATCTACACATACATGCTACATTACACACTGATGATACACTCGTAACACAGGGTAGTATTCTGCAGTTATCTACACATACGTGCTACATTACACACTGATGATACACTCGTAACACAGGGTAGTACTCTGCAGATATCTACACATACGTGCTACATTACACAATGATGATACACTTGTAACACAGGATAGTATTCTGCAGATATCTACACATACGTGCTACATTACACACTGATGATACACTCGTAACACAGGGTAGTATTCTGCAGATATCTACACATACGTGCTACATTACACACTGATGATACACTCATAACACAGGGTTGTATTCTGCAGATATCTACACATACGTGCTACATTACACACTGATGATACACTCGTAACACAGGGTAGTATTCTGCAGATATCTACACATACGTGCTACATTACACCATGATGATACACTCGTAACACAGGGTAGTATTCTGCAGATATCTACACATACGTGCTACATTACACCATGATGATACACTCGTAACACAGGGTAGTATTCTGCAGATATCTACACATACGTGCTACATTACACAATGATGATACACTCGTAACACAGAGTAGTATTCTGCAGATATCTACACATCCGTGCTACATTACACACTGATGATACACTCGTAACTCAGGGTAGTATTCTGCAGATATCTACACATACGTGCTACATTACACACTGATGATACACTCATAACACAGGGTTGTATTCTGCAGATATCTACACATACGTGCTACATTACACACTGATGATACACTCGTAACACAGGGTAGTATTCTGCAGATATCTACACATACGTGCTACATTACACCATGATGATACACTCGTAACACAGGGTAGTATTCTGCAGATATCTACACATACGTGCAACATTACACCATGATGATACACTCATAACACAGGGTAGTATTCTGCAGATATCTACACATACGTGCTACATTACACAATGATGATACACTCGTAACACAGAGTAGTATTCTGCAGATATCTACACATACGTGCTACATTACACCATGATGATACACTCGTAACACAGGGTAGTATTCTGCAGATATCTACACATACATACTACATTACACACTGATGATACACTCGTAACACAGGGTAGTATGCAGATATCTACACATACGTGCTACATTACACACTGATGATACACTCGTAACACAGGGTAGCATTCTGCAGATATCTACACATACGTGCTACATTACACACTGATGATACACTCGTAACACAGGGTAGTATGCAGATATCTACACATACGTGCTACATTACACAATGATGATACACTCGTAACACAGGGTAGCATTCTGCAGATATCTACACATACGTGCTACATTACACCATGATGATACACTCGTAACACAGGGTAGTATTCTGCAGATATCTACACATACGTGCTACATTACACAATGATGATACACTCGTAACACAGGGTAGTATTCTGCAGATATCTACACATACGTGCTACATTACACCATGATGATACACTCGTAACACAGGGTAGTATTCTGCAGATATCTACACATACGTGCTACATTACACCATGATGATACACTCGTAACACAGGGTAGTATTCTGCAGATATCTACACATATATGCTACATTACACAATGATGATACACTCGTAACACGGGGTAGTATTCTGCAGATATCTACACATACGTGCTACATTACACCATGATGATACACTCGTAACACAGGGTAGTATGCAGATATCTACACATACGTGCTACATTACACAATGATGATACACTCATAACACAGAGTAGTATTCTGCAGATATCTAAACATACGTGCTACATTACACCATGATGATACACTCGTAACACAGGGTAGTATTCTGCAGATATCTACACATACGTGCTACATTACACAATGATGATACACTCGTAACACAGAGTAGTATTCTGCAGATATCTACACATACGTGCTACATTACACCATGATGATACACTCGTAACACAGGGTAGTATTCTGCAGATATCTACACATACATACTACATTACACACTGATGATACACTCGTAACACAGGGTAGTATGCAGATATCTACACATACGTGCTACATTACACACTGATGATACACTCGTAACACAGGGTAGCATTCTGCAGATATCTACACATACGTGCTACATTACACACTGATGATACACTCGTAACACAGGGTAGTATGCAGATATCTACACATACGTGCTACATTACACAATGATGATACACTCGTAACACAGGGTAGCATTCTGCAGATATCTACACATACGTGCTACATTACACCATGATGATACACTCGTAACACAGGGTAGTATTCTGCAGATATCTACACATACGTGCTACATTACACAATGATGATACACTCGTAACACAGGGTAGTATTCTGCAGATATCTACACATACGTGCTACATTACACCATGATGATACACTCGTAACACAGGGTAGTATTCTGCAGATATCTACACATACGTGCTACATTACACCATGATGATACACTCGTAACACAGGGTAGTATTCTGCAGATATCTACACATATATGCTACATTACACAATGATGATACACTCGTAACACAGGGTAGTATTCTGCAGATATCTACACATACGTGCTACATTACACCATGATGATACACTCGTAACACAGGGTAGTATGCAGATATCTACACATACGTGCTACATTACACAATGATGATACACTCATAACACAGAGTAGTATTCTGCAGATATCTAAACATACGTGCTACATTACACCATGATGATACACTCGTAACACAGGGTAGTATTCTGCAGATATCTACACATATATGCTACATTACACAATGATGATACACAACACAGGGTAGTATTCTGCAGAAAATAACGATGACTAGATATCTTAAATCCCATAAAAGTCAACTATTTGACATTCAGAGTTAAATAGGGGTTTGAACAGATCACATAAAAATGGGCCAAGAGGCTCTGAAGTCCTTTGGACTATATCGTGTTTGTAATTATTAATCAAATGTTTTTTGGTGAATCATAGTTACAAATCATTAAGGGTTATGATGGAAGTAAAATGTTGACATGTTTAGTTGGCATGCCAGTGAAGATACATCTGGAAATAAAATATTCGAGTAGACCATTTAATAAAGATTGGTATATTAGTTTGTGACATTAAAAATACTGTTGAATTTTATCCCGATACTCTGCTATTTAGGCCGATTCCAGTGGTAGTAGAAACCTTGCAGGAGAGTTCGTGAGCTGCAATCTCTCATGTAATGAATTTGGCAAACATTTCTATGGAAATTTATTTGTGAAACAGTTTCTGTCGTTGAAAATAACATTACGTTTGTTACCACCGGTGCCGTTGTCGGTTCACTCCAATTCAAAGCCTTCATAGTACATTTTCACGGAAAAATATCGCACCAGTTTGCATGCCCGTGCATATTATATCGTCTATCCGCTTGTCTGCCTCCTTCTTATCACCAGTATGAAGTAAAGTAGCAGTTATCCTTCAAAATGTGTCAACATTTTATGATGTTTGCGCCTTGTCCGACATATTTGGTTTCAATTTACATGGGGATAGCCAATTTCTACGTTGAATAACCAATGAAAGGTGCTGATTTGGTGATTCCTATGTGTCTCCCAATCACGTCAAATACTGACGTCGTTCAATGTTAATCAACCAATAGGGATCCATAACATCATGGTGCGGGATTTCTGCGCCAAGTGCAAACTATGAATAGAATCGTATCCCGGATACAAAGGGTAACTACGACTAGAATCGTATCCCTGATAAAATGGGTTAATGGTTGTTTAAGAAAATGTGTGCAAATTTTCTGTTCAATCAATTAGATATTTCTTGTGTATAGTGGCACTACCACATGGAATGTGTAAATTAGAGAAAAAGTTACTGCAGAGTTTGTGAGAAAATAGGCAAAAATTAGAAAATTTTACATTTTGGGGGTCCCCAGGGTGCCCTTAGAATGATTCAATTAAATACAGATTTCTTGTGTATAGTGGCACTACCACATGAAATGTCTATGTAAAATCAGAGAAAAAGTGACTGAAGAGTTTTTTGAAAAAATTGGCAAAATGTGAAAATTTACCAGTTTGGGGGGGCCTGGTGGGGTTAGAATGATTCAATCAAATACAGGTTTCTCATGCATAGCGGCAGTATCCTAAGATGTCTATGCAAAATTAGAGAAAAAGTTGCTGAACGTTTTCCGAGATATGGCAGCTAACGGTGGATGCAGAGTGATGGCATAAGTCCGCTGGACCTTCGGCCCAAAGGACTAATTACCACTAACAAATTCTACAAGGGACATTTTCGACTGATTCTCATTTATACTTGTGTGGCATCTTACTTATTGATACATTTTCAATGTATAATTTCAAGATAGCTAAAGTTTGAAATTAATGATAATCAGTTTCGTTCAGATCATAATTACTTATCGAGATTGAAATGTTTTCAGAAATCCTTCAACCATAATAATTCATACACAAACAACACTTTATATTAAAAAAACTTCCTATACTACTCATGGATGACAACTGACCTGGATCGTTGTCCCGGATGGCACTTTTGAGAAGCCCCTTGCAGTCCTCCGCCGAATACGGAGATATTACTTTGAGGCCAGGCACATTGCTGTACCATGCAGCGAAGCACTGAGAATGCTGAGCTGCGACGCCGGCCGATGCACCATTGGCACCGCGGAACACAATCGGTACTGTCACCTACAACCAAAACTTGATACAACACGCCTCAAACTTGGCGGTCACTTGCCACAATACCCTGTCAACAAGATGTCATGCTTCGTAAAATAAATAATGGTTCACAGCTAAATTGGCCATGCTTTATGGTAACATTTTCCACCATTGCCAAAAGGTAGAAAAGGCCAACTTTGTTTGTTTCAAACTTGTGCTAAATTCGAGGTCTGCTACAATGTGATGGAATGACTCGCTGCAATGGGAAATATTTGTCAAGAAAACATATAGACATCTACAAAAAAATGGGAAATGCTATGCCTTATGAAATAGTTGGTGTTTTCTTTTATTTCGCACGTTTTCAAAATCAAATTAATTCAGACTGTATTTTTCAGGTTACAATTTAATTTTCACCTTGGTCATTATTGTAGTGTGCCTGATATTAATATCTAGTCACCAATGACAAAAAGGGTCAAGTGTTTTATAAGAATGGAAAACCCTATTAGCTTTAACAGTTCAAATAAATAGCAATTAATGTCCATTAACATCAGAAAAATGTAGTCAGCTATCGAAGAAATAACAGCCATTTGTGTGAAGCTTTAAATTTTAAATCCATTTTCAAAACCACTATATTCAATAACAAAATTCCAATGTCATCTGCCTTAATTTTATCATTCTTATAAAACTTACATACAAATTATATATTATGATTGTGTCCTAATGTGACAAACACTATGTTTTAGAAAGCTTACCCTGCCTGCCGACATATAGTAAGTCTTCGCTGCTGAGTTGACCACCTGAAATGTTCCAAAACAGTGATATTACTATGTATTAAACATCATAAAAATATTTTTGAAATATTTACAATATACCACAGATAAGAATGTCTAATGGCAAACAAACTTTCATTCATGTAATAACAACAGCAACACTTAATTTATGCCCAAATCATCAGAAATCAAACTTGGCGGTGAATAAATACAAAGGTGTTAGTCAATTAAAACAGAAAGCAATATTCAAGTCGTCAATATAAATATACTAGTGTGTATATTGGCACGCGTGCGCACACACACACACACACACACACATATATGCATACATCAAGATGTGCACCATGCTGTAGAATACTGCTGAATAGACAATCGAGCTTTAGAGCAAGCATCATCAAAGATGCAGGCAGCTTCTGCTGGAGCCATACCTGGTCAATGGCTTGCATGGAGAAGTTGAAGGTCATGAACTCACATATTGGCCGCAGACCCGCCTGTGGACACAATTACACCTACATTGAGCACTGCATACATTCAACAGTGGGTGTGAGACTGGAATACTATACAGAATAGAGGTAATAAACATGAACAGTATTGTTCACAGCATTGTTAGACATCATCACAAGAAATGTGTGATCTGCTTAGTGAGATTCATGTTAGACATTTAATGCTAACGTTACGGATACCATCCATGCTTTTTGTGAAGAAGGTGTCAGGTGTGAAACAGCGGTACATAATGCATGTCCAATATGATGTGATTATATGACATAGTTGGTAAGTGGGCGACTCATTGTCATAACCTGTCATACTAAACAAATCTTAACAAACTATAAAGTTAGAAAACATCTAATGTGGGGTGTTGCAGGTGGTCAGCGTTTTCTGGAAATATCAACTTACCATAGCAGCCCCGGTTGCCAGGCCAGTGAAACCCATCTACAACATGACCATAACATCGGTGATGCATACATACACGTAGAATAACATCAGATCTCACAGTCAGGGTTCCATTAGTGAATCATGTCTAGATGACAGTAACACCAGCTTCTACAGTAGTCACTGTATGTGATACACTAGCCCCGCCCACTGCCCATAAACCACTATATAACTACTATGAAGTAATGCAAGACACAGCACCAGAGCAGGAGTTTACGCGAAGTGAGGTTTGGCTTTGTTGACATTTAACAAGCCCAGGCCTTGGCTATTCTTGCATCGTTTTCAGTATTAGGCCAATTATACAATGCCCGAAATGGACTGATATAATAACATGAACATTACCATCTGGTACGGCAAACAGAATGTTTGATATGTTATTTTTGAGTTAAATATGTACAACAATCGGAAGCCAAAAATAGACTCCACTCATGTTGTGAAAACATTTCACAAACATATTTCACAAATCTGTTTTTTCTCAGGAAGCATTAAATATTTTGTCTTTTAACTCTAGTCACCTCTCCAATGCGAAAAACAGTAATTGTGTGCAACTTGTAAAATTAATCCATAGAATAACAGTGCCGACAAGCAACCAGTCCAATTACTAATGAAACTGAGTGAAGTAATGCAGTATTTTAAGGGGAGGTATGGCAGCTAGATAGGACACTTTTTAAAATGCATAATTAATATATTTTTTTGGCATCCAAGCTGTAGAAAAGCTATTACTGAGTAAAAAATGTATGACATTTTTTTCTGCCAGACCCCCCGTTTCCATGGTAATAAACAAAATGGCCGCCAAATGGTGGTATTCATAGCACATCTAGAAAATTGCAACACTCTGGAAGTAAAAATGATATGGTAATCTAACTTAGCCTGTTGTATTCTCCTGGATATTCTCCACAATCCGTATAAAAAACATTTCAATTTTTTTTTTAATTTATATTTTATTTTGAATTTTCAAAACCGATTTATTGAAAATGCAACTTTTTTTGACTTTTTTTTTAGATAACTACAAAGATAAAACACAAATCCAAAATGTTTTTTATACAGATTGTGCAGAATACTCAGGAGAACACAACAATCAAAACCAGATTATCATATCATTTTTACTTCCAGAGTGTTGCAAGTTTATATGGCCAAAAACGTGATTTTCTGTAAACGGCCGTCAAAGTTTACACAGTGATAATATGAATAATATTATTGTAAACAAGTAAAACATTCAATAAATTGTGTTTGTTTATCTCCCAGACATTAATTATGCACAATAAATAATATCTGAGATGAAATACACCCACAGAATTTATACAATTTAGCTTTTTTTTAAATAAATATAAAGGTCATTTGCATCATCATCTGATTTTCTGTAAACGTCCATCTGACACTGAAATGTCAAGATGTGAATAGTAATGGCTGTAAACAGCCAAAACAATTCAATTAAAGGTGTTTGATTTCTCACAACATTAATTATGCATAACAAGCAATGTTTATGATGAAATATATCCACATGATAATAATACAATTTTATTTATATGCCAACAAATGAAATATATCCACATGATAATAATACAATTTTATTTATATGCCAACAAATCTGGGGCAACAGCAAGTTACAGGTTTTACTGAAAAGAACAGACGCCCATATATAAGTTGCACAGTTCTGAAAATATAAGTTAACAAAGCAATAACTTAGTCTTATATACCAAACAGTTAACATGTCAAGCCCAAGGGCAAGGCCTGTTAACAGGCCTGCTGTCATCACGCATCAGTACTAGCTTTGTCCGGCTACAGGACGCACTATTTGGCAAAGCTGCAGTCTCTTTAACTATCGTACCGTCACTGGTGCCGATAGTAACATTAGCACAAGCCCCACACTCAGCCATGGCAACGGGCAGCGAAGTCGAAGTGACAGCTCCGACTGGCATTGCCGCGTCTTCGCCAGCGTTTCTGACACGCGACGAAATTAACTTGCGTTTTCCCCACGCAGAAGCCGCCAATAACTGCTGCCTTTTCTTCACAAATGACATTTAGCCACAACGTCCTTTTCCGCAACTTTTCTCTATACTAACTAACTCTAAACTATCTCTTATCAACATCGTCAGAGACAAAACTCACATCGCTCGAGAAAACCGCCATATTTTATAAACAATGGGAAGTAGCAACAAGTGGCATGCTGGGAGAGTTTTGCGCTCGCGCAACTTCGTAAACCAATCGGAGTGTTCGTAGACACGAGGCGCGTCACGGAACTTAGCGGATGACGACACGACGGTTACCGAATGCCAAATAAGGTCATTCTCGGCAGAATATAGCTTGCATAAATAACGATGTTGGCCGAATGCTTTCACAAGGGCGGGATTACCGACTACGGTGATTGACAGACGACGTTTTGGCGGTTCCAAAAATATCAAACAAGATGGCGTAAGTCGAAGGAAGGACCGCGTTGTCATGGCGTAAACATTGGCAACTTTCAGCGCATTTCGCGTCTTCCCAATAAAAATGGATATATCAGTATGATAAGGGTGGACTTTATACACGAATAAAAGTCGTTTAGAGGTATGTTGTTGGTCTAAAAGTGAAGTTTATTTATAGTAAACATACAAATCTACTATCTGGCGCTGGAAAATTAAATGGACATATTTTTTCAAAAAAGCGTAAATTAGCACCCGTACCAGGCCTTAATCAAATAAAAAGAGGATAATGTGGTTCCATCTATACACATTATGACACATACAGGACTATTTATACTTTCACACGTTTACCGTTCTAACCAAATGAATTCTTCCAATGATATTAACAAAAGTATGCACTCTCCATTGTGTGCAACTTGAACATATTCCAGCATTAAAGTTCTAAACGTCAACAAACCTGATTCATGTGCGGCTAAATTAATTGAGGAGGCAGATTTATGAAGAATGCAGCTGTGGCTCACTATGTGGGTAACTGGACTGTTTCAATAACAAACACGCAGGTCCAAATCTGATGTGTTGAATATTCAGAGGTCATGAAATCTGGTGGAAGGTTTGCTTAGAACCAGACTTACCTCAGTGATTGGCGTGTCGATGATGCGTTTGTCACCATATTTCTTCCACAGGCCTCGACTGACCTGATGAAATAACACAAAAATACCATACTAACTCACCATTTGTAACAGAATCATGTTCAAAGAGCTTTAAATATAGAAGCTCTACCACTTCAACACAGATACAAACTATACCACATTTAAAAATAGGTTCTGAAAAAGAAACCATTGAAATGAAAGCCTTCAATATATTTTTGTGTGTGCAGTCTTCCTTGGGAGTCTGGGGTGCTGCTGATTACATCTGTCTCAGTACACCCTGGTATATTGCCTTGTTGAAACATAGAGTGGTGTTGCAAAATATGTATGTTTGATTGCAACTTGCTTATTGGTGAACAATAATACACCTATAAGGATTAATGTAGATATTCTGTGTAAACATTTATACTTGATGATTTTTACATATAACTTTTTATATAATCAAGGAAATAAATAAATAATCCTGCATTAGAAATTAAATAAAGAAACAAACAATAATGTTTTCGCTGAATTTGTGATTGCTAAAATGTATTAAAACCCATGATCTATACACTGGTAACTGAACTGAAGGCATCCATACCTTGTAGGCACCATCATACTGGGCAACTTCTTCGCCTAGCAAGAACACACGTTCATCCCGTTCTATTTCCTCATCCATTGCCATGTTGATGGCATCTCGCACGGCCATCTGAAAAGACAAGATCCACATTAATCACATCCCTTCAAAGATAGAGATTATGTTTACAGTATTGCTGTACTGACCGACAATGTGTCATTATAGTTTGTTCAAGATGGAATAAAAAGTCCCAAAAATGTTGACCCTATAGGGCAAGGTAACAATATCTCATTATCTGTCATGTATAGTTTACAACAATTGTTTTATTATGTTGCTAAACTTATTATATCACAATAGCTACCTTGCAATAAAAATGTTGTCAAATATTACAAAAACTGAACAAGAATAAGCATTCTGAAGGAATTACTGAATACTACAAGTGTCAGCATATTTGTAAACAGTGTCACTTGACAGCTGTCAGTGCATTAAAAAGTCACGGGTTGCACATGATCATTAACTTTTATTAGATTTAAAACGAAATGTTTAATAATTTATTAATTGAAATGCCATGAAGTAAGACACTAGTCGTCGATATCCGTATCATCTTTACTATTTTGGGTAACTGTTTTTTTTCTGAAAGGAACATTAAAAAGAACGATCGTAAAAAGAATTGACCCAGGCCTTCAAATGCCGATGATAACAACATTTAGAAAGGCCCAGATGATTGTTAGCTATACAACAATAATCCGTACATATATACGTGTCAAGATATATACAAAAGCTGTAAGCTCCGTATCAAATTAGCAACTGATTTTGGTGATAAATAGCAAAACAATCACATGAACTTGACGCGTCAAATCATGGACGACCCGTTATTCGGGTTAACAGACCTGTTTTCCAGCAACCGCTGCTGTTGTATTAAAATGTCGTCGGGCAACTGCAGCAATTCCATTCTGAAAGCATAAAAGACACATTTGTTGACATGCAGAGGATGTGTCGCAGTCGTGCGTAAATTCGGCGTCTTGTTAAACCATGGAACATACTTTGAGAGCCGGTCGACCAACCAGGGCAGCCATTGCAGTTGTTACAGCATGTGACCTTGACCTGGAATCGGATCGCTTGGCTAGCGATAGCGATTATCCAGTCAGCGTCCAGGCGCCCTCACTACGCGTAGTCCCGCACGAGAACATTTCAAAATAATCTCTAAAAACTATGCATGTTAATAGCCATACAAATAATTTAGTTTTTTGACAAATATTGTTCAAATGTTATGTTTTTATTATGCAAAGTAGAATATTTAATTATATATATACATATATGTAAACAAATATGACCTTGAAGTTGCATAACCGGGAAAAAAGTGTCTTTGGATATGAATGTTGTCATGTAAGATAGCAGTCACAATTGTTATGCATGCATGTATCATGGCTTTGAGAGGTCACATTTCTAACATACTCATTCTGATAAACCATAAACACTGTGTGTATCTTTTGTTGGAAAAATAAACATTTACTTAATTACTTACGTTGATCGATCTATCATAATACTATAGGCCTACATATTATATATAGGCGCCGGAACCTGTGGGGGGCTTAAATTGGAGGCTGAACCCCCATTTTTGGGGGAGGGTGCTATAGAGGTAAGATCATTGCCCGTCAATATTTTGGGAAGTTGTGCATTTTTAGGTGATATTTTTGTGGGAGGCCTGGATTATGATTAGCTCCCAATTAGCCTTTTGCGATGGAATATTTGACTAGTTTGAGCCTAGGAGGGTGCAATTGAAGGTTTCTGGTGAACTTAAAAAATTGTGAACGTCGCCACAAAAAAAATTTCAACAGCATCGATCCCTTAAAATTCTCCCATTAGTGTATGATTTATGTATTTAGGACTTTTATTAATCCATACACATCTAGGCGCCGGAACCGGTGAGAACGGAGCTTGGGAGTAGAGCTCGAATTAATATATTTGCTGACAGGCGCTCGAATCGACTTATATATGTGGTGGGGATCGAGGCTGGATATATATTTAGCCATACAGTATTTAGGGAAAGTAATGCATTTTTGGTGCAATTTGATGTTTTTGGTGAGCGTGAAGTTGTTTGGCGAACCTCAGGGGGAGGTGCAAATCAAAGTTTTGGCGAGCCTGAAAGTGAATTCTTGCATGGCTATAGCCTTAAGAGGGATGCAATTGAAGGTTTGTGATGAGCTTCAAGAATGTTAAGTCGCCGCGAAAATATTCAACAGCATATTCCCCACCCCCGGCTTCCGAAGTTATGATTCGACATCGCGACAGTTGAGTTATGCTGAAGTTCCTGCTCAGCCCATTCAATATTAAATTAATACCGGCGCCTATATATGAGATATTTCAGCACTGAATTTAATAGATCGGTTGGTTATATCCATACAAAATGGGAGTTACTATTATAAAACGGGAGTAACTATTATAACGTTCCATGTAGTTGTTAGTAGCGAATGTAGAGACTGCCTTTCTGCAATAATAAAACGATCCTAAATTCTTTAATAACAACTGTAAATTATGAAAATGAAAATTAATATACCGATTTTTTCGGATGATTTTTGTGTTTTATTAAATTCCCGTTTTGTGCAATTTCAGATATAAATTACAGCAAGAAAAAATAAAACATAGCGTATACTTTATTTACATGTGGGCCTATACTTCAAATCAGTATTTTTTATATTAGGAGGCACAATAATCGGCAAGCCCAGTATAAATTAAATGCAAAAGTCATCACGTCATTACAAAGCTGGCTTTGGCGACCCGCAAAATTAAGATTTCAAGACACTTCATTTGCAAAAACTGTGTGGAATTAAAAACCTCCAATTGCATCTCTTGAGGCTTGGCAAAAAACTTCACTGGCGGCCAAAACCAAATTCATAATGAATTTGGTTCAGCCGCCAGTGAAGGTTTTTTGGCAGTCTGATCGAGCCGCGGACCTACAGCACAACTCCGCTATCGCGCTGTCGGATCATAACATCAGACGACGGGGAGTGCTGTTAAAAGTAATAGTTCGCGTCATAACTTCTGCTTCTCCGCTGTCTCGGCTCGACTGATGACATCGGAAGACGGGACCGGGTGCTGTTAAAATGTTTCGCCGCCGCGCCGCCGTAACTTTAGTAACGGGGACACATTCAAAACGTCTAAGGGGTCACGCCACTCTAGCTCATGCATGCAGCGGCGAAATTCCAAAAGTCTAGTCTAGATAATTTACGCGTACCCCAGGCTACATGCCTATGAACATAGCTATACAATCCACTTTTGTTTATATACCACAATTCTACGAATATCACTGTTCTGTATATACACCGTTGACAAGGGTGGAATATGAGAAGCCGGAAGCCATTACATACGAGGGGTAATGGTCGGAATGCACCTCTGCCTGAATGCACCAGTCGCAATGCACCAACTGCCTAGTCCCAATGCTCCAACCGCATGGTCGGAATGCCCCAACCGCCTGGTCGCAATGTTCCAATGGGGTGGTGGCAATGCACCACCTTTGGTCGGAATGCGCCACATTGGTGGGTGTCATAGTTAAAAAATATACAACTTATTGTGAATTAGGTGATAAAAGAACGGAACTTGGCAAATATGTAGAATAGTTTGTAGTTATGATGTAGTTCGTTTTTATAAAGACCTCCATGATGTATACATATACAATAATACTGTTATTATTATTACTAGATCATCGCATGTGTTTGAGCTGATTCGTTCGCTACACATAAAACATAAGAACAGGAAATGCAAGAAGTATAATACTTATAATTAGCATTTCCTTTTTCATAATACATGTACTTAAAAGATAATTGCTAATAAGCATGTTTTACTATAATTATAGACAATGCGGACTTGATGCCATCAATCATCAGACAGGAACAAGTATCTATGATGTAGATACATTTGACACATGAAAAGGATTTGAACATGATGTATAAAAAAGAGTAAACAATTGAGAATTCAAAGAGTTCATTTTATTGACGAATAGGAATAAGTATCGTTGATCTAAAAACACTTGATACAAGATTAAGATTTGAACATTATTATAGCGATAAAATAAAATGTACTATATATTCTATTTACTGACCAGTAGTGATCTAGCTATTCCTTTTCTTAAAGGAAATTATATTTTCTTGTTATTCAGAATGTAACGTAATGCAATAATTATACTAACAGAAATCTGACACGCAAGATCTGCTCAGTTCCTAATTTCTCTTCAAAGCATTCAAGGAGAACTTAGTAAGAACTAGATTACCCAAGTAAGCCTTCACGTCATCAAAGTCAAATGGAAGCCAACTTCACCTAGACGCTGCTAATGTCTGACGAGTTGTTTCAACAATGCGGTTAGTCAAACAAAACGGTATGTTCAATGAAACAATACAAGGGTATTAAGCCAATTGCTGTGGCCTCCAAATCAAAGAACAGACAACATATAACAATCTGCTCAATAAAACAGAACGAGTAGAGAAGCCAATTACACAAGCCTCTAAACATTCTTGACACACACACGCCACTATTGTCATTGTTGTTGTTGTCAGCCTGTCATATTAAAATTCAAAGGTCATCATTTTAGTGTAATTTAATAATGAATGTCTACACTATAAGAAAATATAACCTTAAATTATTTCTAGAAAATCAAAACGAAAACTTCCGCGAAACAATATAGTAACTATAATACAGTAATTGTTTTACTAGTGTATTGACTGATTAATAATTTCTATTTATATTCGGTAACATACTTAGTTTACACTATTTTCGTTAGCCGAGCCATTCATGCATCATTTACATCAATCGTTCAACATATGTACAAAGAATAAATTAAAATATTTGTTTTAAAATTATAATAAATAATATAAAAACGTAAACATGCATGTATTACAAAATAAAACACGTAACTACGATATATATATATATATAAATCGAAAATAGTATATATATATATATATATATATCTTTATTGTTTTATTTAATATTGTATGTATTATATACATACACACACACACACACACACACATATATATATATGTGTATATATATATATATACTTTGTACTATCTTTTTGGTACAATGCCGTTATTCAAACAAACCGAGATGCTCAATAAAACAATGCCAGAGTAGCTAGCCAATTAATATGAACACACATCCAAAACAACCAACATAAAAGATATGCTCAACGCATGAGCAGGATGCCTATTAGGCATTTACTACATGACTTCTATATACACATCAAAGGACAAATATGTAATCGATATTTCACGATAGGTTATTTAATACGATCATACACGTGTATATGAAGACAAAACATAGTTTACTTTCAAGAATGTACAGAAAGTCAACGAAACATGTTATTTCTATATTAATTATGCATTTAATATTTTAATATATATAATTTTATTATCTATATATGCATACATTTGACAATATTACAATCAGTGGGGCATTCCGACCAAAAGTGGTGCATTGCGACCAGACCGTTGGAGCATTGTGACTACGCCGTTGGAGCATTCCGACTACGCGGTTGGAGCATTGCGACTAGGTTTTGTGCATTCAGGTAGTGGTGCATTCAGGCAGTGGGGCATTCCGACTGTAATTCCATACGAGCATTATGATTGGAGCAAACGATGGGCGTCTGCACAATAATGGCGGTACTTAGATACGGTGGTATTTCGATCTTGGAACACTCCCACGTTCTAGCTAATCATATGTTGATACTAATTTCAGTGCTAGGCGCTAGTCTTGCAGTAATGTAGCACGCTACCGAACCATCTACACAGCAGGTACATTTCGATTTTAATTAAATCGATCAGTCTTTAAAGACGTTTGATGCGATATTGTTAATACTAATTTATACTGTTGCCATAGCAACCATCGGTGATGGATTTTATTTCTTGTCATAAATGCCATAATTTACCATTTGTTTAATTTAGGATGCCAGTTGGACTATCGTAGGCATGTAGAAGCAATGTTATGCAACACTACTAATAATATACTAATTATTATATATGTATATCATATGATACATATATCATAATGTACAAAGTCAAAGAAAATGGCGACGAATGAACGTTCTTCACGTGTGGGGTCCAAAAAAAAACCTAAAAAGCCTGCAAATCGTTACGAAAAACTTGATGAACATGACAAGAAGGAAGATGAAACAAACGTGCAAGAGTTGGTCAAGAAAGCCGTCAGCGAAGCGCTCAAAAACGTGAGAACGTCCCGTGAGTCGACAACCGACAAGAAAATGAACGATGATAGAAATGCGTTTGATATTGGCCGAATTATCGCTCAGGTAATCACTGCTATTGAACCACTACTAGTCACGGCTGTCGTGAATGCCACCGAAATCGTCATGTCGGGCACCCGTTGTGACAGTAAAGATTGCCAGAAAATAAACAAGCAGATGCAACTCCAGGGTTTTAAACTCGACGAGCTCGAACAATATACAAGAAAGGAGAATATCCGCATCAACGGACTGCCTGAGACGGGAGACAATGAAGATACAGCTGACGAAGTGGTGAAGCTCGCACGCAAGGCGGGTGTGGCTATCACCAAGAATGACATCAGTGTAGCCCATCGGCTACCTGGAAACCGATCCAGTGGCAAGCCTCGCACCATCATTGCAAAATTTGTGAGGAGAGTTGTTAAAACAGACTTCATGCGCAAGAAAAAAAACCTCCGAAGTGACACCGGATCTAGAGTGTACGTTACCGATGAACTCACAAAGATGAGAGCTACATTGCTCTACAACCTCAAACATGACGACGAGATTGAGCGGGCTTACACACTCAACTGCAAGCTCTTCTGTGTCAAGAAAATGCCAAACAACGAAGAGAAACGCTTCAAGATCGACTCTCCAGATGATTTCATTGATCATTTGTATAGTTATGGTTTACATCCCTTAATAACAAGGCCTACAAGGATAACTACGCATAGTGCAACACTTATTGACAATATATTTACAACTGAGCTACACAGGTCCACAATTAGTGGCTTACTTATAAATGATCTAAGCGACCACTTACCTGTCTTCCAAATTTGTGACTATACGACTAACTTTCACCAAACTGTAAACCAGTCTTTTCAAACAAGATAATTTGACGGAGAACAATTACAGACATTTATTAATACCTTAGAAATTATGAAATGGGATGAAGTTTTGAACAATGATGATGTTAATTCAAGCTATAATACATTTATTGAATTGTTCAAAAATACTTATGATGTTTGTTTTCCTGCTAAAACTATTTCTCGAAAGAATAAAAGGTGGCACAAACCATGGATGACTTCAGGACTAAAAAATGCATGTAAAAAAAGAACATACTTTATAAACGTTTCCTCAAAACAAGAAGTGACACTGCTGAAGTTAGATATAAAACATATAAAAATAAACTCATATCTATCATGAGACAGTGTGAGAAGGAGTATTATTCTAACCTACTAGAAGAAAATAAGCAAAATATGAAAGAAACATGGAAAATAATTAATACATTGTTGAATAAACAATCTTAAAAAAAATCATCCTATCCATCTGGATTTAAGAACAATGGATCAACTATTTCAGGGAATATGAATATTGCAGAACATTTCAAATTTTTTTTTATTCATATCGGGCCAACTTTAGCTAAAAATATACCCAAATGTAACGCAAATGTTGTGTCCTTCCTGCGTGACAGGGTAGAAGAAACAGTATTTTAAAAACCAGTCACTGATGAAGAATTATTAAATATTGTGTATAATTGTAAAAGTAAAACGTCTAAAGATTATGATGGCATTAATATGTGTTTAGTCAAAAATATAATTCCTCATATTCTAGCTCCGTTAAAGCATATATGTAACTCCTCACTAGAACAAGGTGTGTTTCCCGATGATATGAAAATTGCCCGAGTGATTCCCTTATTCAAAGCGGGGGATGACCAAATTGTCTCCAACTATAGGCCTATATCTTTACTACCTCAGTTTTCAAAAATTCTGGAAAATATATTTAACAAGAGGATAATTAATTTTCTAAATGCAAAACAAGTTTTATATTTCCGTCAGTATGGATTTAGAAAAAATATGTCCACTTCCATGGCAGTAATGGAATTAGTGGAGGAAATTACAAATGCAATGGATAAGGGAAAGCTTACTATTGGTGTTTTTATTGATTTAAAGAAAGCCTTCGACACAGTGGATCACAAAATTCTTATCGATAAACTAGAACATTATGCCCACAATACTCGTCAAGAAAATAACTTTGAATCTAAGTATTGCAGAACAACTCTGAAAGCGATGTGTATCAGTATAAAAGGTGTAAATATGTGCAATTGTTTAAATAGAAATATAAAAAATTGCACTAATGTAATTGCCTTTAAGAAAAGGTATAGATCACTACTGGTCAGTAAATACAATATATAGTACATTTTATTTTATCGCTATAATCGTATTCAAATCTTTATTTTGTATAAAGTATTCTTACATCAACGATACTTATTCCTATTGGTCAATAAATACATTATGTACTCTTCGAATTCTTAAAAATATATATATATTTTTTTATATATATATATATTTTTTTATACTCATTTGTTATACATCATGTTCAAATCCTTTTATGTGTCAAATTTATCTACATCAAAGATACTTGTTCCTGTCTGATGACTGATGTCATCAAGTCTGCATTGTCTATAATTAGTAAAACATGCTTATTAGCATGTATAAGTCCTATGTTAAAATAAGAAGTATTAAATTATACTTCATGTACCTCATTCGTCAAATTATCTTTTAAATTATGTACATGTATTATGGAAAGGGAAATGCTAACTATAAGTATTGCACTTCTTGCATTTTTCCTTTCAACATTTCAATATATTATATACTATATTATTTATTATTTAGTATGCATTATAGGAATTATGCTGTATATGTATGTATGTATGTTATGTTGAATAAAATTCAATTCAATTCAGTATATGTAATAATTAGTATATTATAATTTATATTGTATGTATATCATCGACTACATGTAGCCATTATAAATTATAATAGCATTATTGTAATTGTAGCCAGGGTGTATAATTATTGATAATTATTAGAATAACAACATTGTAAACAAACAGCTACACCACAAGTCAAGACAGTCAGTGACATCATAATTCAGTCAGCAAACCAAACTTGTATGTATACACAGCAACATATGTGGCAAAGAGTCAAAGCACCCATTGGCCTAATACTGCACTGCATGGCCAGTGCACCAAACAAAAGGTTTACCCTCACCGTTCAGGTCATCGTTCTAATGGACACCCAAAGAAGCTAGAAGACGAACAACAACAAATAATTATATATAGGATTTTACAATATTAATTACTAGCTGTCTAGAGTAGACTAGTAGCAGTCAAAGTATAAACTATGTAATACTAACTATAATAACCTATTTATTCAACTATATCATAGAGTAAAGTTGAACCATAAGTCACAATCGATCCACACATATAATATTAGCTAGACTTGTTATTTATAGTCAACATAGAAATCATTCATAATTTTCTATGGCTTAATTATAATGCCCTAACAACGCATGTGCTATATTTCCCCATTACTTTTGTAGCACCTTTCTACACTAATTTTTATGACTGGCTGTCGATGTCATATATTACTATCATGTTTGATCAATAATTGACGGTAAATTTTCAAGAAAAAATGAATATTTTATAAATTATATATTAATGTAAACATATGTTTGGGAGGGTTTGGATGTCAGAATTTGTTCAGTGCTTATAATTTAAAAAGCCATTACCCATAGCATTGAATTGATGTTGGCACGTCGTTTTCAACAGTATAACAGCATTTATATTGTATTATTTTAACCAGAAATGTTGTGTGTTGTCTTTATACTTTCAGAGGGGATGTCTTTGGAAGAGCACCCTGAGGAGTTGATAGAGTGGGGACAAAACAAGGAGAATGCAAGTAAGTCTCTTGACCAGTAATTTACTTACCAATTCCCACAGATGGGAACTAAATGATTAATTATCTTAATGTTGTATGCAATTGATTAATATAGCTGAAATCAATCCCCTCCAAATAACATGTTGTGATTATCTTTGACACCGTGGTTACAAATGGAAAACTAATTAAGTTTGGTTGTCTTTGTGTAATTCCCATATAGTATAGCATGGCTAATTAAAGTGTATTGTTTTCATAGCATTTCCATGCAGCATTGCACACTTGGTTCAGTTACATTGTTCCTATGTAATCTCCATTTATTTTATTATAATAATTTACATTCAATTAAATTATAATTTAATATATACTGAGGTGATCACATCCACTGGTGTATTGAGGTGAATAACATTTATTTATAACATAAACATGCAGTAATTTTGTAATGTAAGCACAGGCTTAATGACTAATATATATCTATATGAATAAATGAATGAATGAACATTTTATTCAAAACATTGGGAACAGCAATACATATATATGTTATTCTGGCCACATTTCTTCCATATCTGGTGTTGTCTTGTTGCATTGCGTAAATATATATATATATATATATATAAAAGACAAACAAATTTACTATAATAAAAGTGAGAATGTACACTGTACAATGTTTGAAGGGGGTAAACAGGAAGTCATTGACTTGTATGTCAGTTTCCAGTTGTTTCCAATTTAGCAGCTAGATCATCAGTAAACAGGAAGTCATTGACTTGTATGTAAGTTTCCAATTTAGCAGCTAGATCATCAGTAAACAGGAAGTCATTGACTTGTATGTAAGTTTCCAATTTAGCAGCTAGATCATCAGTAAACAGGAAGTCATTGACTTGTATGTAAGTTTCCAATTTAGCAGCTAGATCATCAGTAAACAGGAAGTCATTGACTTGTATGTAAGTTTCCAATTTAGCAGCTAGATCATCAGTAAACAGGAAGTCATTGACTTGTATGTAAGTTTCCAATTTAGCAGCTAGATCATCAGTAAACAGACCCAGAAACTTGGGGATCTTCACTCTTTCGATATTAACTTTTCATATTTTTATATTAACGTCTTTTTTGAGTATATGATTTCCAAATAACATATAATTGGTTTTAGATATGTTTAGAGTTAACTTATTTACTGCAAACCATGTAGACATTTTTTCCAGCACATCACATACTGTTTGGTTTAGTCTATTGATATCGCTATTTGCATAAAGGATATTACCAGTTAGTATCATATCTGCAAAGAGGATATATTTTACAAGGTTAGATATGTTACACATATCATTAACGTATAGAATAAATAGTTTAGGGCCCAAAATTGAATCTTGGGGGACCCCACATGAGATATTGGGCACATCAGAATTACATTTGTCAATAGACACAACTTGTTTTCTGTTCTCAAGATAACTATTGAACCACTTGGACGCCACACGGCGGATGCCAAGAAATTATATTTGTTTACATAACAGTTGGTGATTGACCATGTCAAATGCCTTTTAAATTGATAAAAATACCAGTAGCATATTTTTTGCATCCCTTGATTGGGTTATTCCATCAACAAGATCTATTAGTGCGTGACATGTTGACATATTTTGTTGAAATCCATATTGGCTTGGGTTTATTAGTTTGTGTTTGTGTGTGTTAATAGTGAAATAGGTCTATAATTAGTACACATATATTTATCCCCAGATATAAAGAGTGGGAAAACCTTTGTTATTTAAATTTTCTCTGGGAATACTCCAGTGGTGAAAGATAAGTTGCAAATATAAGTGATAAGTTTTGCAATAGAGTTAATACATTTTTTACCATATGCATACTTATGTCTTTGTAATCTGTAGATGTTTTACTTTCCCAATTGCTCAGATAATTTACTCTTCATTAACTGGAGTTAGAAATAATTTTTTATATTTCTGTTTTCTAAGTAGTCATAAATAGAAACATTTGTTGGTGCCGTTATATCCTTTGACAATTCCAGGCCGATGTTAGTACATTTGAGTGAAATCATGAAAGTCACATTTCAATGCATTGATGTTTTCTTTGCTAAGATGACGAATACACTTGCTATGATTTTCGGTCACATTACGTTTAACATTAAAATGGCACGAACAGAGCAAAATACTGGAAGATAATCACTGATGTCATTTACCACTATCAATCTTGTACTCAATTTCCGAAGTGAAAATGTTGTCTATAAGGGTTGCAGAGGTAGCAGTAATTCTGCTAGGTCTATTGATTAAATTATAGACCAAGGCTATATATGAGATCTACAAATTAATTGCTTGGTTCCACTATGACGATCACATCTAAGCAAATCTATGTTGAAATCACCACATGCATATATGGTTTTGGTGCATCGTAAACAATTAAACAACTGTTAAATATTATCATAAAATTATCATATTAGAACCCGAGCATCTGTATATACAACTAACAAGTGCAGTTTTGTTTAGATTAATTACAAATTCAATGGTAACGCATTTTATTACATTATCAACTACCAGTGATTTGGCATTACATAATCACACATTTAGCTTCTTGTTAACATAAATGACCACACCACCACCTTTTCTATTGTCTCTGACAACATGAAAAGCATCATAATCATCAAGCATATATAAAAGTGTTGAGTCCTTGCTCAGCCACGTTTCACTTGTAGCTATAACATCAAACTTTAATTACTGTAAGTAATTTAAGAAGATCTTGTATTTCACCGAAACTGGCACTAAGACTTCTAGCATTGAAATATGTACCAAAGACAGAGAACCATCACAATTTATATTTAGGTTATTATTAAATTGTTGGTCTGTATAATATTAATAAGATGTTGAGATGTTATAATAATTATTTTCATGATCGACATCGTTCTCAAAGTGGCATGTACCTGCTGTGTTCGGTATATTTATAGCTTTCAAATATGTTTTCTATATCATCATGATGTGACAGTAAGTTATTTTTGTTTAAGGTCTTGGCCATGGAAATGGTAAATGGCAGGTATTGAAATGAAGCAGAAACAAAAGACAATATGTCTGCCCTAACAAAGTAATACACAGTTTTAACCAGTGTTAACAATAAGAACAAACATGTAATATGCAACAGTGATACAGTAGATGCACAACATCAACAAAAACAGCAGAGTCGTACAGTTAATTTCGGTGGCATCTGACACCAAAGTCGCGGAAATCTTCCATCCACTTGATATGAGACAAATTTTGTCATTGTCCGGAGGACTGTTTGCTTTCACAAAGATCTTGTAGTTTCTCGTCCATGCGGATTGGATTTGTCCTTGCTTCCTGAGTAACCTAGTGGTTTTCACGAGGTTCGCTTGCTTTGCCATCAAAAATTCGTTCACTTAGACGTTCGTGCCATGTAGATTCTTCCCCAGTCATAGGATGTTCACCTTGGCTTTTTTGTTAGTGAAACACAGGATGATACATGGCAGTGCAGGGGTTCGGTGTTCAGTCGTTCTGCCTCTGCTACCCGTGTTGAGTGTATGGCATGCTGAAATGTCACTGGGGTTGATGTTTATTGCCTTGGAATTGAGGAACTTGATGACTGTGTGTTCGAGTGTCGACAGTTCTTCTTGCGGTGTTTCTGCGCCATCAGTGTCAGTTTTTCTCGATGACATTGCACACATGTATGTTTGGTGTTTTGTGATGAGTGCGGTAATGGCCTATATAAAAAAAGAACACATTGAGCACTGTATGATGTTTTTTTTTATAATCTTTTTGAGGTACATAAAATGAGCCTTTAAACCTATTTTCTGACCATTACTCATGAAATTATATGCACCATGAAATAAAACAACATTTGCTGCACATGCTGGAAGTAAGCCATCATGCCGGAAGTAAGCCATCGTGCCGGAAGTAAGCCATCGTGCCGGAAGTAAGCCATCGTGCCGGAAGTAAGCCATCGTGCCGGAAGTAAGCCATCGTGCCGGAAGTAAGCCATCGTGCCGGAAGTAAGCCATCGTGCCGGAAGTAAGCCATCGTGCCGGAAGTAAGCCATCCTGCCGGAAGTAAGCCATCGTGCCGGAAGTAAGCCATCGTGCCGGAAGTAAGCCATCGTGCCGGAAGTAAGCCATCGTGCCGGAAGTAAGCCATCGTGCCGGAAGTAAGCCATCGTGCCGGAAGTAAGCCATCGTGCCGGAAGTAAGCCATCATGCCTTTTTGGCATCAGTCCATCATGGAATACAATGGGTTTGCAGCATGATCAAGACTAGGTTCGTTTGGTCCAACATATTTTCCTCTGTAGCACGTATCCATGACCACAGCAAAACAGTATTTAATTATTCAATTACCCCTGTATGGCAACAGAACAAAATGCTTTATTATACAACAGTAGCAAAAATGTTAATTTTCTAGGTAGCGCTATATACACATGGAAGACAGTTTCCCTTGATGTTTAATAAACATTACATTAATTTGACAAGTTTTTTGCAATGCTGCTGTTTTTGCTGCATGTGTTTTCTATGATTTGTATGAGATAAAAAGCCCAACTGATCAGTGGAAGGTTTATGTTGTTCGCAACAATTGTTTTCTCAGAAAACACATGACATTATGGACAGTTGTTTAACATCCTTCTAAAGCCTCTATGAAACCATAAAGATTAAGAACCCTTAAATGTAGAGATTTTCAAAAAATATACTATTTTTCTTCTGAGGGGTCAATGATGAACCCCTGATAGTTTGGCACAGATGTAAAGCACCTAGGAGGAAAAGCATGACATACATGTACATAGGTACACACGTACAAGTACACACACATGCACGCACGCATGCACGCATGCATGCTAGACCTTTTTTTTTGTTTGTTCTGTCACTACTGTAATAATAACAACATAATGCATGAGATGCAACAGATTCTAGAATTCAATTTAGAGTCTGATCAATTCAAAATCAGTAAATTGGAATTAAAGAATTGATTTGAGAGTCGAGTAATTTTGTCTGAAGTAAGCATCTATGATGAAGAAGCCTGAATTTATACTGTCCAGTGATGAACGAGTAGTCACAGATAAACACTACTGGCTAGCTGTAGTTAACCTTTCATCAAGGACACCCTGCCTTGATCAAAGAACACATTGTTTTGTTTGTTCAGTGAGCATACTGAATGCCAGGCAAGTGATATTGCCTTTTGAAATAAAGGCAGTGTGGATTCACTGTTTCTGCCCACTGTGAATGCTGACGAAATTGGCTAGGACATGTTAAGCAATCAATTCAGCAATTAACATTTCAATGACAATTATTAAATGCATCAGCACAGCTGAATATCTACATATTAATGTGTTAAGTTAGAGGTATTGTGAGTGTATCTTCTCCCAGATATTGGTCATCCACGTCTTTCTAAGCTCGTTCATGGCCTTGGACCATTGGCCGCTGATCTACCAATTGGCAATGTATTAAAAAACACAAAAGTAGTTATTTAGAGTTACTTCTTTCAAAGACAAATGAAATGGTCAGCCATTTATGTGGAGTTATGTCGAATTTATGAGTAAATGATGATCTGCTGCATGCAGTGCTGTAATTGTTGACACCTGATATCAAATGGGAATAATGTCAAGGTGAAAGTATTGTAATCATCAGTAATGGAGATAATTGCAGCCATTGCTTTATAGCTTCGTGGATGGGTGTGAGCTGGTGTGTGCAGATACATTACAAATTATAAATAAATAGTAATTGGTAATCTGTAAATGAGTTGAATAATAATGCAAAATTGTATTCAACGTAATTTGACCATGCACACACACACCTGTTATCTACAACTACTTGCACACACACACACACACACACACACCTGTTATCTACAACTACTTGCACAATCAAATAATGGTGGTTTTAAAGTGGAGTTTGATCATTTGAAATCACAAAAATGGCAACTCATAAATTTTTGACAAATAATTGGGAAGATGACAGGTTGGATTCAATTACAAAATCATGATTCTTTTCGTACACACCAGAGACTTATGATTAAAAAAAAAATTATTTAGAAAAAACAAATTAAACTCCATAAGAACCACAATTATTATTACAATTACTGTCACATCAGCTTAAGTAAACCTGTTAGTAGATTTACAACAACAGTTCCATCAGAACTCGGCATATGATTTTGAATTAGTGTCAAAATAAATTATGATTGCCAATTAATATATATAATAATAATATTGATGATTACATATTCAGCAACATACATATCGGTAAGTTGATCTGAGAAGCATGTCGGACCATAAGGGATCTAACACAATCATTGTAAAGTTGTATCTGAGAAGCATGTCGGACCCTAATGGATGTAACACAATCATTGTAATGTTGTATCTGAGAAGGATGTCGGACCCTAAGGGATGTAACACAATCATTGTAAAGTTGTATCTGAGAAGGATGTCAGACCTTAAGGGATGTAACACAATCATTGTAATGTAACTGAGAAGCATGTCGGACTCTAAGGGATGTAACACAATCATTGTAAAGTTGTATCTGAGAAGCATGTCGGACCCTAAGGGATGTAACACAATCATTGTAATGTTGTATCTGAGAAGGATGTCAGACCCTAAGGGATGTAACACAATCATTGTAAAATTGTATCTGAGAAGCATGTCGGACCCTAATGGATGTAACACAATCATTGTAATGTTGTATCTGAGAAGGATGTCGGACCCTAAGGGATGTAACACAATCATTGTAAAGTTGTATCTGAGAAGGATGTCAGACCCTAAGGGATGTAACACAATCATTGTAATGTTGTATCTGAGAAGCATGTCGGACTCTAAGGGATGTAACACAATCATTATAAAGTTGTATCTGAGAAGCATGTCGGACCCTAAGGGATGTAACACAATCATTGTAATGTTGTATCTGAGAAGGATGTCGGACCCTAAGGGATGTGACACAATCATTGTAAAGTTGTATCTGAGAAGGATGTCAGACCCTAATGGATGTAACACAATCATTGTAAAGTTGTATCTGAGAAGCATGTCGGACCCTAAGGGATGTAACACAACCATTGTAATGTATCTGAGAAGGATGTCGAACTCTAAGGGATGTAACACAATCATTGTAATGTTGTATCTGAGAAGGATGTCAGACCTTAAGGGATGTAACACAATCATTGTAATGTTGTATCTGAGAAGGAAGTCAGACCCTAAGGGATGTAACACAATCATTGTAAAGTTGTATCTGAGAAGCATGTTGGACCCTAAGGGATGTAACACAATCATTGTAATGTTGTATCTGAGAAGCATGTCGGACCCTAAGGGATGTAACACAATCATTGTAATGTTGTATCTGAGAAGGATGTCAGACCCTAAGGGATGTAATACAATCATTGTAATGTTGTATCTGAGAAGCATGTCGGACCCTAAGGGATGTAACACAATCATTGTAATGTTGTATCTGAGAAGCATGTCGGACCCTAAGGGATGTAACACAATCATTGTAATGTTGTATCTGAGAAGCATGTCGGACCCTAAGGGATGTAACACAATCATTGTAATGTTGTATCTGAGAAGGATGTCAGACCCTAAGGGATGTAATACAATCATTGTAATGTTGTATCTGAGAAGCATGTCGGACCCTAAGGGATGTAACACAATCATTGTAATGTTGTATCTGAGAAGCATGTCGGACCCTAAGGGATGTAACACAATCATTGTAATGTTGTATCTGAGAAGCATGTCGGACCCTAAGGGATGTAACACAATCATTGTAATGTTGTATCTGAGAAGCATGTCGGACCCTAAGGGATGTAATACAATCATTGTAATGTATAACGATTACTTATTTCCTGTCCCAGAGGCTATGTCCACATTTATGCTAAACTATATTTATATGTAATCTATTTGTATTGTTCCTGCATTGTTAAATAGATTTGCCTTTAAGCACTTGACAGTGTGAAACTGACTGCTTGTTTCTATGTTTCTAGACGTAGACCCAGAAAGCAAATATGGGTACATTGCTGAATCTCTGCGACAGAACTTTCCAGAGGCGAAAACCTGCTCAATGTTTTGTGGAGGAAAGAAATGTAAATATTGTGATCCGGAGGCGAGTCCTGTCTGGAACAAGGACCAGAAAGTGATCAAAGGGCTCTACTCAAACTGGTGTGTTACTTTACCTTACTCAAACATACATTTTGGTAGAGCAATTTGTAGGTGTGATTTCTGTTCCGTTTTTTATTTTGGTAATTTTGTTTTATTATTGCCATCTCAGTAAGAGTATTCCAATAATACCAATAAAAGCAGATACTACACTTAATTACTTTACTCCAAAATCATATAAATAAATATAATACAATTCATGTCCTTATGAACACTTGACTTGTTATGGTTTAACACTAAAATATTTTGATAAGCCAATAGTTTTGCTCTTGTTATTACCAGGTATCTGTATTTGGTGTGACTACGCAACTGTTGAGTGAAGAGTTTTTCTCATTACTTTGAACATTCTTTCATCCGGTTACAGGGTGACTAAAAATATTCTGGCGATGTCAAGACCAAGTTCAACCCTCATAACAAAACACAATATCATAGAACAGTTTGAAAAGTAAGTACACGCCAGCACTGTTCAATGTTGTGAATAAAATTCAATGATTTTAACAAACGTATGCATTCATTTCTTAAACTGCACATTTTACTGAAATCACACTACATACTTTTACTGAAAATCTTCAGGATAGTACGTTTTGAAATCAGAAACTCATTTTTCATATTCAAGATGTTTAATTTACCTGGTAGAGGCGTTCGTCAACGCATCATGTCGACTTCATCAGTACCGATGACACTGAATGACGTCATCATACACGTGAGGCAGTTCGTAATTGCCCTCGTCTCTGTTGATGGGTGTTTTGGTTTTCCTGATCCAGATGGCTTCCTTGATATGCCGAATTCTTCTATTGGGTTCCTTGTCTACACTGACAAGTTAAAGAAGGATCCGACCAAGAAATATAAGGCAGAACTCATCAGAATGGTAAATTCCTTGGAGAAGGAAGGGAAGATCACCAAAGATCAGTACTGGTACTTGTATCCTACGCTAGAAAAAGTACCATGGATGTATGGATCACAAAAAATCCACAAGGAGAAGGTGCCACTCAGACCAATTGTCGACTACACACAGACAATAGCATACAGAGTATCCAGAGAATTGGCCAACATACTACAACCACTTGTTGGAAAAACAGAACACCATATGGAAAACTCACAAGAATTGGTGAAAGAAGAGAATGGAAGAAGGAGAATCATTTATGTGATATGATGTTGTGTCACTGTTCACAAAGACCCCGATCAGAGAATCATCAGAAAAAGACTAGAGAATGACAAGACACTAAAGAAGAGAACAAACCTAAACGTAGACGACATCATGGAGTTGTTGAAATTTTTCTTGGAGACGACATACTTTAGATTTGGAGGAGAAATTTACCAGCAGAAGTTTGGGGTAGCCATGGGCAGTCCAGTGTCCCCCATTGTTTTGAACCTGTACATGGAGGACCTGGAGCAGAAAATCATAGCCACAGCACCAGTCGATTGCCAACCGAGAAACTGGAAGCGATATGTGGATGATGTAATTTGCCTGGTACACACAGGAAAGGCAAAGAAATTACAACAACACAAGAACACTGTAGACCCCACAGGTAGCATAATTTTCACGCGGGAAGACGAAGAGAACAACAGCATGCCCTTCTTGGATGCAAAGTTCACCAGAAAGGAAGATGTCAGTTTGAAGTCCACAGTGTACAGGAAGACACTGACCAATACCTGAACTTTGCGTCCCACCACCCCAAACATCAGAAGTTGGGAGTTGTCAGAACCCTTATGAACAGGTGTGAGACAATAACTTTGGAGGAGGGGGACAAGAAAGAAGAGGTGGAACACTTGAGAGGAGCTCTAAGAGTATGCTATCCGTCATGGGCCTTGAAAAAGGTGACAGATAGCAGTAAGAAGAAAAAGACCAACAAAAAGACTAAGGACAAAAACTATCGGAGCCAAGTAGTCATCCCATACATAGAGGGGGTCTCAGAGAGAGTACATCGAGTACTGAAGAAGTATGGAGTAGCAACAGCCATGTGTCCCCACACCACCCTCAGGCACCTATTGGTACATCCCAAGGACAAAGTACAGCTAGAAGAACAGGGCGAACTTGTGTACCAAATACCGTGCAAGAATTGTGGTGCTGAGTACAATGGGGAGACAGGAAGACTATTCAAAACAAGACTGGAGGAACACAGAAAGGACGTAGACAACACGAAAAATTAGAAATACACAAGGAGCGGAAAAAATTGATGTCTACCATCAATAAATCCGCCCTTACAGACCATACGACAACTGAAAACCACATCATAGGCTGGGAGGGAGTGAAAATTGTAGACAAGGAACCCAACAGAAGAATTCGGCATATCAAGGAAGCCATCTGGATCAGGAAAACCAAAACACCCATCAACAGAGACGACGAGGGCAATTACGAACTGCCTCACGTGTACGATGACGTCATTCAGCGTCATCGGTACTGATGAAGTCGACGTGATACGTTGATGAAAGCCTCTACCAGGTAAATTAAACATCTTGGATATGAAAAATGAAAGTTTCTGATTTTACACTACATAATTATTGACCATCAACAAGTTAAACTTGCGATGGGTAATTCTTCTTCGTCATTCACTCAGGCTGGGACGGTTGCTCATATGAAGGTCATTGTGCGCCGCAGGTTTTACAGTGGGCCCAACTTTTTTTTCTACTGGCAGGTTGCCTTTCTCTCTTTTTGGTGTGTTGGGATGAGTAATGATATCAGCTGTACCGTTGTCTTCAGATGTGGTATTCGGTCTGTGATCAACCTGCAGCGGCCAGGAGAACACACCACGTGTGGGCCAGATAAACTAAACAGTGGAGGCTTCTCTTATGATCCAGAAGAATTCATGTCAAAGAATGGTGTGTTTACGATGTACCTGTACTTTGATCCAGGCATTGCTTGACCTTAGTATTCGGCATTAATGAAGATACACGTGGTATTTAAGTGAATGTCTGGCTGTTCTCAGCCATCATATACAGCACAGGATTGGTAATCCTGGTAATTTAATTGCTGGAGAAGATATTTCCACTAAATGTCAGTCTTGAGAAGGGACACATTTAAGAATTCTGGTTTTAGGAACATTCTCTTGAATATATCTATGGTGTCAGAAGTGGGACAGAAACCACCATATTACACTGTATCGTGTAAAAAGTAATTAAGACATAATGCACACCTTACAGTACAGCAGGGTGTATATTTTGCAGTGTTCTTCTACAACTTTGGCTGGCAAGACTACAATGTAGGCTCCCTCACAAACATCCTTGACATGGTCAAGGTGATGCAGTTTGCCTTGTCAGAGGGAAAGGTTGCCATTCATTGCCATGCTGGGCTTGGTAAGATCACATTTCATTGGTTGCTATGATGATTCGAGTAGTGTAAAGATTATTCAGCAAACTTTTTGCAGGCTTTCTCCTGAAAATTTATGATGTTTATTACTCGTGCAAAATTTAAAAATAAGATGCAGTATAAATATTGTGTCTACATAAGACACTTGCATGTAGAAGATTCTGTGTGTACTGGGCTGCCAGAATCACATCTAACTCCAATGTAGATTTATATGTGTTTATTATCATGTAGCTTTGTGTTGCCATAGACACATATGAAGTAACGCTTGATCTGGGAACTAATTTGTGTTCATTTGTTTGATTATGAAGAAATTGCCAATTGCATAATGAAATCAACATTTGCTGACTTTAAAATATATTAAGTTGTCAGACATTGCTTTCAGCCACTGAGAATATGATATGAATTTAGGGCATGAAAGTATTATCTTCACAAAAAGTTGTGTATACAATATTCTGGGCACATGTACATGTCTTCGCATTTGTTTTTCAGGAAGAACGGGTGTATTAATCGCATGCTACTTAATATTTGCAAATCGCATCAGTGCAAATGAGGCCATAAACTATGTACGCTTAAAAAGGTACGTCTTGTCACACAAATTACAAATAGTTTAAATGTTCTATTGCATGTACATAATATTTGAATGGATGCCGTGTGAGCACATGCACACTTACATTTGTGCTTTCTTTTCAGTAGGGTGACTATTGGGGATAGTGTTACTATTGGGGATAGTGTTACTATTGGGGATAGTGTTACTATTGGGGATAGTGTTACTATTGGGGATAGTGTTACTATTGGGGATAGTGTTACTATTGGGGATAGTGTTACTGTTGGGGATAGTGTTACTGTTGGGGATAGTGTTACTGTTGGGGATAGTGTTACTGTTGGGGATAGTGTTACTGTTGGGGATAGTGTTACTGTTGGGGATAGTGTTACTGTTGGGGATAGTGTTACTATTGGGGATAGTGTTACTATTGGGGATAGTGTTACTATTGTGACAGTACATCTGTATTATTATTGTAATATTATTATGATACTATTGCAATTGTGTCAAGTATTGCGATAGTATCTACTGTAAATGGTGTCATGGAATGGAGCATATACCCAAGAAAAGCAGTCCTAAACCAAAATTTTGCCTTCCAGACTTGATTCACAAAATGGTAAGTCTGGAATGATGCGGATATGGTTGAAAATTGTTGATGTTGGTGGACAAATAAATACAGTTACGAAAAGATATTGGAAACAAAGTTTAGGAATGCTAATTTGTGGGGCATAAGTATTCGGGCTGATCTGTTTGCCAACTACCATTGCAATCCAAAGTTAAGTGATAATTATTGAAAGTTAAATTTACTGTCAGTAATACACTATTGTCAAATTGGTTATTGCAATGTATTGGTAACTTGATATATTGTTACACCCCAACATTTCAGGCCAAGTTCGATCCAGACAAGAGGCCAATTGGACTGCATCAAACAGTTTGCTGACTGGCTACAACCCTTCAGAGTTATCTATGCATCCATGTAAGTGCATCCATCCATCTCTCATTACCTCCATCTGTCCATCGACATGACCCACAAATGATCATGTTCTGTATTGTTCTTTGGCTCACTCATAAGTAGGTATGACCTGTTTAGTCAGTTTCGGTAAGTTTTTGTAATTTTTCATTTTGATCATTTTCATCAAGTCATTCGCATCAGGCAGTTCTGTTATTCCATTGTGCATTCTCTTGCACTGACACACCTAAGTATATGTATCCATTGTCTCTGTCATGGCCGTCTACATCAGTGTCAATTAGAAGGTTTTAACAAATCATGTCTGTGAAATTATTTGTCTACAACTAATAAATATTTTTAATGGAAGTTATCAACTTACATTTATAATTTACCTTGAATTGATTTAATTTTATTATGACAATTTATTCACTACGTCACTTGATCTATTCCATAAGTTTTACTAGGCAGTAGTGTGCATGTTATGTGCTGTAAGTACGAATAGTGTTTTTCATTGTGTCATGGACATTATTTATTTAAACTATTTTCTCATGCATTCATATTAGTTTTCACTGCCAAAATGTCAATGTCTTGACATGCCTCTCATTGTTGTTTCTCCCTACAGGGCCAACGGGGTGTACAGTTTTACCCTACCCCAATACCTTGAACGACAGAAACACTTTCTCCATGGCGTAGAAGCTCGCAAATTGAGAGATACTCCTAAGGTAAGTGAACAGACTAACACGTGTCTGTTGGAAGGCACCATACTGTAGTGAGATATTAAATAATTCTGGATATGTTATTTCTCATGTTGTGCTTCAGACAATATAATGATGTTTTGACACACGTCTTTGTCCTAGTTATGTGATATTTACAAAATAATGAGATGCAAAAATTGCAACAATATTTGCTACTTACTGATATGTTGTTGTAATCAGGAGCTGTTAATGTTGGGGTGGGGGGAGCCATCCTGCAATCGTTGGTTACCGAATGGCCGGATGTGGTCGGTTCCCCCACCTTTGCTGTTCTCATTTAGATTATAATCATGTTGGCTAGGTAATGAATGATCATTTTAATTATGTAATCTGCATAATATATTCATGCATAGTGTTTGTGGCTTTATATATAAAGCTCTTATACAAACTTATATCTGCCTTGCGTTATTCAGCAAACTAGCCACGATTCATATCCTTGTAACAAGCAGCGTCGGCACACATAAATGTTAATTATCTGCTGTAGCCTACCCCGATATAATATAATAATTTAGATCTTTTTGAGGCATGTACTTGTGTTTGTTTTGGTATTGAATTTTTTGTTCATGGACTTCTGTGAATGTACGAGATACATGGTGCATGCATATATGACATATGTACACCGCCAAAGTGAAATGAGATACATGGTGCATGCATATATGACATATGTACACCGCCAAAGTGAAATGAGATACATGGTGCATGCATATATGACATATGTACACCGCCAAAGTGAAATGAGATACATGGTGCATGCATATATGACATATGTACACCGCCAAAGTTAAATGAGATACATGGTGCATGCATATATGACATATGTACACCGCCAAAGTTAAATGATATACATGGTGCATGCATATATGACATATGTACACCGCCAAAGTTAAATGAGATACATGGTGCATGCATATATCACATATGTACACCGCCAAAGTTAAATGAGATACATGGTGCATGCATATATGACATATGTACACCGCCAAAGTTAAATGAGATACATGGTGCATGCATATATCACATATGTACACCGCCAAAGTTAAATGAGATACATGGTGCATGCATATATGACATATGTACACCGCCAAAGTTAAATGAGATACATGGTGCATGCATATATCACATATGTACACCGCCAAAGTTAAATGAGATACATGGTGCATGCATATATGACATATGTACACCGCCAAAGTTAAATGAGATACATGGTGCATGCATATATCACATATGTACACCGCCAAAGTTAAATGAGATACATGGTGCATGCATATATGACATATGTACACCGCCAAAGTTAAATGAGATACATGGTGCATGCATATATGACATATGTACACCGCCAAAGTTAAATGAGATACATGGTGCATGCATATATGACATATGTACACCGCCAAAGTTAAATGAGATACATGGTGCATGCATATATCACATATGTACACCGCCAAAGTGAAATGATATACATGGTGCATGCATAGATCACATATGTACACCGCCAAAGTGAAATGAGATACGTGGTGCATGCATATATCACATATGTACACCGCCAAAGTGAAATGGATATTAAGTCACACATAGCTGTCAAGTTCCATCAGTTTAATGATTTTGGTAGAAATGTACACCTTATAGTACATCTTTCAATGTCCAGTTTATTTTTGTGAACAAACAATGCAAAACTAACCAAATAAATGCATTTATGAACTCATAGATTAAAAACAATACACAATATGAGTAAAAATTATCTCGTTTCTCAAAACATCGTTTTTTTTAAGTCTGCTTCAAATTTAGAAATTAATAAAAAAATGACGATATTTCAACAAATCAGATATCATTTACAGCTCATCATCTGTAGAATAAAAAAAGGTACAAAACTCAATTTTGCAACTTAATATCCACTTTGCTGTTGCAATTTATAGTGTTCACAGGAGGCATAAAACAGACAATGTTGCATTTTGTCCACAGATTGTAGTCATGTGTTGTTCGAGACTTCTGAGACTGGCCGGGAAAGACGTCTCCCTGCTGGAGAAACGGGATCTCATGAAGGAGCAGATCATTCTCCCCGGTCTATCCAAACCCAGACTCTCATCCACACACTCCTCCCCAATACTTGAGAAGAAAGAGATCCCGGATCTGAGACAATGCAACACGTTTGACAGCTTCACGCCGCTCCTGCGAGACCACCAGTTACGCGTCTCTCGCTCGCAGAATCTCCTCTCAGACTTCTGCAGCTCGTCATCTGGAGGAAGTCTGCAATTTAGCAGTGGCCAGAGTGAGGCTGTGTTGAGTGACGGTGAGGCGGGAGGTACGGAGATGATTGATGAGGAAGCAGAGAAGGTAGTTCAGGCTATGTCGCTGACGGAATACTCGACAGAAGTGCGGGAGACAGTGGAGAGTTATAAGGTACGAGCTGACTTACCGCAGCATTTCGTGGTGAGAAAATACACCTACTGTTACGTTATTATGTATCTTGTCTGACAGGTGGCGCCAATTACCTGTCGTTGAGTGGCGAGCCTCGTGGGGGTTCGGGAGTCGTCCGGCATGGTGTATGTGCTAATAAAGTGTTGTACTCTAAAACTATGTGCATTTACTGACTAACGAAACATGGTGTCAGAAGCAAAACAGGTGACGCTCACATTGTAGCAGACAGAGACTTCGGTGAGTGCACAAGTATCTGTTAAGAAGCTGTCAAAAGATGTCAAATGACGAACAACAACGCCAACCGGAGGCGAGCGGCTGACACATCGCAAGGATTAACCCTCCATCACCCACTGACCTGTCGCAGAACAGAGAGGAACATTTTGAACATTTTCGTAAGCAATGGCAGAACTATGCTATCGTGTCAAGACTGAATGATGAAACAGAAGAGTATCAAGCTGCCCTCCTGAAATACACAATAGAGGAGCAGTGTGTCAAAATAATTGAAAAGCCGGCACAGAACACTCAACCGTTGACAGCATATTTGCAGTGTTACAGAGACACTGCGTGGGCGATACCAACATCGTGTTCCGCCGATTCGTCTTCAATTCCTCCAACCAAAAAGAAGAGGAAGATTGTGACACGTGTTTGGCAAGATTGAGGGAGTTAGCTGCTCGGTGCAATTTTGGCAACCCGCAAGACGAACTCATCAGAGGCAGGCTGATACTTGACATTAACAGCAAGGAAACAAGAAAGAAACTGCTTGCGACAGGTGCGTTGACCTTGGAAGTAGCCATCCAGATATGCAGAAATGAAGAGACAGCATACATGACCCTATGCAGCATTCTGAAGCAGAGTGACGGATCTTGCAGTGATGATGTTCAAGCAATCTCAAACGCAAAGGGTTACAGGAAGAAGAAGACAGACCATACGTACAGAATGAAATGCAGATTCTGCGGATTACAACATGTCATGAAGAAAGAAGAGTGTCCAGCATTTGGGAAACAATGCAGTGTGTGCTAGAAGACGAAGCACTTTGCGATTGTGTGTAAGCAACGGGAAACACACCAGGTCGACAGCGACCACGAATCAGTGGAGCAGCTGACACATGAGGACGTTCACAGGCTGAACAGGAGTAACATCTACGTGCAGATGAGAATGGTGAACTCTGGTCAGTCGGTTAAATTTCACATTGACACAGGATCATCTGTGAATGTTCTTCCTCAAGCACTTGTACCAAAAGGTACAGATGTCACGCTGACTGATACAACACTGAAACAGGTGACAAGATCAAGCCGGTTGGAGTTGCCAAAATGATGATGCGCAACCCATCCAATGAGAAGAAGTACACTGTGAAGTGCCTGATTGTCAAACAGAACCTGACTCCGATACTCGGCCTACGAGCAAGTGAAGTGATGAAGTTCATCACGGTGAATGAGCCAAATGTGTTTAATGAGAGTGAAGTCAACCTACTAGAGTTGTGCAGAACACCACAGGACATTATAAAACAGTTCCAATCCGTCTTCCATTTGGCCTCAATGTGTCTGCAGAGATCTTCCAAAGAAAGTTTCATCAAGCTCTGGATTGACTGGAGGGAGTCGTGTGTGTAGCTGATGACATTGTGGTGGTAGGATGTGGAGACACGATGAGTGCTATCTGACAACATGATGAGAGACTCACAGCCCTACTACAAAGATGTGAACAGTTGGGGATCAAACTCAACAAGGAGAAGATGCAGTTGAGACGGTCGCACATCAAGTTCCTAGTACATGTGTTGACAGATGAGAGCCTACGCCCAGATCCGGAGAAAGTACGATGCGTGCAACAAATGACAGAACCAGCAGATGTGGGCGAACTGAGGAAATTCCTGGGATTCATACAATACCTCACAAAGTTTCTCCCAAATCTGTCCGACATCATGGAGCCGATGAGACAACTGACCAAGCCGGGCGCAGACTGGCAGTGGGGAGATGCCCAGAGAAAGGCGTTCCTCTCTGCTAAAGCATTGGTGACAACAGAGCCAGTACTCCAATACTACAGACCTGAGGCGGAACTGACAATCCATTGTGATGCGAGCGACAAGGGCCTAGGTGCAGTGCTTCTCCAAGATGGTCAACCACTCGCATACAGCAGCCGTGCTCTAACTGACACAGAAGGAAGGTACGCTACCATCAAGAAGGAAATGCTAGCAGTAGTATGGTCTGTTGAGAAGTATCACCAATACACATTTGGAAGGTATACTGTGGCGCACTCGGATCACAAGCCACTGGAGCGTATCATGACCAAACCCCTGAAGGATGTTCCGAAATGCCTGCAAAACATGTGTATGCGACTGCAGCAGTATGATGTTACCATTGTGTACAGGCCGGGAGATGAACAACACCTGGCCGACACTCTGAGCTGCGGCGACCACAGAGTGACCAACAAAACTCCCTTGACGGACAATGAACAAGAGATGGTGAATGCAGTTGGGCCCAGCCTTATAGGGGAGCAATGGAGAGATGAACTGATGAGACAAACTGCAGCGGATGACAGCCTACAGGCTCTGAAGAGAGTGATTTTGGATGGTTGGCCAGAAGACAGAAGCTTGGTGCCAGATGTAACCAAGCCTTACTTCCAATTCCGAGATGAACTGGCAGTGTATGATGGGACTATCTACAGAGGTGAAAGAGCAGTCATCCCCACATCCATGAGGCCAGCCATCAGGCAAGAAATCCACAGTTCGCACTTGGGAGTACAGGCATGCCTACGCAGAGCCAGGGAATGTGTGCGAGTGACCATGGCAGATAATCCCAACTGACATTTTTTAGTGGAAAGATGTCGAATATCTGGTGACTGTGGATCACTTTAGCAACTTCTTCGAAATTGACAAGTTGCAGAAGACGGACACAAAGACAGTGATTGGTAAGCTCAAGAAACACATGAGCCGAAATGGTCAGCCACAAGTTCTAATCTCGGACAACGGATCTCAATTCACGTCAGCAGAGTTCATGAAGTTTGCCAACGAGTGGAACTTTGAGCATAGGACATCCAGCCCGCACCATCAGCAAGTAAATGGAAAAGCAGAGGCAGCAGTCAAAATTGTGAAGACACTCATGACCAAAGCAGACGATGACCAGACAGACACGTACAAAGCACTGTTGGCACACAGGAATACTGTTCAAGATGGCATGACTACTAGTCCAGCACAGAGATTTCTGGGAAGAAGAACTCGCACAAATCTGCCTTCCACCAACAAATTACTGGACCCAGACGTGTAAAACATGCGAAACAGAGACGAGTTGTTCAAACAGAAAATAGTAATGAAGGACATGATCGAGCAGCCAAAGACATGGAAGCATTAATCAGCGGTGACACAGTGCGAATGCGACCCGTTTCGCTAAACAACAAAGTGTGGGAGAAGGCAAAGATAATCCGCAGACTTGATGACAGATCGTACCTCATAGACAATGGAAGGAGACTGCTGAGGCGAAACCGTATAGACCAGAGGAGATACAACCACGACCTGCCTAACATTGACAAGGAACAAAAGACACAAGGAGATGGGGACCACATAAAGCAAACCACTCCTGGTACTCCACGTGTCAACAATGATCCAGAGCCAGTGGAGGACACCAGAGAACAAGACCAAGGAGCACCGACAACAACGACCAGGTCAGGAAGACGGTCACGACAACCCGCCTACTTGAAGGACTATGTGTGACAGTTTAAGAACAGTGCATAATCACAACGATGCTTAATTGCATGTGACTTTTAAGTTTTGATATTTCAGTATTGTGTTTGACATTATGCTGAAAGGACTGTGACAAAGGAGTGCACGACTTGCTCTGCTCCCAGCCTGTCTAACACCAAGAAGGTGATTTTATTTGCGTATTCGTGTTACCGTTAATAATCAAACAAAAATATGAGGGAAAGGATGTTACGTTATTATGTATCTTGTCTGACAGGTGGCGCCACTTACCTGTCATTGAGCGGCAAGCCTCATGGGGGTTCGGGAGTCGTCCGGCATGGTGAATGTGCTAATAAAGTGTTGTAATCTAAAACTATGTGCATTTACTGACTAACGAAACACCTACTGAAACGGTTTCAGTGGCAGGCAAGGTTGCTGTGCTGTTTTGAAGATTTGCAAGTTGTTCTGACCTTGTATTTTTATACTATGGTGTGGTTATTGGTTAAATGTGCACATTTCACCAAGTAAACTATACATTTTATGAAAGACCAGCTCATTTTTGACTTTATTCCAAATACATAATAGTTAGTGCAACATAACTCACTTTTACAAACATATGCACTTGTCATCCAACACATTTTGCATGGTAAACATATTGTATTTTTAGTTTGTGTTACAACATTTGTTGCCTGGCATCCTGCAAGAAATTGCAGGCACAATATTGTAATATAGATGTTTATGTAAGTGCAAAGTCGTGATTTTGAAATGCAAATCTGCATGGTTGACAATAATCGATAAAATTAGGATTCGTTGGTACTTGTTTTATACCTTTAGAGAAGCCTCAATGAGGAAAATGGCAGTTGGACCAGACTGAGCCAGGAGGAGGAGCCACTAGTCCTCTCTGCACTGCTCTGGGACTGGATCGACCATCTGAAGGCGAGTATTCCCACTTCACACTAATGATTTCTCCAAACTATTATCTTTACATCTGCAGTGAACATTATCAGATACGTGGAACCTGTGAACACAATTAGTTTTAAAACACTTGTTTACTTTACTTACATAGTCCTCTTAGTACCCACTGGCACATAGGGCCAAGGGTCCTCCACCTCTTCCTGTCTGCAACTACCTATACAGCCTGGCCCCAGCTTAGATGTCATTGCTCGAGTTCTTTTTCCAGTCTTCAGGTTTTTTGGGCCGTCCTCATTACCTTTTACCTTCAGGTGTCCATCATAGTGCTGCTTTTGAGATGCTATCATCCATCTTTCTCAGGACATGGCTGATCCATCCCCATCATTGTTTACTATAAAGGGTTCTTTTTAATTCAATATTTTCTGTGTAGCTCTTTCTGATTAATTTAGCAAAACATGTAACCTATCCGGCATCCACTGCAACATGCTGGATTGGTTGTAGGACATAGTTTTGGTGAAATCATCCAGCAATCTATTAAATTGTTTTTGACTGGATCTGGTAACAATATCGCAAAAAATTGCAGAAATCCTTTATAAATAATTCACGCCATATATTTGTGTATTATTATGATTTTATTATAACAACATTATATAAATAAATCTAACATACTATAATTCATGCCAACGTTCATTGTTTACCCGTAACTGTTGATCGTCAGTTCAAATCACATCCAAAGAGCAACTATCACAAATATCTTAGTGCACATTTACGGGTCTTGCAGATACACATATCAGCATACAAACATGTACACAGATTGGAGTGACACGTAAGGTTTAGAATTGGCATTGAAAGAGCCATCACATTGTTGTAGGAACCAATTCTACATGCTCAAGACTTGCCACATATGTTGGAGTTTATCGAAGAACCTCGCACAGGCCTTGGCCAACTAGACAAGGTGAATAACTACTGTTTTATATATATATATATATGCACATACATACTGATACATTGATATAGATGTATAATATATGTTATACATATATCAGTGTATCAGTATGTGTGCATGCAAGCGTGCATATGTTTATTGTGTGGGAATAGATGAGTGACACATGTGTCCACACTGTACAATATTTATTAGAAATGCACTTTTCATTCTGTCTTATATATAAAATCAACATTTTTATATACATATACAGTGTATGAAAGAAAATATTCGTACACACAACAATAATTTTAACTCATTAAAACAGGCCTTCAGTTACGAGCCTACATGCACAATCATATGTCATGGATTCTTACGCTGTTGGGCTGTTGGGCTGTTGGAGTATCATGCGGTATATTTGCGCACAGCCTTTTCATGTAAAATGCTGTATTGCGAGGATATGAAATATTTTCTCTGTAGTATTTTATTATATAAATGGTTGCACCATATCAAGCATGTCCAATCAACTAGTTTCTTCGGTTATATAAATATCAGAAGAAAAAATGTGAAAGAAAAGTCATAACATTGTGTTGAATAACCCTGTCTTCAAGCACTTTTTTCATGGAATTCTACAAAAATACACCAAAACTTAATCATAGCTGGGCTTTTTACAAATAACACAAGCCCCCACAAACATAACTGTAGGGGTTTCTCACGCCCAGCCCCTACGTGGAAACTGACAATCTGCTGTTCGTTGCAGGGTGCCCGAGCGACCGTTGTCCACTTGGCAGCTGCAGTGGCCCTGCTACGGCCAGTGTCCGAATCCTTCCACATCTGCGTGCTTCAGCGCCTCATCTCGACTCTCACTCACCAGAACATGGTCCTGGAGCCACACTTGATGCTCTTGGGCGACCTCCGACTCACGAGCAGCACGACGTTGGTGATGAGGGACAATGTCGCTAACCGACTGACTGTCTTCTTCAAACGTCTCATCATGTGGTTCTGTGAGGTAGCGAACCACGATGCAAAGAAGGACAAAGATTCTGATTCGACAGGCGATAGTATCAATGAAGAGGGCGCCACGAGCAAGGGGAAGCACAGAGGGAAGGGGAAGGGAACGAAGGGGGAGACGAGACGGGAGTGTGATGTCAACGAGGAGGAGGGGAGGAAGAGGGCGGAGGAGATGGCGCCATCTGATGGTGAGGAAGAAGGTTGACAGGTTTAGTGAGAATGGTGTGATGTAGCATGCACGCATGCACCAGTAGTGCAACATGGGTAGCCATGAAACCCATCACATTAGGACATACATACCACATGATACCTGCCAACGAAACCCAACAGCATTTAATTTATGCGCAGACACATGTTTGACACCATACAACCCTAAGTTATAACACGGTGGCCGTGTATTGCTCGCAGCAAAGTTAACTTTTTCTCCAAGTTGTGTGAGATCGACCTTGTTGAAGGTGGCCTGAATGCCTGCTCCTTGGCTGAACCTTTCTGCTTTATCCTTCGTCTCTTGCTCGATCTACATGAAATATGTCGTACGTCACAACACTTTATTCTACCCCAGCTAACTTTGCCATCATTGCATAAGTTCACAGTCTCAAAAACTGCATAGCATTACGTATGAGCAGGTGGTGGCTTGGTCATCACTACGTATCACATGGAAAATAAATCGCCAGTGGCTCCACCTTTTGAGTGGAAAATATACTAATGCACATTGACCCTATTGTAGATATCAGAAATGGGCAGCCACTGGGTACTGTCTTGGCAACTATATCATGTCAGTTGCATCTGGCTACAGTTGGATGTGGTTTTGGAAACCATTTTGGATAGCTCAAAGTCTTCCACAACACATATTTGTAGAGTTTTTGGACTCTTGAAACAATGCCTATCATTATCACACTAAAGAGAACTTCTTGGCCTAGGATCTCGCGTAAAATGTCTGCATCTGAAGACATTCCAGGAACTTATATAAATTTATTTAAACAATGGACTTTCAGCAGAGATGGTGGCTATAACTTTCCAAATGTGTTATTAGTTAAGCATGTACACTGGGTATGTATGCCTCATGGCAAAACAGGATAATACAGCCTGTATGTCGTAAGTTTCAACTTAATTATAGCACTATTTAATATTTTACTTCAGAAATGTTTGAAAACTATACATACCTATTTAGTGGTGTGTTACTCACCAGTTGTATAAAACAATAATCTTTTGTGATATTTGGTCAAACATGACCGCTAATACAACTGCATGTTGGAACTGTATGCAATGCATCTAGGTATATGATTTGACGCACACATGTAAATGTGATATGCACATATTGTCTGATATTCACACGTGTTGTACATGTAATTTGACTATCGGTGTGTTTAACTAATTATGTTAAATGCACTTCATATTTATAATTATTCTGCTCAGTTTGAAATTAATTATGTATAATAACGGCGTCTGTACAAGTTAGAGTTCAGGAGTACGGTACACTTTGTTCCTCCTGGTTTCATTACCATCACCAATATTTGTATATAATCTGGCTGTGACAGCATTTAACGCGTTTTCTCTGAGCTTTATTGATAGTCTTTGATCTGAGTACATTTCAGATAGGAAATTGTAAATATGGATATATTTATAATATATAATAAGGTACAATTTATGTGTAGAAGTGAGCATTATATTTTTTAGCTTTTACAACATTGCAGTAAATCTGAAGCTGTTCGTTAGAATACCAGCCAGGGTATTATCCCAGTTTTATGCTCTTTTTGTCATGAGTGTCTTTGTGAAATAATGTCTGACTAGAAATATCAATTGTCCCTCTTTATGTAACACTGCATGCTACTGGTGGGGGAACATACAAGTCTTATGCTGTGTTCACACAGAAACGTTTATGATGTACAGTACTATTGTTCGCAACACCACATATCCTTTCTGCAATTGTCGTACACATGAAGTCAAACCACTCAGGTAAAGCAGTTTAACTTTATGTCTACACAGCTTTATGTTTCTACTTGTTCTAGCTGATAGAATTGCACTATGTTTTGGTTGAACACGGAGATACAGGACACTGGTGTACAGTGTATTGCCTGTATCAATGGTAGCGATACGGTCCGATACCATCAGCAATGTATGTTTTATCTTATATATTTTTTATCGTTTTACCAACGTGTCACAATATGACTGCATTTAACAGGTATTCCCAGAGTTTTGATCTCACTTTGGAAATATGAATATAATATTTATTGATAATAATATAATAGTGTGTGAAAACACCAGCCAAGATGTAGCACTATGTCAACCAAATGCATTCCTCAGCGCAGCGTATTACTACTGCTATTTCTTCATTCCTCGTATGAAAGGATGTACAGTGGTTCCACACAAATACTCGGAAGATGAATGTCTGTCTGATCCCAACACAGTGTGGAAATGTTTACCCTCAAGTTTGACGAAACATTCCTGCATGAGATATTGCAGTTCATTTGTTATTGCGTTTGTACAATGGTGTTAATATGAGATAAACCCTGTTTATGTTATTGAATATTGTGATTTCTGCTAAGATGTTATGCCTGTCTGACAGGAGAATGAATTGATCTCACTGGGTCACAAGTAAAATGTTATTGTGTTGCATTTTATCTATGTAGTCAGCATGAAGCACCCATTAAAAAAATTGAGGACTGCCTTTGTCTTAGCGTTACCTATCAAAAAGTGCTGTATGTAATATATATATATATATATGTATATATATATATGTATATTATGAATGTATATATGTATATATATGTATGTATATATATATATATATGAAGGATTTCAGGGCAAAATGCGATATACCCATTTTCTTCGTTTTGAGAAAAATTCACTTTTGTGTTTCAACCTCAAAGTTTAATCAAAAACTTGTAAACAAAGTTGGTGTATATTAAGAATCCAAAATCATAGAGAATGGTAGCAAGGTCTGAAATATTAGTTACGTTTTTGTGACGCAAAATGGGATATTAAGTGATTTTGTTATCTAAACGCAGTGTATCCATACAGCGAGTGCCGTCACCCACTTAGCTGCAATAAGCCAACTTAATGACATTTACTTTTATTAAGTAACAAAGATTATGAATCCATCAATATAATAATCGAATCACATATTCACGGTAAGCATGTCGGCCCTAGTTGTATTGCTACAGAATATCTACAATTCACCGACCTATTAGTAGTCTCTCTAATAGTTATAACAATATTCTTTAATTTTCTCCGGCAGCTAAACATTCGTATATCACGTTTTTATTAAAAAGTTGTATGTTGCTAATTGCGTTTTGAAAACAGATGCTCTTTTGTGCACATTGTTTAATGGGGATTTCACATGTTTTTTGTATAAAGTATGTAGTATCCTAGCTCAATACGTGTTTAAACAAACGGTTCGTCCTGGTTTGGGCAAAATTTCAAAAATGACGTTTATTGCGTTTTGCTCTGAACCCTTCATATATATGTATATATCCGCTTCAGTGATGTGTCTCTGCAATTCCTTACAATGCTTTGTATTGATTTAGTTGTAGAGATAAATTTCCAACAAACTACAGTGTATTTATGCTATATAAAAGTGAAATCCAAGCCTGCAAACACACATGCACACACGCACGCATGTATACACACACATGCATACACGCACGCATGTATACACACACATGCACACACGCACGCATGTATACACACACATGCACACACGCACGCATGTATACACACACATGCACAACGCACGCATGTATACACACACACATGCACACACGCACGCATGTATACACACACACACACGCATGTATACACACACACACACGCACGCATGTATACACACACATGCACACACACACGCATGTATACGCACACACGCACGCATGTATACACACACACTGTCTGTGTATTTATCTACTTAAATACATTGAATGGTGTTTATTTTTATTCTGCTCAGTTTGGAATTATCTACTTATATAAGATCTCTAATAAATGTGGTGTCATGGATCACTTTCAGTTGTCAAAGAACCACCTATAAAATTAACATATTTAACATACGTACCAGTGTGTATTTCCTACATTCTGCCATTGTTCCAACTGAAAAAGTAATATGAATCTCTTGCCACTCAAACAATGCATCAGTTCTACTCTTTAGGAATAAAGACAGATCCCAAGAGCTCTTTCACCTTGGTGAAACGGATCATTTAAATAAAAATAGTATGCATCATTTTTAGTTACTTATTATCCATATAACTAATCATTTGTAATTTGTTATCTCTCATGTTTTAACTAATTTATCTTTATTCTACTAATTAAATATCACACATGCATGCATGCTGCACGCACCCTGCCACATGCACGCCGCACGTATGCACACATACACACACAGGTATTCACTTCACTTTCCCATAACCTGTAAGGATCGCTGTGGCACCACCAGTGACTTTATAGCCAGCTCTCTCCATGTTTCCCTGTTCTCCACAGCCCTCTGGGAGTTGTCGAACTCCAGTCCTGTCCATTCTTTGATATTATCTTCCCACCTCTTTTTCTGTCTACCTCTTCTTCTCCCCTCTCACGGTACCTTGAAAGATGGCCTTTGCAAGGCCAGATGATCATGAGATGTGGCCGTACCACTTCAGTTTACACTTATTGACCGCTGTAAGGAGGTCTTCGTATGGTCCGATGGCTTGTTTGATCTTGTCGCAAATGTCTTTGTTAGTAACATGGTCTTTGTGTGATATGCGCAAGATCCTCCGAAAGCACCTCATTTCCATGGCTTGTATCCTTCTGTAGATCTGCTGAGAGGGTCCATGTTACACAAGCGTATAGAAAGATGGACATGACAAGGGAGCGCATCAGCCTTATTTTTGAACTGACATTGATGTTACAGTTGTTCAATATGGGTTTCAACCTTGTAAGTGCTGCTGTTGTCTGTGCAATCCTGGCAAGTATCTCAGGTTTGGAACCCTCGTCTGTGATGATTGATCCCAAGTCTCTGTCCATTAACTTTGACCTCTGTGTTGATGCCTTGTGTATTGTTTGTTATCAGTTTGGTCTTTTCGGTGCTGATCTCCATGCTGTATGCTGTAGAGGTTTTGTTGAGGGACTCAACCAAGTTGACTAATTCTTGTTTTTCTCCTGCTAGGCCGTAGATGTCATCAGCGAAGTGAAGGCTGGTGATTGTCCTGCCTCCAATGCTGATAGTGCCTTGATGGTTTTTCAATGCATCATTCATGATCCTTTACAGAAACATGATGAAGAGGGTGGGTGATAGTAGGCAATTTCGAACATCCACTGTTGTTCGAAACTAGTCTCCTATGCTGCCATTGAAGATGACTACATTGGTGGCCTTGTCATATAGGTGGTCAACCTACCGGTCAAGATTGGAGTCGATGTTGTACTTGCTCATGGTCGCCCATAGGGCTGCATGCCATACCCTACCAAAGGCCTTCTTAAAGTCTATGAAGACACGGTACAGGCTTTGCTGGTGTTGAAGGTGTTTCTTGCAAAGGATTCTAAGGTTGAAGGTCTGTTCACTGGTGCTCCGTCCTTCTTAATGTCTATGAAGACACGGTACAGGCTTTGCTGGTGTTGAAGGTGTTTCTTGCAAAGGATTCTAAGGTTGAAGATCTGTTCACTAGTACTCCGTCCTTCTTAATGTCTATGAAGACACAGTACAGGCTTTGCTGGTGTTGAAGGTGTTTCTTGCAAAGGATTCTAAGGTTGAAGGTCTGTTCACTAGTACTCCGTCCTTCTTAATGTCTATGAAGCCACGGTACAGGCTTTGCTGGTGTTGAAGGTGTTTCTTGCAAAGGATTCTAAGGTTGAAGGTCTGTTCACTAGTACTCCGTCCTTCTTAATGTCTATGAAGACACGGTACAGGCTTTGCTGGTGTTGAAGGTGTTTCTTGCAAAGGATTCTAAGGTTGAAGGTCTGTTCACTAGTACTCCGTCCTTCTTAAAGTCTATGAAGACACGGTACAGGCTTTGCTGGTGTTGAAGGTGTTTCTTGCAAAGGATTCTAAGGTTGAAGGTCTGTTCACTAGTACTCCGTCCTTCTTAATGTCTATGAAGACACGGTACAGGCTTTGCTGGTGTTGAAGGTGTTTCTTGCAAAGGATTCTAAGGTTGATCTGTTCACTGGTGCTCCACCCTGTTCGAAAACCCACTTGTTCTTCTGCGATGATCCACGTGTTGAGTAGGATTTTCAGCATGACTTTGCTCGGGTGATTGATGAGGCTGACTGATCTATAATTTTGGCACAGCTGTAGGTTGCCTTTCTTGGGAAGCATGATGATCAGTGACTAGGTCCATGGGATGGGCCATTCTCCTGTCTGTCAGATCTTGTTGCAGATTGTTGTGAGGGTGGTGATCAAGGCTTCTCCCCCAGCTTGAACAAGTTCTGCCGGTATGTTGTCAATTCCAGCTGACTTTCCTTTTTCACAGATTTCACTGCAGCCTCCACTTCCTCATGAAGAATGAGGTAGTCATCCTCTTCGGTGGTCAGTGGACAATTTAGTATCGCTGGGTCTCCATTGGTCTTGTAGTTGTACAGTTCTGAGCAGTATTCTGTTCATTGGTTGAGAATCTGTTATTCTTCTGTAATGCATTTCCCTGATTTGTCTTGGGTGGTGGTAATTATTCCTTTCTTCAATGTTGTCAGGTCTTTCACAACTTGGGAAGCCTTCTTGCTGTAGTTCTTGCTCAGACTGTCTTCAATTTCACAACATTGTTCTGCTATCCAGGCATCTTTTGCTCTTCTCATATCTTGTCTGATCTTCCTGTTGACTTCTCTGTATTTTGCTGCTCCTTCAGGATCATGTTGTCTCTTTTTGAGTTCTCTTCTTTTGTCACAGAGATCGAGGATGTCTGCTGTGACTCACGGTTTCTTTGTCTGGCTGTGTCGGTCACTATTTTGTTGAAGGTTTTAGTCAGCAAGTTCAGGTCAATGTCTTTGTCATCCAGGATGGTAAAGGGTGCAAATGTCCCACCTATGATTGCTTTGAATGCTTCTGCTACACCAGGATCCTTAAGTTTCTTGATGTCAAATTTGATGCTTGTATGATTTACTTGCTGATCCTCTTCAGGCAAATGTGGAAGGTTGTCATCAACAAGTCATGATCACTTCCGATATCTGCTCCTGGAAAGGTTTGTGTTCTGGCAATGTTCATGCCTGTGCGAAAGAGCTGTTTCACCAAGATGTAGTCAATCTGACTGTGGTGTTTTCCATCTAGGCTGTGTCAGGTCCATCTTCTGGATGCTTTGTATGGACCAAATGTGTTAGCCAGTATTAGTTTGTTGTATGTTGCAAACTCAAGCAGCCTGTGTCCTCTCTCATTTGCTTCAGCATTGCAGAAAGGTCCGCAAGTGTTTTGCCAGTTGGTCTGTGCAACCTCTCTCATTTTTGCATTCTAATCTCCTAGTACAATTAAATTGTCTTTCTTTGGTGTTTCCTCAACGATATCTTGCAGTTAGCCATAGAAATGTTCCACCTAACTGTCATCGCAGTCAGATGTTGGGGCATAAACTTGTATGACTGTGATGTTGAAGGGAGTTACCCTCAGGCGGATGGTGATGAGGCTGCTGGAGATGGAGTGACAACCCATGACAGTGTTCACGATGTCTTTGTGTACATGAAAGTTTGTGGTTGTTCTTATTGCCACTGAAGTAGACCTAGTGTCCTTCTTCACTTCGTGTTTCGCCAAAGTTTTTCCAATGCATCTCGGAGAGTCGAAGCAGTTTCCATCAGTATCTCTCCATCTCATGTGTGAGTTCTTTCAGTTTCCCTGCAGCTCTCAGTGTCCTGACGTTCCATGTGCCGATGGTGATATTGTCTCTTCCACGGATCTTCTTGGTAGGGGCACCAGTAGCATACTTGTCACCTCCATCCTGGTGTATGGCGGAAGGCGGAAGGCGCAGTCATTGTTGACCCGGGCTGCGTCCAATCCGGTAGGTGATTTGAACTGTTTTTCATGATCATTGTGTGTCTTGGGCAGATTTACAACCTAGCGGAGTCCACCCCTCTCCAGGCTGGTTGACCACAGCCGATATCCACTAGAAGATTTGGCATGCCTTGATCCCGAACACGTGGTCGTTGAACTCTCCCTGGAGCCCTTCAGTCATGGCCATTGACTTCATCGAAGAAGACATCTGCCCTGTGATATAGTGCTAGCATCACCATATTTTACCCATAGGAGGTAGACTCGTGGGGACGGGAACATCTTATTCCATCCTGTGCAGGTCCATTGAACCTGTCCACTGCTCAGACACAGTTATTACTCTATGTAAATAAGCACCATGTTTTCACTAATTTATTAGAATTTCATTGGGGGATTTTTTTTAAATAACCAACTATTTTGACAAGTGTATTTCCATGTTATTTTCAATGGAATCTCTCTTCAGTAAAAAAAAATTTTTATGTTCATACATTTATATGCATAAAATAAAATATTAATATTTTTCAAAATAAAAACATTTTCTCTTTTATATTACTGATTGGATGAATATGCTCGTTATCTACAAACTTATATTCCTACTAAGCAGAAGAAAAAGAAAGTTTGTAACATTACATTATATTATAATAATTTATATTCCCACCCACTTCCAAATAGCCACTCAGGGGTAGACTTTTCACAGTTGGGCAGGTTAAGGCATTTTTTCAAAACATTTATATCAAACGAAGATGACATGTGATGTGGATTATGTAACCCGAAACAATCGTAGAAGACACGGAGAGCCCTGTGAGCAACTGTACACAGAGCTGTATCTACCAGCAATATAAAGTTCTTTCATGAAGCCGACCTCTGGTGTGACACTGCTCCCAAGAAATATTTTCCCCACATATGCTCTTTATTTGTAGTGTTGTATGTGTGGAATGCCTGCCAGCTTGTTTTTGTGGACTTGTACACACACAAATCTGTCATCCTGGGGAGGAACCTAGAAAGTGTCACCACCTCTGGAACTGGGTGCACTAGGCATCATTTCAACACTTCTGTTTTCTATTTGTTTGATATCTTTTTGTTTGCCATGTCTGTTTCTGTCTTATCCCTGCATTCACTCCTGTCTATGTGTGTCCGTCCATCCAAGGATCTCTATTTTCAAACACTCGTTTGGAAATTATTTTTATGTGAGTATGTATATACACATATACCTGGTACATGCATATATGTATATAATAACAAATATATATATAAGTATAGGAAATTAGTCCCACTATTATAGCCATCTCACCATTTAGGTGACTTTGCCCAGCCCAGAAGGTGACCTTAACTGTATGGTTCCATATATAAACTAAACAAATATAATCAGATTAACAATTATATCAGTATAGAAATGAACAATTGTCTGTGACCAGAATTGTTAGGTGACTGTATTAGCTGGGTTAATTTCCTATACTTGACTATTACAGTGATGATTTGGGACTGTCACAGACTGACCATAATTGCAAGGTGGCTGTATTACTGAGGGATGACTCTGTCTGCACAGGCAGCTCAGCTTTCACGCAGTTAAGAAAAAGGGCACATTTTATTTACAAAAATACTTTAATTATACAATCATAACAGCACAGCAGATTTCAGGCACATAATAAATACATTTAGCATATGTATACAAAGACACAATCTGTAAATACAAGTTCAATCATTGCTCTAATGTACACTTACTGTTTGAAACATGTCACAAAGTTAATTGAAATAGTTAGAGGATCACATACAAATTATGCACAAAACAGGTCGGTCAGCTGTTATTACAAGAGTACATAGTCGCATGAGTGGAAACAAGTACTTGATCAAAGTACTTGAGAACTTTGTAAGTAACAAGTTTGAGATACAGGTATTAATGTTTTTTATTTATAAATATACTTAAACCCTTAAAAACATACTTTCTTCAGTTAAACCCCCTAAAGGTACAGTTAACTATCTGCATTAATAAATAAAATTCAAAAAGATATAAATATATTCCACCTAACCAGTATGTCTGTAAGAAATTGTGAAAATTATTAGCAAGATGGAAAATTGTATTCACAACATGACCATACTATCAAAATATTTTGGCATGTGCACAATTAATTACATTTCATTAATAACAAAATAATAATGCAATAGCTCATACTATCAAATACTCAATCTTGCATGAATGCAATTATTCTTTTGAAAATGTTCACCCAAGTACTGACAAGTACTCATGTAAGTACTTTGGCCTCACCCCGGGAGATTCTAGTAGTTAATTTCACACTGAAAACGGCAACACAATCTTGAAGATTAACGACAAACATGTCCGATAACGCCATTCAAAATACTCAACTCAGCATCACTGGAACCCTTGCTTTACCATCTGAACAGAACAACAAACGACAACAGTTAACTACAGTGGGTTTGACCTGTTAAATGTAGACTCTCGGTAGGCCACCAAATCACCTGGAATGATCAGATACCTTGAAAAACATCTTATATATTCTCCAAATTAAAATTAAGATATAATTATTGGTCAAATGTATCAAAAACATGTATGAGCATTCACAGAATGCAGGCTAAATTAATTAACTGAAAGGCATCCATTACACCTTAGTAACTTAATGCAACCGTATTTTAAATTAATGCTTGGAATATATTGATCTATAAACAGTACAATAATGTGTGCCAAGAAAATTACATTTAAGTACCACACCAAAGACCTAAACAACTCATCCGGGATCCAACTAATTTAATTAGAACTTAATTATATATTTCTACATGCAGCATGTCTTAATACTCTGGAAGACAGCACATTATTCAAACAATTCTTTTCTCTAATAGCAATGCACATCTGACATCACATCATTATGTGACATCTCCTTACACTTTTGGTGACATAGTAAAGATGACACATCACAATCTTACTCAAAGTGACACATGATACACTTTATCATTGAAGATACACATGACACATCATAACATGAACTTCTGTCATACGTCAACCATTCGGTGACATGACATGTGATATGACATGTCTAGATGACACACCATACACTGCCACATACGTGTTACACTGTCTTATTCTTCTTGACACACAACGCGACACACGACACATCCACTTGTTATGACACTCTAGTGGAGGGACTCACGTGAAGTAGTAAGCGAGTTCCTCCTCTTCCCGTGATGCCTGCTCACTGCCGTCATCCTCCACCTTGAGGAAGCTAGGGGGCTCCGAGCGGAATACCAATGGCCGACCCGTCTGTAAATAACAACACTGGTGTTTTATTGCAACCGATCAGGAAAACATGCAGTTCTACTTTTTGAGCTTTAGACTTGAAAATGGAGTTGAGAAACACATAGCACATTGGGAGAAATAATAATAAAAAATGTATATAGCACCTGAATACATTTAAATTTAATGTTTTATGGCACATTACACAAAACTGCATAAATTAAATGAAGCAATTACGGCTTAAGAACAATATTAATAATATGAAGTGTATAAATATACAAATATAAAATTGCAATTAAACATACATATGCTATGCTTATTGTCACATTACTTAAAATATGAAGCAGGCAGAGTAATGTAATCACGTTAGTTATACCTATAAAAGATTTATTTAAAAGTTATGTGTTAAGGGGATGCCCTAAACTTGAAAAGGGAGACAGGAACTGAGTAAGACGATAATTAGTTGTCTACAGTATTCAAATTATCATTCAGCAATGATAAAAAATTTGAGATCTACTCTAATGATTATTTGCAGAGCACAAAATTGACTAATTAAATTAAAGTTAACTGCAGATTACACCGTGGATGATTGACATGATCTTAAAAATATAAATCTGTAAACTCTGATTCAACAGTAGGAGTGCCTCTTACCCTCTTCTTTGGCTCCGCCTTCGCACGCTCGAGAGCGCGACGTATCCGCTCCTCCTGATGGATCCGCTGCTGCTCCACCTTGTCTTCCCTCTGCCTCAGGCGACGCTCCTTCTCCTTTGCCTACAGTGTCACCATAAGTGTCACCACAAGAGGCAATATAAGTGTTACCACAAGTGTCACCACAAGGGGCAGCATAAGTGTTACCACAAGTGTCACCACAAGGGGCAGCATAAGTGTCACCACAAGTGTCACCACAAGGGGCAGCACAAGGGGCAGCATAAGTGTCACCACAAGTGTCATCACAAGTGTCACCATAAGGGGCAGCATAAGTGTCACCACAAGTGTCATCACAAGTGTCACCACTATGAGCAGCATAAGTGTTACCACAAGTGTCATCACAAGTGTCACCATTATGGGCAGCATAAGTGTTACCACAAGTGTCATCACAAGTGTCACCACAAGGGGCAGTATAATTGTCACAAAAAGTGTCACCACAAGTGGCAGCATAAGGGGCAGCATAAGTGTCACCACAAATGTCACCACAAAGGGCAACATAAGTGTCACCACAAGTATCACCACAAGTGTCACCACAAGTGTCACCACTGGGTAATGATTACAATGTCACGATAAGTGTCACCACAACTGTCACCACACAAATTTCACATTTCTCACCACAAGTGTCACCAAAGTGTTATGATAAGTGTCACCATAAGTGTCAACACAAGTGCCCTCACAAATGTCATTCCACACGTGTCATTCCACAAGTGTCTTCATACAAGTGTCACCATATATAGTGTGTAACCACAAATGTGTTACCATAAGTGTCACCAATACACACGTGTCACAAAACGTGTCATGCATTGTTACAACAATGCACTCTTACCACAATGCATTGTAACCACAATGCTTTGCAACTTCAATCCACTGCAAACACAATGTACAGTACTTTAACCATAATGCATTGAAACCACAAGGCACTGCAACCATAATCCAATGTAACCACAATGCAACGTGATGTTACCAAATGCATTGCTATTACTATGTACTGCAACCACATTGTCTGGTAGCCACAACATAATGCAACCATAATGCACTACAATACCAATGCTCTTTAACCACAATGCATAACAACCACATTACACTGTAGCCACAATGCACTTTAATGACACTGCATTGCAATGACAGTCCACTGTTACTAACTGCAACTATAACACATTGCAACTACAATACATGTTAACCACGATGTATTGCAACCACAATGATCTGCAATCACAATGCACTGTAACCATGATGTATTGCAGCCACAGTGCATTGCAACCACAATGCACATGAACCACAACCAATGCACTGCAATCTCAATGCACTGTAGCGTAATACGTTGTTAGAACATAACAATTAATGCAGACTGAAAACTATCCGCAGCGAAACATGATGCATTGTCACCAAACATGCAAGCACTTCTGTCTTGGCACATCACTGACCTATTGTGTCACTGTCCTGTCCTGTCAGCGTTCTATCACATCACTGTCCAGTCACCTCACTGTCCCATCACCTCACTGTCCCATCACCTCATTGCCCCATCACTTCACTGGCCCATCACCTCACTGTCCTGTCACCTCACTGTCCTGACACTTCACTGCCCTGTCACCTCACTGTCCTGTCATCTCACTGTCCTGTCACCTCACTGTCCTGTCACCTCACTGTCCTGTCATCTCACTGTTCCGTCATCTCACTGCCCCGTCACCTCACTGTCCCGTCACCTCACTGCCCCATCACCTCACCGTCCCGTCACCTCACTGTCCCGTCATCCCACTGCCCTGTCACCTCACTGTCCCGTCATCCCACTGTCCAGTCACCTCATTGTCCCGTCTCCTCACTGTTCCGTCATTTCACTGTCCTGTCATTTAACTGTCAATTCACTGTCCGGTCACTTCACTGTCCTGTTACTTCACTCTCCTGTCACTTCACTGTCCTGTACTGACCTTCTCTGCGGCCTCGACCTTGTCCTGAGGGAGCATTTCAATCTCCTCAAATAACTCCTCGAGTCTGTTCTCGATGTTTGTCAGCATCTGCAGCGTTCTGCGTCAACACATCATCTCTCTAACCAATGCATCTTCTTTATAAATCTTATATATAAACTACTTTCAGAATATTATGCATATTTCATTTTAACTTGGACAGTGGTCTTTATAAATTCCCAGATATTTTTCTAAAGGCCTCAGAGATATTTTGTTAGCATGTAGAGAGGCACATTGGCCATGCGACACAGTGAAATGCATTTTGGGCTCTGTCAGTACAGAAGAATAACGGAAATCTACTTGATGAGAAGTGATGGTGTCTCCATGGTGATGCTGCAATATTAATTGTTGTTTTTGTGTCACAATGACATTGCCTGCTGACAGCAACATAAATATTTCAATCACATGACACCTGTTTGGTACTACACAAATAACAGCACAGGCATCATGAACTGATCGCAATCATCATAAATATTTCGAGATTGTGAGAAGTCTAACTATAATATATTGATTCCACAAGTTACAATAACAACAGTCAATTTATTATAATTAATAATTCAGGCTTACGATTATTACATTTATAGCAGAGTAACACATACAATGCGATTATTAGAATTACATACAATAAACCTTCATGCTTGGCTGTTGGCAGGTATCCATTTCAATACTTGCTTTTTGCCTTCACACATGGTTTTGAGTTATTTTACTATAATGGTATGGATATGGAGTCTTAAACACTGGCCATGTTGTATTTTAAACTGTAAAAAACATTCTTCAATAAACTGTAAAAAACACAACCTGATAGACAGCCTAATTACTCAATGAGCAGAATGAGCAGAATGACTCACCCAATGTTTGCTTCATTCTCTCCAATGCAGTGTTTGTAGACATCCTCAACTTTACGGTTCAGTGCTTCCAGCATCAACTCCTGATCCTCTGACTTGAACTCGCCAAATGAGAATAACCTGCAGATAATCAGTTTCAAATAACATTGGTACTACTACTTCAGGTGGGATTGTCTGCTCCATAACCCAGCATCAACAGGGGCAGCAATCATTAGCAGGAAGCTCACAGAATTAGTTGTCATGAATGATGGAACATCGCGAAGATGGCTGAACCGACTGTTTTGTTTACAATTTCAACATTTTGTGATTGAAATGTTGAAAGTGTGACCACTATTTCAGGTACATTTAATATAACTTGGCATGCTGTTATTCAACTTTTTTTTTCTTCTAGGATTAAGAGCATTACATTAAAATAATTAGGAACAGGCAGCCTCATTTTAAATATCATTGTCAATACGTGGGATCGAATATCTAACTATAATTGGGCTACCATATGTATGTATGTTATGTAATTCCTAGATGATTTGCAACTCTGGCGTCAAATGTTCATGATTTCATTCATGGAGGGATCTGTAACACTTTTAAAATGTCATCATCACTAAGAAGAACGTCACCTGGCTTTTGTTTCTAAGTCTTTCGCTTTGTCCACCTCTTTCTTAATTGCATTCTTCAACTTGTCAATTTGTTCCTTCAAGATTGATGTTTCTTTGTCCCTGTAAAGAACCACCAATGAAATGTAATTAAATGCATTGTGACAATAATGAAAGATAAAGTCTTTTTGACAACACTGGAAGTGAAAAAATGGGGAAGTCATTGTGACAACAATGAAAGAGAAAGTAATTGTAGCAACAATGACAGTGAAAGTCATTATAACATCAAAAAAAATTACAGTCATTGTGACAACAATGAAAGTGAAAGTAATTGTAGCAACAATGACAGTGAAAGTCATTGTAACATCAACGAAAATGACAGTCATTGTGACAACAATGAAAGTGAAAGTAATTGTAGCAACAATGACAGTGAAAGTTATTGTAACATCAACGAAAATGACAGTCATTGTGACAACAATGAAAGTGAAAGTAATTGTAGCAACAATGACAGTGAAAGTCATTATAGCATCAATGAAAATGACAGTCATTGTGACAACAATGAAAGTGAAAGTAATTGTAGCAACAATGACAGTGAAAGTCATTGTAACATCAATGAAAATGCTTATCAGTCATTGTGATAACAATGAAAGTGAACATACTTATAACAATAATAAAAGTTAATGATATATATTTATATATCTATATATATATATATATAGTTTATACTATATGTTATGCAGTATTTCATGATCAAAACTATCAGATTGTCTTCATCTAAGGCCCACCCTAGATGCCCAATTTATGGTTCTATTTAGCCCCCACATGGAGTGACCACTGAACGTACATCTTCAACTGGGTGGCCCTGATGGTCTGCTTCATCTCTTCCAGGGCCTCTTCTGTCTCCTGACTGTTCTGGATGAGAGACAGGTTCTGCTCCTCCAACTCAGCGAAGATGTCCAGAAGCTGCTGGGGGTCGTCAAAGAACAGCACTTGCTCCTGGGGGAGGGACACACCACTATCAGTCTCTCACAGTCTCACACAGTCAGTCTCTTCACAAACACATCACAGTCAGTCTCTTCACAAACACATCACAGTCAGTCTTTTCACAAACACACCACTGCCAGTCTCTTCACAAACACACCACTATCAGTCTCCTCACAAACACACCACTGCCAGTCTCTTCACAAACTCACCACTATCAGTCTCTTCACAAACATACCTCTGCCAGTCTCTTCACAAACACACCACTATCAGTCTCCTCACAAACACACCACTATCACTCTCTTCACAAACACACCACTGCCAGTCTCTTTACAAACACACCACTATCAGTCTCCTCACAAACACTCCACTATCACTCTCTTCACAAACACACCACTATAAGTCTCCTCACAAACACACCACTATCACTCTCTTCACAAACACACCACTGTCAGTCTCTTCAGAAACACATCACATTCAGTCTCTTCACAGTCTCACACAGTCAGTCTCGTCACAAACACACCCATATCAGTCGCATCACAAACACACCACTATCAGTCTCTTCACAAACACATCACAGTCAGTCTCTTCACAAACGCACCACTGTCAGTCTCTTCACAAACACACCACTATCAGTCTCCTCACAAATACACCACTATCACTCTCTTCACAAACACATCACAGTCAGTCTCTTCACAAACACACCACTAACAGTCACTTCATAAACACATCACAGTCAGTCTCTTCACAAACACATCCCAATCAGTCTTCTCCCAAACACAAACAAACAACAAACAGTTGTTAGTGGTCTGCGCACGTCACCAACTTGCAGCAACATGTTCGTGATCCGACACACACCATCGGCAATATTTTGGACCTAGTAATTTTACCATCGTCAGGAAGCGTTCTGACATCAGTGACGGTGGGATCCCTGCTCACTGATCACCACACTGTACACTGCCTGCTCCAAGCACCAAAGCCGAACCGAACAAAGAAGCGGGTTTCTTATCGAAAATATGCTGCAATTAATCCCACGAATTTAAGATCAGATTTTGAACTTTCACACCTGGCAACACGCCCATGTAACAACATTGCAGACTTGTCGCAACAGTATGACACTTCCTTGCAAGAACTGTTAGACAGCCACGCTCCGTTGATCACATGGTCAATTACTGTGTGCCCCAACACGCCTTGGCACACAGTGGAATTATAGCTTGCTAAGCGAACGCTCCGACAAGCAGAGCAGAAATGGAGACTGACAAAGCTGCAGATTCATCGAGACATCTACACTGGACAGCGTGAAACTTACAAACAGCAAATACAGTGTGGATCATGGATGACTTGATGAAGAGAAAAACTACTCCAAAACAGCCCAGTCTTGTGCCTGGAATAGCACAACTGGCAGATGACTTTCTCGTGCACTTCACACGCAAAGTGTTAGACATTCGAAGCCAGTTAGTGAGTAGACGCCTGCAAACTGTCAATGCTGAGTATGTGCATTGTGAACAGTCTTGCACAGTCAATGCGTTTTACGGCATCACCACAGACGGCGTTCTCTCTTTGGTAAGGAAGTGTCCAACAAAATCAAGCACGCTCGATCCACTTCCTACCTCACTCGTGAAAACCAACATTGACATTCTTGCGCCGACATTAGCTACAATCATCAACATGCCGCTCGAGTCGGGGTCTGTGCCGGCCAACTTCAAACATGCTGTGATCACACCACTATTAAAGAAACCAAACCTTGATTCAGACTCGATGAACAACTACCATCCTATATCGAACTTGTCATTTGTTTCAAAGTTACTGGAGCGCCACGTAGCAGTCTAACTTCGCCAGCATCTAGACGACAACAATTTGATGGACATTTTCCAAAGTGCACACAGACAACATCACAGCACTGAGACAGCACTGGTGCGCATTCAGAATGACCATCTCCATTCCCTTGACAAAAGGAAAGGTGTGCTGGCAGTGCTGCTCGATATGAGTGCGGCGTTCGATACTGTTGACCACTCGATATGAGTGCGGCGTTTGATACTGTTGACCACTCAATATTAATGGCATTGAAGGCATCGCACTGAAATGGCTGGAGTCCTACCTGTCGAACCGGACTCAGTCAGTGTGCATTAGTGGCCATAACTCAAATGGAACATTGCTCGAATCTGGCATCCCACAGGGGTCTGTGCTGGGCCCAATTCTCTTCTCTATATACACTCTGCCATTGGGTGCTATCTTCAGAAGGCACAAGCTGCAATACCATCTTTATGCAGATGACGCCCAATTGTATGTTGACTTGAGTGGAACGCGGGATGGAGAAGCCGCTGTTGTGGTTGACCGCATCAAGCGATGCATCGAAGAAGCGAATCAGTGGATGTCAGACCACAATCTACTGCTGAACGAAAACAAGACCGAGGCTATTATGATCTCGGCACCAAATCGTAAACACCTGCATGACGTTTCGTGTGTTAGTGTATGTGGATGTAACATTGTTCCGTCACCGACCATCCGCAACATCGGGATTACAATCGACTCTGGACTAACAATGTCGTCACACGTGTCACAGATGTCCAAGTCAGCGTACTACCATCTCTACGCAATTTCAAAAATAAGACATTGTCTTACTACTGATGCATGTAAGACACTAGTCCACGCCCTGGTGACATCGCGGCTGCACTACAGTAACGCGGTCCCGTACGGCATCACCGAGACACTTATGAACAAATTGCAGATGGTACAGAACTCTGCAGCAAGACTAATTTCAAGACACTGAATGCACCAGCACATAACACCTGTGCTGGTCAAACTGCATTGGCTTCCAGTTCGCTGGCGTATCCAGTACAAACTGCTGGTCCTTGTTTTCACAGCTTTACAGGGTCTTGCTCCAGCGTATATCCAAGATCTCATAATACCGTATACACCCACCCGCAACCTCCGATCTGCTGATCTACATCTGCTTGTAGTCCCGCGGTACAACTTAGAGGGCTACGGCAGACGAGCTTTCTCCGTGTCTGGACCTACGCTCTGGAATGCTCTACCAATAAACGTTCGTCAAATTGACTTTGGATAAATTCAAAACTTGCCTTAAAACGTATCTGTTTAAGCAAGCGTACATCGACTGAGGAACTGTGCTGTAGGACACTTTTTTTATGAATATGTATTTAATCAATTAATTTATTTCTCTTATATAATGTATTCTAATTTAATTATTATTATTTATCTTTTAATACAATTTTATATATGATAATGTATATCCTCTTTCTTAATTATATTAATATTTGTGCAAGTATGTCACGTATGTTGATCACATCTTGTAAATCTTAATAATTATTACATTTACCGGCATCTTTATATATATATATATCAGCGATAGAAATAAGCCAGAATATTTACTTGTCCGCCGGACAAGTAAGTTTTGAAATCTACTTGTCCGCCAAAATGTTAACTTGTCCAAGACTCCGAGTGGTTGTGAAGGGGAATCAAAGCTTCGGAAAAAACTTAAAAAGTCTATCTTATTTTTATGACAACAACACAATGTTCCTGCTGTTTCGTTGCATGTACACATGAGTGACTTGTGATCAAAGACACAATTTGATTTAATCTTCACAAAGGAAGATTAAATTTATCCCACCTTCCTCCCCTCTCTACCACCATTTTGCTAATGTTGTATAACATGTAATCACATTGTTATACTCTGTTTTCAATGTAAATTTTTGTGATACGGTTTATGTACCGGTAATTTTTCTGTGACGCTTTTCCCTGCTCATATATTGTACCCGAGGTTTTGCCTGAAGGCTTTTTCCTCCTTATTGATGACACAGCAGCAAGTGTACACAGGGTTTTTAGGGCGGAAAATAAAGTAGGATTGATAAGTGGTTGTTTTAGTTGTCGTAATGTTTGAGAAGCATGTTTAAAGTAGGTTTTGATGTATTACCTACCGTGATTCCAGTATAGTACTTTATACTGTTGTCCAATTTATCGATTATACATGGTGGGGGGGGAAATGGCCGCCCCACCTTTGCTAATCTGATTGTCATTTGATAATTGTTTGTGTAGTACCTCGATGAGAATATGATTTGTTCTGCTTTATCTCATCGTGTATGTGATTTAATTCCTGTTGATACAATTATTAAATGACCTTTACCAACTACATCCACTCTTGTTTAATTTATATAGCAAACGAGCTCAGGGTTCTGCCATTGAGCATCAGCAGGGTATAAAATATAATCTGATAATATTTTGTTAAACCTCTATGAACTTCAATATTAACAAAGTTCTGTATTTTACAAACGAAGGTAATATTCAATATTGATCATCTGCAAACAAACGCATATTTTTTCCTAAATGTTATATTACCATTTCAATGATAATAAAACAGTTTTAATGGTGCCTGAATTACATTTACCAGGCGGACATTTTTTTATAGATTTAGTTACATCGTAACATTGCTGCCGTGCGCAGACCGCCGTAGTTGGCGGAAGCCGACATGTCAACGGCGGTTGGCGCCCCGTCCCCGGGTCTTGCATAATTCGGTTTCGAAAACTTGCAATTTATGGTTAAAATAAATGTTACATAGATACAACAACACTTCTGAAATTCCATTAATATTCCGTTTATCAACCCGCACCTTATATATTTACTGGAGAGCCAATTCAAAGTTTTGAAAATTGTCACCGATCTGGATCGGCTAACGAGTAAGTTCTGACTTGGTCTTGGAAGACTGCCGAGTCCGCGTGGGTTAGGCGTAATAATGGTTAAAACTATACAATTATTCAAATAGGTAGCGATATAAAGTCTACTGTTTCCAAAGTTCATCAACAAATATGATCCGTCAGTGGGAGCAAGTTGTATGTCGGTCAAACTGAACGATTTACGATTGTGTGAAATACAGCCTCGATCAACGATGGCTGATGCGGAGTCTGTCCTATGCGTATGACAGAGCTAGGTCGGTGCGCTCAGCAGATGACCCTGTTAACGCAGGCACTAAATTCGGTCGGACACTGACGTACAACACACTGGCGGCAGAACGACAAGACGCCGACACACTAACAAAATTGGAACGCACGCGATTGCTAGCGAACTTCATTTACGTTTGAATTTCCTCAAATAAAAAGTTTGCAATGTTGCACATGTCACTATTTAATTTAAATTTTCACTTGTCCACCGGATAACCATGTAGAGTCATTTTACTTGTCCGGGCCAAAAATCACTTGTCCCGGACAAACGGACAAGTGCTATTTCGAACGCCGTATATATTTTTACATTTGTTTCCATGTACGTCTTATAATGTGTGTACGCACCTATGAATGGGCTGGTCCCGGAGATATGGCACTATAGAAATGCTAGTAATAATAATAATAATCCCAATCAGTCTTCTCCCAAACACATCCCAATCTGTCTTCTCCAAAAAACATCCCAATCAATCTTCTTCCAAACACATCCCAATCAGTCTTCTCCCAAACACATCCCAATCAGTCTTCTCCCAAACATACCACAATCAGTCTTCTCCCAAACACATCCCAATCAGTCTTCTCCCAAACACACCACAATCAGTCTTCTCCCAAACACATCCCAATCAGTCTTCTCCCAAACACATCCCAATCAGTCTTCTCCCAAACACATCCCAATCAGTCTTCTCCCAAACACATCCCAATCAGTCTTCTCACAAACACATCCCAATCAGTCTTCTCACAAACACACCACAATCAGTCTTCTCCCAAACACATCCCAATCAGTCTTCTCCCAAACAAACCACAATCAGTCTTCTCCCAAACACATCCCAATCAGTCTTCTCACAAACACACCACAATTAGTCTTCTCCCAAACACATCCCAATTAGTCTTCTCCCAAACACATCCCAATCAGTCTTCTCCCAAACACATCCCAATCAGTCTTCTCCCAAACACATCACAATCAGTGTTCCCCAAACACATCCCAATCAATCTTCTCCCAAACACATCCCAATCAGTCTTCTCCCAAACACAATGCAACCAGTCTTGTCCCAAATTCAGCTAAAGAAAATTGCAGATGAAGAAAACAGTCAGATTAAAACAAGTCACGCATGACTGAACACATAACCAAGTTAACACAATGTTGCCAGTGGGTATCATAGTGTGAACTTTCAATACAAAACATAATATATAGAAACAAACATGTAAAACAAGTACTTCTTAATACAATTTCAAGCAAATTGTGAAGCTATAAGCTGTAATAAGTCAGATGCACTTACAAATATTGCTAAAGATAAATTAATATCAATAACTGGCCACTGTCTACCCGGGGCACCACCGACGGTCGTGATGCAGGAAGTTGACATTTTCTTATTATTACCCACAATGCACTCACCTCATCCGATTCATCCTCCGAGGCAGCCGGGCTGCCACCCTCTCCAGCTATATGTTTCCCTCCACTTCTGGAAACATAAACAATTCAAATTGGACTCAACTGCTGGTCAAACACCAGTGCTGTGCTGCGTTGTTCAAAGCACTGTGTGTCAAATCACCTATGTGATAAACACACAGACACTAATGTCAGGGTGATTCTTATTTTACTGACCAACCCTGGTCTTAATAGGAGTCTCCCTGATCTATACTAAAATATGCTTTGTAAAGCTTTTATCAATTAATGTGTTTAATACAAATTACAACCTCAAACGAATAGTACTGATGTTATTTTGTGTATGTTAAAAAACCAATATAATTATGAATGAAAAAATTAAGTTGTATTGAATTATAAAATAAGAAGAATTCTGACTCATCCTAATATCCTAGCTCTGCGCAGCTAGGTATGTCAGAGTATTATGAGATCTAATCAATATATCCCCATCAGCAAGCCTACAGCTTCTTGGGCCTGAGTGACAAAACCAGCAGATTTAAATAATCATGTGGGTTCATATAAAAAGTAAATGTAAGTTCTTATATAGTGCAGTATCGAGTCCTTAGGACTGCTCAACGCACCTCACACTTGACTCCCTGGCAGACCTGTTCAATTGAACACCACCTCGACTTCTCTGGGAAGCAGAGAAGTCATGTGTATGTCTTACAGAGTTCTGTCATCAGCTGGGACCATTTCACTACTAACAATCTTATGAGCTCTTAAGCCTAATTTTGCTTTTTAGACCAATTTGTGCAGTTATCTGCAGGAATAAATTACGACAAACAGAAAAAAGATGGAAACATAGACCAGCTGAGCTACTTCAATCGCAGCAGATAAAGGTAGCAGGTAAAGGTAGCAGGTCACATGGTCGGGGGAATGTTTCACCAAGATAAAGACTTCCTAAGGAAAACCATCAATAAACAGAATCTGTTGTTAAATTTAAGGTGCTTTTTCAAAACACAGAAGCCACTGCCGTGTCACCAAGGCCACTGCCGTGTCACCAAGGCCACTAGCCATGTCACCAAGGCCACTGCCGTGCCACCAAGGCCACTAGCCCAGTGTCACCAAGGCCACTAGCCGTGTCAACAAGGCCACTGCCGTGTCACCAAGGTCACTAGCCGTGTCACCAAGGCCACTAGCCGTGTCACCAAGGCCACTAGCCCAGTGTCACCAAGGCCACTAGCCGTGTCACCAAGGCCACTGCCGTGTCACCAAGGCCACTAGCCGTGTCACCAAGGCCACTAGCCGTGCCACCAAGGCCACTGCCGTGTCACCAAGGCCACTAGCCGTGTCACCAAGGCCACTAGCCGTGTCACCAAGGCCACTGCCATGCCACCAAGGCCACTGCCGTGTCACCAAAGCCACTGCCGTGCAACCAAGGCCACTGCCGTGCCACCAAGGCCACTGCCGTGCCACCAAGGCCACTGCCGTGCCACCAAGGCCACTAGCCGTGTCACCAAGGCCACTAGCCGTGCCACCAAGGCCACTGCCGTGCCACCAAGGCCATTGCCGTGCCACCAAGGCCACTAGCCATGCCACCAAGGCCACTAGCCGTGCCACCAAGGCCACTAGCCGTGCCACCAAGGCCACTAGCCGTGCCACCAAGGCCACTAGCCGTGCCACCAAGGCCACTAGCCGTGCCACCAAGGCCACTGCCGTGCCACCAAGGCCACTAGCCGTGTCACCAAGGCCACTGCCGTGCCACCAAGGCCACTAGCCCAGTGACACACTGATGAAACTGCCCCAGCGGTGCCTCTTCAAGTTGACAGTTTTCAGTATATACGATCACCATTAAGAAGTGAAATAGATTTTCAAGAGCGTAATCACGCATAAATGCACACAAAAACTACACATTTGCCTGCTGGATTCTTTTTGGCCCGTGACACCACTCCATGTAACTTACATTGGTGTTTTCTGCATCTGTCCACTCCGCCCAGGTGTCTTGACAGGTTTCTTCAACAAACGAACGCTTCCTCTTCTCTCCATGTTTTCCGATAATGAATCAGTCTCTAACAACATTAATCAACACTTTGATGAAATAAATTAAATGTATCAAGAGTTGATACATGTACATATATTTAAATACTCTGGATTTGCCTGTATAAATTGTGTATCTGATGCTCATGATTGGTGTATTTGACAAACTTCTAATACACATCACGTAGAGCAATTTGTATAAGGTGCATTTCCCTTGCATGATGGAGCATATTGTATGATTTTTTATATTGGTAAATGCATAGCTGCATTTATAAGGTAACCAACATTTAAAATTAATTCAACCATGCCTTATTAAAAAATGTAATTATAAAATAACAGAACATCCATAATTGGCAGGTTGTAATACATTTTAACCCTTATTGTTCTCCCAAACACATCCCAATCAGTCTCCTCAAAAACACACCCCAATCAGTCTCCTCAAAAACACATCCCAATCAGTCTGATACCAGACATATCCCAATCAGTCTTCTCCAAAACAGATCCCAATCAATCAATTCTCAAACACATCCCAATCAATCTTCTTCCAAACACATCCGAATCAATTTGATGGAAAAAGTGGAAAAATAATGTACGTCTAGACTAACCACTAGCCCATATATTGTCACACATCTGCTCCACACAGCAATTAAGCCAACCCACTGACATCGGCTACACATCATAATGTACTCGTTATAATACACCCACCTATGGAACAACAAACCAGGGTCAGAGTTGACTACTGCATTTTGACCTTTTAAAATTGGTTCACCTGGTGGTTCACTCAGTTCTCTCAGGTATGAAAATCGCCCATTATAAAAGCAGTCCATATAAAATGTAAAGGTAAGTTCTTGTATAATGCTGTATCCAGTCCTCAGGACTATCCAAAGCACTTTATACTTCACTCCCTGGCAGGTATGTTCAATCGAACACCATCTCGACTTTGCTTGGAAGCAATCCAGCCATGCTGCAATTAATGTGCGAAGATTATTCATATACAAATATCCACCACTGTCTATAGCCAGGTACTCATTCACACAGCCGAATGAACTGGAGCAATGTAGAGTGAGTGAACTTGCCCGAGGTTCAACACCGCAGCACGCGGTTTCTCTACTACGCCACTGGGCACCACTTTATATCAAAAAGGTGCAAGCAAATAACTCAAAATAACTATCATTATGTTTTCTGAAACAATCAGCAAAAAATGTGATTGAACACACAATAGCTTAACTACTTTTGCTTAAATTTACCCACGACCTGCTTAGTTACTAATTACCCTTATCATACCAACTAGCTGACGCCCAGCCATGGCAAGTTATTGTTGCCACTGCAGTATTTTGAACTCGTTCCCACAACCATTCAGTTTCTGCTGTCACCAATTATGACACTGCATGCAACAGATACAAACTTCACCATATCGCAAGTGGTGCTGCCCGTCGAATGATTACAACTCACTGAAAAACGTAAAACTAAAAATCAAATTTTTTATGTTTTCTTTCAAATGATGCAACTGGTAGATCAGAGAACAATGGTAAATGCAAGGAATGGAATGACTGTACAGAAAGAAGTGAGTGGACATCGGCGCCTGAGGGACAGACTTAATTACAATGGTCCAAAGGTAGCACAGTAATATGTGTACATAGATGATGTATGTGGGTGAGTTCATTCTGCTACTCATCACTTGTACTTGGAGGGAAAGATGAGGCCTCCCATTGGTTCGCCTAAATTCTGTACCCGGTAGTCAGGCTAGTTTAGATATAGAGAATTGTAGAGGGAAAATGTGTGTGTGTGTGTGTGTGAGTGTGTGTGTGTGAGTGTGTGTGTGAGTGTGTGTGTGTGTGTGTGTGTGTGAGTGTGAGTGTGTGTGTGTGTGTGTGTGAGTGTGTGTGTGTGTGTGAGTGTGTGTGTGTGTGTGTGAGTGTGTGTGTGTGTGTGTGTGTGTGTGTGTGTGAGTGTGAGTGTGTGTGTGTGAGTGTGTGTGTGTGTGTGTGTGTGAGTGTGTGTGTGAGTGTGTGTGAGTGTGTGTGTGTGTGAGTGTGTGTGTGTGTGTGTGTGAGTGTGTGTGTGTGTGTGAGTGTGTGTGTGTGAGTGTGTGTGTGTGTGAGTGTGTGTGTGTGTGAGTGTGTGTGTGAGTGTGTGTGTGTGTGTGTGTGAGTGTGTGTGTGTGTGTGTGTGAGTGTGTGTGAGTGTGTGTGTGTGTGTGTGTGTGAGTGTGTGTGTGTGTGAGTATGTGTGTGTGAGTGTGTGTGTGTGTGTGAGTGTGTGTGTGTGTGTGTGTGAGTGTGTGTGTGTGTGTGTGTGTGTGTGTGTGTGTGTGTGTGTGTGTGTGTGTGTGTGTGTGTGTGTGTGTGTGTGGTCACACCGTGTTGTAACTGGTCAGCTGTCTATGTGGATGTTATTTCACGGTGGGTTGTTAGCAAGTAATTTTATATATAGGGTAAGAGATAGAGAGTATAATAAATATTGATCTTGTTGTTACTTATTTAATTGGTACCTCCCCTTTATCTAACAATAATTAGCATTACTTATGACAGCGAACCTCTTACTTATTTTCATATAATTTTCTAACCAAAAACGTGAATTTACTGTTCAAACCTAAAACAGGCTTATGGTTTTGTATCCACAATTCCCTTATGTCTATATCATAAAACAAAGTGTGGGTCATTGTCATCTGTATATCTGAGCATATTTCTGTTAGGACTGATATTTGGTAGGTTTTTAGGGTGGTTCATAGATTTTTTTATTTCACCCAAGAGCCCCAGGTGGATGGAGATCTTGTTTGCCAATGAAATGTCAACTCTGCTTGTTACTGGTCACATCAGCATTTAACAGTGGCAAACAAGGCCAGTGTGTGGTATTTCTGGCAGGGTTGCCAAGCAACAAACGCCAATGTGGTATTGTATGGTAACACTGTAGCTATCCATAAGCAATATGTGATGTATTTGATCTAGAGGTGGCCAAACAAAATATTATTGGTGTCTTTTCTGGCTATGCAAAACCGAAGTAACTTGGCTAGTACTGTATATGGTATCAAGAAGTATCTCCCCATGATATGTATAGAAGACAGAAACACTGTTATTATGAATAAATTATCAAGAAATGTGAGAAGTTTCACAAGTGATGTACGCTAACACACCTGTAAAACTAAATGAAGAGAACAATTAACAAATTGTCTGATGGTATCTGTCAGGCATACTCTTAAATGGAAGCCTAACAAGAAATGTATACCAACAAAACAAGCTATGATTGTGGTATTTATCCAACATCTGTGTCAGTCATTCATCTGCCCAATGCAGGTTATGTATCTCTTCAGCTAGTTCACATAAATTCAAAAGGACATAGAAAAATCTTTTTCCGATTGCAACTTTGGCAATACCATCTTACCCTTGCTAATTAAGCCTTAGCTTGTGTCACGTGCATGCAGCCATATAATTATATACAGCATAGTACATAATTACTGCATGCAGCCATATAATTATATGCAGCATAGTACATAATTACTCTAAATCCCAGGATACACTGACATTTTTTCATCTGATCCGGCCAGACAGTGTTACTTTTGTTGTGTCGAGTCGGTGTCAGTCTGCTAGTGTATCCAAATGTCGAATTGAAATCGGGGCTAGTTGGTGTCAGTCAAACATAGTCAAACGTTTTCAAGTAATAATGTCATTTAGATCCTTCTTTACAGTTGGCTGGTTTATGTGATTGTGATGTCACACTGACTAGAGACATTTTAAAAGTTGTTATGCAAATATTTTGTCACTAGGGTCAGGTTAATAGCTCCTGATTCAGTGTGACTCAGTTGGTGCAGTCAGGGTGAGTCGGGCTTACAGACAGACCAAGCCAGTCTGGGCAAGTCTGGTCAGGTCAGGTCTGGTTGGGTCGAGCGAAAAATACCAGAATATCCCAGGCTTAAGACCTATGCTACACTATACCTGAAATCGACTGAAAGGTGACTTTGTGTCTGTTCTTATTGGGAGGGACATCTTTGAAGGAAAAACGCAATAACACACAGATGAGGCCAGCAAACATGAGAAATGATCGAACATAAGCTTGCAACATAGTGAGGGGTCTCGCATGAAATTATGGATTTGACATGGTGTATGGTTTGTATAAAATCATGATATTTTGTATTACTTACAGGAGTATAGTACATGAAAAAATATATATGCATTCCACAGTGGAGTGTTTTCAGAAAGATCATGTTTAACACGGTATGTCATTTGCATGCATGCATTCACATGCTTTTAAATTTACACGGACCATTTATTGACATGATACTCAGGCAAACAATAAGTCACATGCAGGCAAGATACTAGCTGGGTAATGCAAAGGATTGACCATGATGAAGCAAGATACTAATGCACACAATGATACACATGCAAGCAGGCAAGATAGTAATTAATACAAATGATGGACCACATGCAGGCATAATACTCTTTGAATTTACCCAAAGCATGAATAAGTATAATGATCATATATATATATATATATATATATATATATATATATATAGAAGACACCTTCCATACATCCTACTTACAACACAGTGTAACACATACAACATTTTCTATTGTTCATGTCAACATTTGTAATCTACCTCACCACCGTCAGTAATTTGAAAATTATTCACTCCTTAATAATATCGATAATTGAAATCTCTAAAATGTGGATCAAGGAAAGCAATGTTGTATCGCGTACTTATAACATCACAGGTTACCATATATGGTTACTAAGTATAGAGAGCGTACGCAGGGTGGATGTGTGCCGGTCGATCTTTGTAAAATATCTGCCTCGTTACAAACACAGAAGCAAATATTTTAATTTCAAAGTTGTTGTAGAAGTGGCATACAATATTCTCCCATGCTAACTTAAAGACTGTTAAAAAGACCAATGAAGGATAATACGTCACCTGTACGGGGCAGGATGTCACCCGAACTACTGGTACTATTGGAAGCTGTAGACAAATTAGCATACCACTTGCAACAGTGTTCAATTTGTCATTAAAAGATGGGGTGGTCTTTTGAATGGAAAGGTGCAAACATTATACTATTACTTAATAAGGGTTTGAGAAATAATCAAGAGAATTACAGAATCAGTGAATTCAACATTAGTGATTTGTAAACCTTTTAAAAAATTTATTAAGTTAATTAAAGACCACATGGTGGATTTCCTGGTTAAGATAAGTTTGATAAAAAATCTCAACTTTGATTCTTAAAGGTGAGGTAAACATTTTACAAATATTTTGTGACATCACTAAGTGGGTAAATGCAGAATCACAAATAGAAATTAAATACTTTGATTTTCAGAAAACTTTTGACAAAGTGCCACATCAAAGATTATTATTTAAACAAAAGGTCCATGACAAAGGTGATGGCAAAATTAACTGGATAGAAAAATAAGTGTTTGTGTGGGGTTGTTTGGGTGGTTTCTGGGCCCCACATTTATTCCGCTTAGATAGTTAATTATTGGCATTCCCCATCGACAGATATGTACAACTCATCTACGCTTGTAAGGGGAATTGCCTTTTGCTTTCTAGGTCGACGGCAATGCCCATTGTCTTATCTTTACCATTTACATTACTATTGACTACATGTAATTAAAGGGCATTGCCATTTTCCACCCTTATTCCGTGACTCGCTTTCTCTACATAAACCTAGCAACGCGCAGCAGATTCCAATACACATCACATCCTACAACTACACTATAGATGAGGCGAAGAGAAGTGAATAAAATGGCTTATTGACTGAAAACAATGAGTAGTAGTTGATGGGAGGCTTCAAATTGGAAATCTCTTTAACTATTAAATGGTTATTAAAATATTGATATAAATAATTTGTCTCAGTTAAGAAAGATAGAAGGACTAGAGGATTAATGTTAGTGAATTAAGGAACAGCGTAGATTAGATATCAGAAAGTAGTCTTTTTTCTCTGAATGAAACATATTATCTGCTGATTGTGTGGGTGTGAGCTGTGTTAATATAGTTTTAAATACAAAATTGACATATACCTCAGAAGGATGGGACACACTGATAAAAAACATTAGACTCTCAATAAGCCAAAGATCTCCTTGTCCTCTTGCCATCTGGAGTAAATTCTCTTTGTGGCAATCTTGTTAAATATGTAGTTGGGTACTCCTAAATATTGATAAGACATAATTATCCTAACATGATAAATATTTAAACAAAATATACCTATATATGCTTAATTAACACAATTTTAAGAATAGCAAAACAAATTACTATCAGCCTTTGTTAAGGCAAAATTAGTCAAATCTTTTAAAATCATGGCAACTCATTACGCAAATGACTAACAAATGTACCACCAGTGATAATAACCAGTTAAAAATCTATAAAAAGGTAATTTTGAAATACTTTATAATAACATGTTAATATTGGTACATTGTTGGCAGATAATGATGATACAAATGTTTTTGTCAATGGCAAAAATCTGAGCGAATTGGAAACTGTTATGAATCAAGAACTCAAAAGATTTGTCATAGGCTAAGCAGTAATAAACTATCTTTAAATATCAGCAAAACTATCTTTAGATATCAGCAAAACAAATTTTATTGTATAGTTTTCAAGTTAATGAATAAAACATTAACTGAGATCCAATCCAACTGACATCTTCACTGACTGCCTACAAATTAAGTCTATCCTGTTTTTTTATGTACATGTATATAAAAGTAAAATGGCTAAAGCTATTGGAATTATAAGTAAAGTTAGAATAATGCTGAACAGACTATTCCTTGTGATACCATACTATACTTCTTTTATCAGTTTAATCTAACGCAATGTACTGAGTGGGGAGATGCATGTAACACATATTGCAGTTCTTTAATTAATCAAATTATAAAAGCATGTAATACATTTAACTATATCAGTTCCACACTGAGTGCATGCAGACCAACTCTTCTAGAAACTATTGTTGTTATCAATGTATCAGTTTCTATATTAAATCATCACCTTCCCAATGCAAAGATGATCCACATGCTGGCAAGATACCATATTGCACATGATGGACCATATGCAGACATGATACTAATGCAAATGATGAACCATATTCTGGCATGATGCTAATGCACAAGAAGACAATATACTAATGCAAATGATGGACCACACGCATGCATGATACTATTGCAAATGACAGACCACATGCAGGTATGATACTATTGCAAATGATGGACCACATGCAAGTATGATACTAATTAAAAATGCAAATGAAGTACCACATGCAGGCATATGATACTAATGCAAATGATGGACCACATGCAGGTATAATACTAATGCAAATTATGGAACACAAGTGGGCATGATACTACTGCAAACGATGGGCAAGGCAGATCCAGAGAAAATGGACCACCTGCTAGCATGAAGCTAGCATGACATATAAATGGACCACAACAAAATTGTCCATTTATACAAATGATTGGACAAATGAAAGATCACGTACTAACTATAGAGAGTGACAAAACTCACAATGGACCACGTGCTGACTAGATATAGGAATGCAAAAAATGGACCCAAACTTGGACCATTTGTATCCACTTACCAGTTTCGTCATCACAATCGCTATCTGTCTCTGTTAGTTGTAAGCAATAACAGCAATCAGTAATCAACCAAAACACAATCAATTAAGCCAACAACAGTCGATCACTGGAAATTTGGTCGCAACTGAATAGATGAAAATTAAACCACAACTGGCATGTTCCATTTGCCAATCAACATAAATGGGTAAACATGACTTCATCAAAGACAACATGCTTAAATCAACCCAATGTAGATCACAACTGTACAGAATTAATTAATTAATTAAATGAGCCAGGCAATTCCAATTCCATTCAAATTAAGCTTCACATATTATGTTGATCGAGGTGGATAGTGTGAAATAACTTACACCATGGGAATGTCACCAAATTTCCTGTGATCAACCAGTGAAATAGTTGTGCAGCATATTACAAGGTTATATGGAAGCGGCATTAACATTTTACATTGTTTGTATAGCATTATACACTGAATATATGTATTTTGGGAGCACGAAAAACAAGAACTTTGTATGCAAAACTACCACCTGGATTGCACTGCAGGGCTTGCCTTTATTTCTCTAACAACAAACTCAATGATAGAATAACACAAATTAATAAACTACCTTTTTTCCCTTGTCGAGCGGTTCTCTTTGGGGATTGTTTTACAGCAACTTTTTTTTCCCTTTGTTTCACATTTTCATCCAACCACTCCTGAAAGATCAGTTTGCATTTATACGAAATTGCAAAATGTATAACATCAATGTCATCATGCATTTAAGAAAACAAAAACTAGAGAAAATAACATGTTTTAAATTAATATGTTTACCAAAAGTATATTAAGGCCAGACACGGCAGATATATGATTATATTTTAATTTGTGCAAACAGTTCAATTTTTCTGCCCAGTGCATGAAATGGGTCTTACTGAGTAAAATACATGTTGAACTTTGTTCAACCAGACCCCCCCGTTTCCATGGTAACAAATAAAATGGCTGCCATTTTTAGCAAATATTGGCAAATTTGGAAACACTGCCTTTTTTATTGAATCCATGTACAGGTGTATAGTTATAATTCTTGCAAATCCATGTTCTCTATACATTCTATTGTGCAATGAAAAATTTTTTTTAATGTGTTTTTATTTTTAAAATATTTTTTTGTAAAATACGAAAAAAAAGTTTTTGCCAACAAATACGGCTATATCTTTAAAATTATTCATGATTTTAAAAAAGTGTCTCATCATTGCACACCGTACAGTATGCTGAATGCAACACTGGAAATATTATTTATATAGCATAATTACTCCCAGAGATATCCCATTTCCAAATGCAGAAATTTGATTAACATGTTTTTGAGAAAATGGCAGTCAAAGATTGCATAATGGATTTGATATTACATGATATCAACATGCTTGATCCATGACTAAAACTCACTTAGAAGGGGGTCGGTCACATTGTATAGTTGGGGTGACCTGGTGGCGGAGTGACCCCCACACATGTAGTGAAGGCAGAGTGACCCCCACACATGTGGTAAATAGTGTATATATTGGTGGAGTGACCCACACACATATGATGAATTGTATGTAGTAGACAGTAGTGCTTAGCAGTCAGGGGCCGGCATGCTTGCTGTCGTTGTCACAATGGATGTGTATGTAACAATGTATAACAATATACAGTCAATAAAATTGCATGTAATTAATTTGGCCTAATTCAATCAATACCTGACTTGCGTTGTTCCTTCTGCATAAATGAATGTATGTAAACAACAGGGACATACTGCGTTTTATGTGGAAGTAACAACACATGCAGCTATTGGCTCATAACATGTTTGGTTACGAGGCTATGCGACTCGCGCATGCGCGTTAGACACCAGTATTTAAGCAATAGCAGCAGCGGGATCGACCTCATTCATTCAAAATTATTGGGGAGTATTTACAGCGTTTATTCAGCTTATTTGGATTTTGATTTATGTAGTTAGAATGTAGTTGTGCTGTATGCTAGATGAGTGTGTTCGTGTAATATTATTGATCAAGTTTAGAATTCCCACCCTCCCTCCCCTTTAACAGTGGGTGACTTTTAGCAGGGCGGAGTGACCCCCACACATGTGGTGAATAGTGTATATATTGGTGGAGTGACCCACACACATATGATGAATTGTATGCAGTAGACAGTAGTGCTTAGCAGTCAGGGGCCGGCATGCTTGCTGTCGTTGTCACAATGGATGTGTATGTAACAATGTATAACAATATACAGTCAATAAAATTGCATGTCATTAATTTGGCCTAATTCAATCAATACCTGACTTGCGTTGTTCCTTCTGCATAAAACCATTTAAAGTATTTTTTTGGTAAAAAAACACTATTCCACCTGGGGTGTCTGGCATTACTGTTGAACAAACAGTGATCACAATAATTAATAAATAAATGCTTGGAAAATTACCAAAAGTGTACAAATAAAACAGTTTTCATGAATATGCAGATTACAATGTATATTTTATGCAAATGAGCCAAAATTAAAACTCTCCATATAGAAACATATACTTATCCTATTGTTTGAGCTTAAGAAAATACAAGTGATTACCTTTGGTGTGAGAGCCTCAAGAAATTTCTTATACAGCTGATATTCCTTCAAAGTATCCTCGTACTTGGAGATCTCACTGCGAATTGCCATCATTTGTGCGTTGATTCGTTTGATCTCCCCAACTTTCTCTAATTTCGCTTTTGTTTCTGCCTCTGCACTGTAAAACATTGTGTTTTGTAGACATGAGAAATAGTACCAGGAAGACTATGGCACATCAGCTATAGAATTGCTATAGAATTTCTTAAGAATTCTATAAAAAGTGGCCATCAAAATGATACACAATTGTAGTGTTTTGTAGAATTATATAGAAACTGACATTGCCATAGAAATTACATAGAATCATATAGCATATTCTATAGAATTCTATAGAATATTAATGGCACATCAATGTTGATTAATTCTACAACATTTTATAGATTTCTATACATTTTCTATGGATTTTTTTTGCTAAGGGAAAATAGAAAGTGAAACTATTACTTGAAATAGTAACACATTAAAGATAGCAACATTAGTAGCTATCATGGCTAACTCACCATGTATGAAGAGGGATTTGACAAAGTCTAAGAAGCCTGGATTGTCAGGAGAGGGGGTTGCTGATAGGGAGTAGTGGAGGGCAATGACAGCAAGAGCAGTGCAGCAGTACAGGAACTAGACCCCACCCCCACACAAGATAGCCAGATAACTAGGAACTAGACCCCACCCCCACACAAGATAGCCAGATAACTAGGAACTAGACCCCACCCCCACACAAGATAGCCAGATAACCAGGAACTAGACCCCACCCCCACACAAGATAGCCAGATAACTAGGAACTAGACCCCACCCCCACACAAGATAGCCAGATAACTAGGAACTAGACCCCACCCCCAAACAAGATAGCCAGATAACTAGGAACTAGACCCCACCCCCACACAAGATAGCCAGATAACCAGGAACTAGACCCCACCCCCACACAAGATAGCCAGATAACTAGGAACTAGACCCCACCCCCACACAAGATAGCCAGATAACCAGGAACTAGACCCCACCCCCACACAAGATAGCCAGATAACTAGGAACTAGACCCCACCCCCACACAAGATAGCCAGATAACTAGGAACTAGACCCCACCCCCACACAAGATAGCTAGATAACCAGGAACTAGACCCCACCCCCACACAAGATAGCCAGATAACTAGGAACTAGACCCCACCCCCACACAAGATAGCCAGATAACTAGGAACTAGACCCCACCCCCACACAAGATAGCCAGATAACCAGGAACTAGACCCCACCCCCACACAAGATAGCCAGATAACTAGGAACTAGACCCCACCCCCACACAAGATAGCCAGATAACTAGGAACTAGACCCCACCCCCACACAAGATAGCCAGATAACTAGGAACTAGACCCCCCCCACACAAGATAGCCAGATAACTAGGAACTAGACCCCACCCCCACACAAGATAGCCAGATAACTAGGAACTAGACCCCACCCCCACACAAGATAGCCCCAGATAACTAGGAACTAGACCCCACCCCCACACAAGATAGCCAGATAACTAGGAACTAGACCCCACCCCCACACAAGATAGCCAGATAACTAGGAACTAGACCCCACCCCCACACAAGATAGCCAGATAACCAGGAACTAGACCCCACCCCCACACAAGATAGCCAGATAACTAGGAACTAGACCCCACCCCCACACAAGATAGCCAGATAACTAGGAACTAGACCCCACCCCCACATAAGATAGCCAGATAACCAGGAACTAGACCCCACCCCCACACAAGAAAGCCAGATAACCAGGAACTAGACCACACCCCCACATAAGATAGCCAGATAACCAAGAACTAGACCCCACCCCCACATAAGATAGCCAGATAACCAGGAACTAGACCCCACCCCCATACAAGAAAGCCAGATAACCAGGAACTAGACCACACCCCCACATAAGATAGCCAGATAACCAAGAACTAGACCCCACCCCCACATAAGATAGCCAGATAACCAGGAACTAGACCCCACCCCCATACAAGAAAGCCATATAACCAGGAACTAGACCCCACCCCCACACAAGAAAGCCAGATAACCAGGAACTAGACCCCACCCCCACATAAGATAGCCAGATAACCAGGAACTAGACCCCACCCCCACATAAGATAGCCAGATAACCAAGAACTAGACCACACCCCCACATAAGATAGCCAGATAACCAGGAACTAGACCCCACCCCCACATAAGATAGCCAGATAACCAGGAACTAGACCCCACCCCCACATAAGATAGCCAGATAACCATGAACTAGACCCCACCCCCACACAAGATAGCCAGATAACCAGGAACTAGACCCCACCCCCACACAAGATAGCCAGATAACTAGGAACTAGACCCCACCCCCACACAAGAGAGCCAGATAACCAGGAACTAGACCCACCCACCATACAAGATAGCCAGATAACCAGGAATTAGACCACACCCCCACACAAGAAAGCCAGATAACCAGGAACTAGACCCCACCCCCCACACAAGAGAGCCAGATAACCAGGAACTAGACCCACCCACCATACAAGATAGCCAGATAACCAGGAACTAGACCCCACCCCCACACAAGATAGCCAGATAACCAGGAACTAGACCCCACCCCCACACAAGATAGCCAGATAACCAGGAACTAGACCCCACCCCCACACAAGATAGCCAGATAACTAGGAACTAGACCCCACCCCCACATAAGATAGCCAGATAACCAGGAACTAGACCCCACCCCCACATAAGATAGCCAGATAACCAGGAACTAGACCCCACCCCCACACAAGATAGCCAGACAACTAGGAACTAGACCCCACCCCCATATAAGATAGCCAGATAACCAGGAACTAGACCCCACCCCCACATAAGATAGCCAGATAACTAGGAACTAGACCCCACCCCCACATAAGATAGCCAGATAACTAGGAACTAGACCCCACCCCCACATAAGATAGCCAGATAACCAGGAACTAGACCCCACCCCCACATAAGATAGCCAGATAACCAGGAACTAGACCCCCACCCCCCACACAAGATAGCCAGATAACCAGGAACTAGACCCACCCCCACACAAGATAGCCAGATAACCAGGAACTAGACCCCACCCCCACACAAGAAAGCCAGATAACCAAGAACTAGACCCCACCCCCACATAAGATACCCAGATAACCAGGAATTAGACCACACCCCCACATAAGATAGCCAGATAACCAGGAACTAGACCGCACCCCCACACAAGATAGCCAGATAACCAGGAACTAGACCCCACCCCCACATAAGATAGCCAGATAACCAGGAACTAGACCCCCACCCCCCACACAAGATAGCCAGATAACCAGGAACTAGACCCACCCCCACACAAGATAGCCAGATAACCAGGAACTAGACCCCACCCCCACACAAGAAAGCCAGATAACCAAGAACTAGACCCCACCCCCACATAAGATACCCAGATAACCAGGAATTAGACCACACCCCCACATAAGATAGCCAGATAACCAGGAACTAGACCGCACCCCCACACAAGATAGCCAGATAACCAGGAACTAGACCCCACCCCCACACAAGATAGCCAGATAACCAGGAACTAGACCCCACCCCCCCACACAAGATAGCCAGATAACCAGGAACTAGACCCACCCCCACACAAGATAGCCAGATAACCAGGAACTAGACCCCACCCCCACACAAGAAAGCCAGATAACCAGGAACTAGACCCCACCCCCACATAAGATAGCCAGATAACCAAGAACTAGACCCCACCCCCACATAAAATACCCAGATAACCAGGAACTAGACCACACCCCCACACAAGATAGCCAGATAACCAGGAATTAGACCACACCCCCACATAAGAAAGCCAGATAACCAGGAACTAGACCCCACCCCCCACACAAGAGAGCCAGATAACCAGGAACTAGACCCCACCCCCACATAAGATAGCCAGATAACCAGGAACTAGACCCCACCCCCACACAAGAAAGCCAGATAACCAGGAACTAGACCCCACCCCCCACAAAAGATAGCCAGATAACCAGGAACTAGACCCCACCCCCATACAAGATAGCCAGATAACCAGGAACTAGACCCCACCCACCATACAAGATAGCCAGATAACCAGGAACTAGACCCACCCACCATACAAGATAGCCAGATAACCAGGAACTAGACCCTACCTCCACACAAGATACCCAGATAACCAGGAACTAGACCCACCCACCATACAAGATAGACAGATAACCAGGAACTAGACCCTACCTCCACACAAGATACCCAGATAACCAGGAACTAGACCCTACCTCCACACAAGATACCCAGATAACCAGGAACTAGACCCACCCACCATACAAGATAGCCAGATAACCAGGAACTAGACCCCACCCCCATACAAGATAGCCAGATAACCAGGAACTAGACCCTACCTCCACACAAGATACCCAGATAACCAGGAACTAGACCCTACCGCCACACAAGATACCCATATAACCAGGAACTAGACCCCACCCCCATACAAGATAGCCAGATAACCAGGAACTAGACCCCACCCCCATACAAGATACCCATATAACCAGGAACTAGACCCCACCCCCATACAAGATAGCCAGATAACCAGGAACTAGACCCTACCTCCACACAAGATACCCAGATAACCAGGAACTAGACCCTACCTCCACACAAGATACCCAGATAACCAGGAACTAGACCTTACCTCCACACAAGATACCCAGATAACCAGGAACTAGACCCACCCACCATACAAGATAGCCAGATAACCAGGAACTAGACCCCACCCATCATACAAGATAGCCAGATAACCAGGAACTAGACCCACCCACCATACAAGATAGCCAGATAACCAGGAACTAGACCCACCCACCATACAAGATAGCCAGATAACCAGGAACTAGACCCACCCACCATACAAGATAGCCAGATAACCAGGAACTAGACGCCACCCATCATACAAGATACCCAGAGAACTATTTCACAACCACTTTTGTGTGTCATGGAAATAATGTCCTCTGTGATACTTCAACCGGTGTCTCATGAAATAGTGTCCTCTGTGATACGACAGCATTAAAAAAATTTTTAAACAGTTCCTTAAATAACAATGGATTCTGTTTAATGGTAGATTTTCCTGATCAGTTCGCTGTCTTGGTGAAACAGTCCCCAGGGGGAAGGATAGTCATGTGCGCTATCTCACATTTTGATGGCCTCGACGGAGTTCTTGTCGTTCTCCTTAAGGAACTCGTCAAACATGGCGGCGTCCTCCTCCAGGTACTGCTCCGCCAGCTCCAGCTTACGCTCCTCCGCCACCGCGATCTCCTCCAGCTTTCTCATCTCATCCCGCTTCACCCCCAGCGAGTACTGCGAGGAGAAACAGACAACACTTCACACCCAGCGAGTACTGTGAGGAGAAAAAGACAACACTTCACTCCCAGCAAGTACTGTGAGGAGAAACAGACAACATTTCACCCCCAATAAGTACTGCGATGAGAAACAGACAACATTTCACCCTCAGCGAGTACTGCAAGGAAAAACAGACAACGCTTCACCCCAAGTACTGTGAGGGGAACAGACAACACTTCAACTCAGAGAGTACTGCGAGGAGAAAAAGACAACACTTCACCCCCAGCGAGTACTGTGAGGAGAAACAGACAACACTTCACCCCCAATGAGTACTGCGATGAGAAACAGACAACATTTCACCCTCAGCGAGTACTGCAAGGAAAAACAGACAACACTTCACCCCAAGTACTGTGAGGGGAACAGACAACACTTCAACTCAGAGAGTACTGCGAGGAGAAAAAGACAACACTTCACCCCCAGCGAGTACTGTGAGGAGAAACAGACAACACTTCACTCCCAGGGAGAATTGTGAGGAGAAACAGACAACACTTCACTCCCAGCAAGTACTGTGAGGAGAAACAGACAACACTTCACCCCCAGCGAGTACTGTGAGGAGAAAAAGACAACACTTCACCCCCAGCAAGTACTGTGAGGAGAAACAGACAACACTTCACTCCCAGCAAGTACTGTGAGGAGAAAAAGACAACACTTCACCCCAGCGAGTACTGTGAGGAGAAACAGACAACACTTCACTCCCAGGGAGTACCGCGAGGAGAAACAGACAATACTTCATTCCCAGTGAGTACTGTGAGGAGAAACAGACAATACATCACTCCCAGCGAGTACTGTGAGGAGAAACAGACAACACTTCACTCCCAGTGAGTACTGCGAGGAGAAACAGACAACACTTCACTCATAGCAAGTACTGTGAGGAGAAACAGACAACACTTCACTCCCAGCGAGTACTGTGAATATAAGTCATTATATTTCATTAAGTGAGTACTGCAAATATATGTCATTATATCTCATTAAGCGAGTACTGCAAATATTTCATTATATCTCATTAAGTGAGTACTGCAAATGTATGTCATTATATTTCATTAAGCGAGTACTGCGAATATGTCATTATATCTCATTAAGCGAGAACTGTGAATAAATGTTATCTTAGTTCATTATCACCAATATACAAATGACACAAAATTATACACTTATCACTGTGCGTAACAATCATTTTTAAATGAGATCACCCTCGGGACTGGAAAAAAGTGATCTTGATTGCAAGGTAGCTGTATTACCGAGGTGACCGTAATGCAAGATACTGCACACACAGACACAAACAGGCATTGCTCGAACTCTGGTGGGCAAACAGAACGTACTTAGTCTATTGTAAAATCTTTAATTTACACAAGCGGAAGTAGACATTAAATAAACTCATTGAACATCTACCAGGGTGGCTCCTATGAAAGAGAGTAGAGTTTTGTCTTTATAGGAGTCTCCCATATCCAGGTTCACTAATACATTTAATATGACACCCAATTTAAATTTCACACTGTTATTGTTATACCATAATGTACATCCCCTGCAGCGACTACGACATCACCAATACTTTAAGTATAACTTACCTGCACAAGAAACATCTCGCGTTTCTTTGCAATGTAGCCAGCCAGCGATTCCTTTTCAACATGTCGATCTGCAAGAAAACCGAGAAACATTTGTATAAATAACTCACTTACTAGCTTACACTCATCAAAAACAAAACAAACTGTCAATCAGTTTGAAAAGAAGAAAGCGAACTATTAATGCAGATACATCTGCCAGTTTGAAAGCGAAGAAAACAAACTATTACTGGAGAATACTCTACATGAATGTAGAATCCCTTGTATGTCACCTTTGGTTAACGCAAGCATGATCCTTGATGGTTACCATGCAACTGTTGTATACCCCCATTTCCATGGTAAAAGGCAAAATGTCCGCCAGTTTGAAAGTGAGGAAAACAAACTATTAATAAAGAATATTCTACGTGAATGTATAGAAACACTGGCGTGTCACCCTTAGTGACGGCGAGGGTGAACTGTGGGTCGTCCTTGACTGCGACCGTGCGGCCATCATCCTCATCAGAACACTCTTCCTCTTCCTCTTCCTCTGACTCCATCGGGTGGATCATGCCCGTCGTCTTCGTGTTCATCCGTGTCAGGTACGTCGTCTTCTCGTGCACCTTCAGCGCCCTCTGTCTCTTCCGCTCCTGAGATACGTACATTCCACATTAATAGCCCTAGCTAACAATTCTAGAGAATTTCATAGAATTCTATAGAAATTCTATAGAAATCTGTAAGATTTCTGTAAAATATAATATATATTATTATATTAAATATATTTCAAATATATATTACAAATTTATGTAGAATTCTATATATATTTCCATAGAAATGCATAGATCTATAGAATTGTTATAGTTACTTCAGTTTCTACAGAATTATATATAATTTATCTAGAATTCTGTAGAATTGTTATGACCACTAAACATTTTTGGAATTGCGTAGAATTCTACAAAAAAATATTTTTTAGAAAATCTTCCACAAAAATTTTATAGAATATATTCCATAGCATATATTCTATACAACTGTTTGCTAATGGAGCATCAAATCGAGGTAATATACAACACCAGCTTACAACTGTCCGTGATCCTAAACTCATTTCTTCTGTTCATTTTATTTCTGCTTTTACCAATGACGTCATGCTACACCAACATTTTCCTGGTAAAGCCACAGTAGTGCCACCTAGATGCTCACCACTCCATTCCATCATCGTTTCCATCTTTCTCCGACAAACATGAAAACATACTGGGTACATGTAAGTAACTTTGTATTTTTAACCACATCACCAATTGGTATATAGATAACCAGCCAATGGTCGAAGGATTTGAATGAGTATAGAAAGAGGTGAATGAACATTGACACTTGTATGGAGATTCTATCAGCAGACTGCCTACAAATTTAGTGTAGTCATTTAATGTACACACATATGCTTTTTATGTTAGCAGATGTGGATATCTATAACATCAATGTTTTGTAGTATATTTTAAATATTGGTACTTTTCGAGTAGTTCTTTAAGTGTTGCCAACAGGATATGAATGCATTTGTTTAAATGCAAGGAGCAGAGTGAACAACAGAAGTGAACTAAACATTATGGTAGAAGATACTGACCCTCACATAATAGGTATAACCGAATCATGGGCAACCACCGATATATCAGATGCTGAATTGGGACTAACAGGCTATATAATGTTCAGGAAAGGTAGAATAGGAAGAAGGGGAGGTGGAGTTATTGTATATGTTAAAGAATCTATTCAGGCTCATGAAATAAAATTAGACAGAGAAGCAGATTGCGAAGAAACTGTTTGGTGTAACACAGTTACAGGAAACTCAACGTTAATGGTGGGGTTAGTTTATCAAAGTCCAAACATAAGCATAGAAGAGAATGAGAAAGTACAAAACGCTATATGGGAAGTTAGCAAACAGGACTGTATTATTATAGGAGATTTTAACCATGGTCATATACAATGGAAATCTCTACAGAGTACGGGGAGTGAGGTCACGACCAAAAGTTTTTAGTTTTAGTACAAGACAGTTTCCTTTCTCAACATGTGCTAGAGCCAACGAGGGGTAAGAATGTGTTAGACATAGTTTTGTCCTCACAGAATGAATTAGTTGGCAATGTCAAATTATGTGAGACACTGGGAAGTAGTGATCACAACCAGATATAATTTACCATAAAAGTAAAATTAGAAATAAATTTTAAAAAGCAGTTCAGGAGAAATTTTCACAAAGGAATATATAAGGAAATGAGGAAATATTTAGCAAAGATAGACTGGAACAACACACTGAAAAGAGTCAGCAACAAAATGCTGGAATATCTTAAAGAGTGAAATAGAGTGCATCGTCGATAAATTTGTTCCCTTGAAAAACAAGGGAAACAATCCAGAAAGAAATATTTATCGAAAGAAGCCATTAGAAAAATTAAGTACAAACAAATGATGTGGAGGTCATATAGACATACTGGAAATGACAAAGACTACAACATTTATTAAGAAGCACTAAACCACGCCACAACTAAATTTAGAAGTTCAAAGAGAAATAAGCTACGAACAAAAATTAGCTTGTAATATAAAAAGAGTTTTTATGCATATGTTCGGAGCAAACACAAAGTTCAGTGTAAGGTCAGTCCTCTAGAAGATAGTGCTGGAAATACAATATTAGACGGATTCTTAGTGGCAGAAGAGCTGAATGAGTATTTTAGTTCAGTGTTTACCAGGGAAAATATTAGTTCATTGCCACTACAAGAGGCTACATTCAAGGGGGCAGAATCAGACTATATTTTAGGACAGTTAATTGTAACCCAAGAAATGGTAGCTAAGAAAATTAGGGCTATGAAGGATAATAATTCACCTGGAGTGGATGGGATTCCACCCAAACTACTATTGGAAATTGTAGAACAAATTAGCATACCACTTGCAACCGTTTTCAACTTGTCATTAGAAGAGGGAGTGGTTCTTTTAGAATGGAAAGAAGCATTAAACAGTTATTTAAAAAAGGTTCCAGAAACAAGTCAGAGATCTACAGACCAGTGAGTTTAACGTCAGTGATTTGCAAATTATTAGAAAGACTAATTAAAGATCACATGGTGGATTTTCTTGTTAAACATAACTTGATAAACTCATCTCAACATGGGTTTCTAAAAACGAGGTGATGCTTAACAAATATGTTATGTTTTTTGGGAGACATCACTAAGTGGGAAATGGTATAATAAACTGGATAGAAAATGGCTGATTGACAGAAGACAATGTGTAGTAGTTGATGGGGAGGCTTCAAACTGGAAATCAGTTTTGAGTGGGGTATCACAGGGATCAGTACTGGGACCTATATTATTCTTAATTTATATCAACGATTTGGACGATGCTACAACAAACAAGGCATTCACATTTGCGGATGATACACAATTGTTTAGAAGGATTAAACATGATGAAGATAGACAGCATTTACAAGATGATCTTGACAGATTGATAAAATGGTCTAAAAAATGACAAATGTTGTTCAATTTTGGGAAATGTAAATGCCTCCACACAGGACATGGGAACGGAGATGTACAATATACAATGGGAGGTTCTGTACTAAGTACTACTGTAAAAGAAAAGGACTTAGGGTTAACCATTAGTGGTGTTATGAAGGTTTCAGAGCAGTGCGATATTGCCTCTTCAAAGGGAAATCAAATACTTGGATTAATTAGGCGAAACATAATGTATAAGGAAAAAGAGGTAATAATACTGCTGTACAAAACAATAGTGAGGCCTCATTTAGAATATTGTATTCAAGCGTGGAGGCCATATCGCAGGAAGGACATAGATATGCTAAAAAGAGTACAGAGGAGAGCAACTAAAATGAAATAAAAACTGAGGGATCTTAGTTATGAAATACGCCTGAAAGAATGTGGTTTAGCAACACTAGAGACCAAGAGATTGAGAGAAGATCAGATAGAAGTGTTTAAAATATTGAATGGTTATGAAAATAGAAATATTTTTTTCTCAGTTAAGAAAGATAGAAAGACCAGAGGACATGAAACTACATTAGTAAAGGAGCAATGTACATTAGATATAAGAAAGTTCTTATTCTCACAAAGGACTATAAATGAATGGACTAGATAATCTCCTGATTGTGTTGGTGCTAGTAGCGTGAATATGTTTTAAAACAAAATCGACACATACCTTAAAAGGGCAGGATACACGTAGATAAAAAGTATTGGACTCTCGATAAGCCAAAAGGTTTCCTTGTCAACCTGTCATCTAGAGTTAATTTTCTGGATGGCAATCTTGTTAAATCTGATTAAATCTTGTTAACAAAGAGTATCACGCAGTATCAGTCAGCTTTCAAGTTACTTGGCAGACAACTGGTGTTTACTCGGAGATAACCAATCAAAAGTATTGGAACTGATGGGGGAGTCTACGCCCACAATATTTTGAGTGAGGGGGCTGGAGAAATTTAACCTATACTACTTCGGCTCCCCGTGTTCACCACATTCCGACACCTATGCAAATGCAATGCCATTCGAATACAACGATAATTGATGCAAAGCCAAGTTCAGTTATCTTTTTCAGCATGCATATAATCCTTTAGGGATTAATACTGCTAAACTAGACAAAGTGCGCTTACAAACTTCTTTCTTTGCCTCTCCTTATCCCGCAGCATGAAGATATCATTGTCTGGTGGCATCCTGAATGGGTTGTGCTTTGCAACGTCCATCTCTAAAATTTTAAAAAATATGTTTACAAACTTGGTTCCATTATTCAACCAATTTTCCATACTTAAGTAGGAAGGTAAAAGGTGAGTTCTTCTACAGTGTGGTATCCAGTCCTCAGGACTGCTCAAAGCACTTTACACTTTACTGCCTGGCAGACCTGTTCAATTGAACACAATCTTGACTTCTCTGAGAAGCATTCAGCCACGCTGCATTTAATGCATGAAGACTATTCGTACACAAATATCCACCACTATCTATAGCCAGGTACTTATTCATACAGCTGAGTGAACTGACGCAATGTAGAGTAAACAAAGTTGCCCAAGGTTCGACACTGCTGCACATGATTCGAATCCGCGTTCTCTCAGTCGAGAGTCCGGAGCTCTTACTGCAGCGCTACTGCGCTCCACAGAGGGCAAGCTTTGTGAGGGGGGGTAATCTTAGTTCATTGAAATCTAAATCAATTGTATGAAAGGTATAATTAAAAGTTAATGTAATATATTATGTCAGCAAGCTTCCTCATAGGTCCCATTTTGAAAGCATGATATATATGTAAGCAAATATACTGTACCTGTGAACATGGATATTTAGTGTGTAGCCTATACTAGATGTCATCATTTATCAGATCTCTTGCAAGACAATTGTGTTGAGTGAAAATTGAACAAATGAAATTTACCTGAAAAGTCTGATTTGTCACTGATGCCATTTGTGTTAACAGAATTTGGAAATGTCACCTTTTCTGACTGCCGGGAATTGTGTGCTGAAACAAAGTACCAGTAAGCATATTATTATCAAAGGCAGAACATTTAAAACCTAAAGTTTCTGAGGTATCACATGTCCAGCAATTAACTGTTACCTGATATGATATCAGTACCCTCACAGTGTTCCAACTCCAGTGATTCCCTAAAATTAAAATGTTTCAATAAATTAATCGATTAAATGAAATAATAAAAGTAATTAAACCAAACATCAAGATTTATTATAAACGGTGTTGCCATATGACCCCCACCCCCAGTTTCCGATATAATCTTACAAAATGCTACCATATTTGTCCTGTCAGTCAGCTTGAATGTCCTCATAGTTTGATGCAATATAACATATATATATATTAATATATAAAAACATTTTAATTGGGTTATATCATTTTGTAAATATTTAATGCAACTACAAGTCATCAATATAGTATAGACATTCACTAAAATAACAAATATATCAGTTACATACCTCTCCCATATTTATGTCGTGATCATACAGGAAATAGCGAATCAAACCTTGTTTGAGGATTAGTAGCAGGCCTCATTTTGGTCAGGGTTTATGTAGAAAATAGGTCAAAATCATTGCACAGTTTACCCATCATGAATTACAGGTTTTGCTTGAACTGGTTTGAACATAGGTCGAGCATTAAATATTTATGTTTACTGCGTACTTCCTGATTTGCCTCCTGAGTTGTCGGACAGAGGAATGGATATCTTCCCAGAGTTCACTCCATCCATTGCAGCACTCATTTGTGTAGTCTACAAATGAATAACAGTCTTCATACATTTCAAATTTGCCCATATGAAGGACCTTTAAAAATGGATATATAAACATGCATACATGTGCATATCCATGCATTCATACATGTGTATGCACGTACACACACATGTTAACATTTTATTTATATATATATATATATATATATATATATAAATATTTTATTTGACAGCATATGTATAATTTGCATTATAGTTTAACTGTTTTTTTATATTTTAAAAGCATAATGTAAACATGTGGCCAAACAGCTTGTTTTTAAGTATAGGCCTAAACCAGATGGCAAGAGAAAGAGGGGACGATCAAGAATGAAGTGGCGCCACCAAACAGTCGGCCGCGACCTACAGCTGATCGACAAAAGTTGAAGCGATGTAAGAACACTAGCAAGTGACAGATCTGGATGGCATGTTTTGACTGCCTCATGCATCTGTAGATGCGGGAGCCGCTAAGTCTAAGTAAGTCTAAACATACTTGCAAATAACAAAGGTTCATGCTAACCATTTTAGTCAACGGCTAAGAATATTAAGTTTGGGTAAGCAGAAGGGATGATCTACACCAGTGTGTTTTTCATAACTGTTGCTTTGATATATGGCAATGAAGAAGATATGTTAGCATATAAAATTATGTTGCGTCCCCTTCTCACTTTCCCTCTTGTTATGTAATAACTAATCATTGACAGCTGGGTGTTTAATTTAATGTTGGTCAAATAAAAAAAAAGTGTTTGAAAACTGTCCACGTCATGCCCCAATCATATTCCATTCTATAGAGTACTGGGTAGGCAGTCAGTTTCCACATGTGTGGTTGGAGCACTGGACTCTCGATCGAGGGGACCGGGGATCAAGTCCATCTACTGCTATTTGGAAACTTGTACAATTATCCTTCATTGCTTAAGTCGAGATAACAAAACTGTGTTAATTGGTCTATTCTGCACGACATATATGCCAAGAGAAGTCAAAGATATATATATATATATATCTTTGACTTCTCTTGGCATATATGTCGTGCAGAATAGATATATATATATATATATATATATATATATAAGGACTGTGACAATGCCAAATTTCACGATAGAAGTAATTAAGTATAAATATTTATAAAGTACTATGTTTTGACTTTTGCTATGTCATTTTATCATTGTATTAAATTAATTTCCGCATTCTTATAACTTACGAAATTAGGAGTAGGCTAGGGCCTAGGTAATGTACGTAGCCCACCTCCGTATGCCTCTCTGTATATACGTACATGGTGGTGATAATTAAGTGCCCATCTATATTTGACAGCCTCACGCTCGATGTCCTCACCTTGCCGCACGCGGCTTGCCAGAGAAACGATGAAAAAGTGTATCCCCGCCGGTTGTAAGTTGACAAGTACGTGAACGGTGACGTCTAACGTTCTCGGTTTCTGACTGAGGAGGAGAAAGGCTTACTAAATTACTAATTGCAAGTTTTTCATGAAAATAAGACAATTCGTAAAGTAATTTAATTTAACGCACTAAGTTATATTTATAATCCACGTTTGCAAAAGCTGTCACTGATCACTTCACAAGGTGTGATAACGGTTGTATAGTTCGAACCGATGACACGATAGAGTAAATAAACAGGAAGTGTATTCGAACCCATGACAACACTGGCCCTGACAACAAACCGATGGTGTGAATTGTTCGTGGAAAGATGATTGGTTTATATTAACTAGTGTATATATCAATTACATAAAACGCTACACATGTTACCACAATTACAGTAGTTTGCTCAACAATTCAGGATTTTTAGTTGTGTTATCTCATGATCCGTATAATTAGTAATGTCTAAGAAACGTGACTTCGATTATTCACGCTCCGCGATGTGGCGTCACCGTTTCAAGAGAACCCAAGCTGGCCTCGATTACCCAGGCGCCGGGAGGTGGCAGTACATTTTCTTCCTGGTGAAGTCACGCAGCCAGGGCCCAGGCGAGAGTCGGTTAAGGCGTAGCGAGACTAACAGTGATATGGGCTTGTTAGCTGATCTGCGATTGTTCACTTTCTGCCTTTTTGACAAATCCTGAAATGCTGTAGAAACTTCCATTAGCGTAATAAGACATGGATGTACAGTCAGAACTCATTTATGGACATGGGACAAAAGCCGATTTGATAATTCCACGAAGCATCCTTGGGTCATTTTTGAGAACAGGTACGCCCTCACCACCGCAACGGCCTAGCCCTGGCCAGGCCCTAGGTCAGACCAGGGACACGGTTGGGTAACTATTAGTAGTATAGCACCGATTACCCGATGCCCGTAGACGTAGCGTGGTTGATTTGGTGGTGCTCCAAGCAGAACTATAGTTCCGCTTGGAAGTTGGAGATATTAACGCAACTCCTTTGTCTCAGCCTCAGCGGGGGTGTGCAAGCGCACCCAATTAACCATAATGTTAACAACCCTGTAGTGTAGTCTTCGCGCAGTAATTGCAGTGTGGCTGAATTCTTCCCATAGAAATCAAGATGGTGTTCGGTTGAATATATCTGCTAGGGTGTAAAGTGCTTTGGATAGTGCTAAGGACTGGATAGTGGATATCAACTAACCAAGCAGTATAACAACTTACCTTTTTACAAAAAACCTTCAACTACACTCCTTGAGAAGTTGAGGTTCACCAAAAGTCCTTCAATTGCACCCCTCTTGAGGCTCACCAAAAATCTCTAACATTTCCCTTGAGTTCAGATTATAACGATACAGTAAATAATTTAGATTGCCAAAACTTGAACAACATGGTCATGGTAAATGGAAACAAATGAAATATACTGCAAAACTGGCAAAATGCCACTTTTTCTCTTTATCCTTGTCATGCTGTGTGGCACATAAGGCTTACACAAAGCTCTCACCAGAACCATATCTCTGTTGGGCTGTCCTTACTGCTGTGTCCCATGTCAGCCCAGCAGCTGCAATTTCTTTTTCAAAAAGCCTGTTTAATGATAATACGGTATCCAGTCATCAAAAAGATAATGAACATATTTTTCTAGTGAGATTAAACCTGCTTCCGCAATTAAATTTGTTCCCTGTTTTTAATAATTTCACAAAAAATGGAACCTATCCACTATGCTTCCATGGCATGCTAGTGTGAAAATATGTTACCGGTACTTAGTTAATAATAATATTAATTGTAATATACTTTATTCTAACTCTCCAGAGTAAACCCTGTTCAAGGTGTTGACAAAACATGCTGAGACTTATGTGAGTAATCAAAAATAAATTTGCTAAAACTTCATTAAACAAATCTGTACTAACCAAACCTAACTTAAATACTTTTAGTCTTAGCAAAAGTATACGTACAAAAGCATACATATATAAGTAAAACATTGAATAAATAATATACAATGAATTATTAATTAATAAATAATTACAATTATATACTAATATAATTGTAGACAATTAAAATAATAGTAATAATAACTATTGTGATATGAGGAGTGAATCAGAGGTCTATGAGTCACATTGAACTAGACATTAAAACCAAGTTTCAAATAATAAGTCTTAAGATGCTCTTTAAAAGTGTTCATGATGAAATCAGTTGGCAAACCACTAAATTATTTTTGATGGGGGGCTGTGACACTGGCATGAAATATCATACCACCAGGAATGGTCCAGCTCTGTAAGTTGTATTTAACACAAGATTATCTTAACTATTGCAAGTTACCCAATCGTACAATCAAAGCAGTTCCGTCAATGGTTTTAATAAATCTATATAACTTTACTAAACTGACTTTTGTGTATATAACTAGGTTGCTACTAGCAGCATTAAAGTCCATAATATTATAGCTTATAGAGTATGACAAAATTGTCTAAATTAGGAGTAATCTATTTACACTTTTTCACATGCAAGGAAGGTAAAGCAACAGCTAAGCTGTGTTAAGTAGGAAACAGTGTTTCAATCTGCTCCCACATCAAGCACCCCCATAAGCTTAATTGCAATTAACCACCTGATCTCCATTGTCCTTACAGCATCAATCTGTCTGTGCACAGTTGTTTGGTTACAGTTTGCCACTAGTTCTGTTACATGGCAGGAGTAGTTAATCATTCAGTCATCATTACTAACTGCTCTAGGCTTAATTGCATCCAATTAAGGTATACCTGATAGCCATCCAGGTTCTAAGAGTGACTGATTTTCTTCTGCGATCAAATCAACCAAATTCAAATATGATGCATTACTTAGACTAAACTATGCAATTGTGGGTAACTGTGACATGTTTTAGTGTGTGATATTAAAAGCATTGATCACAGTGTATTTGTTATAGTTTTATACCTAAATGTTAAAGTATTTTTTACGATAATGAATGATAATTTATGATAATGAATTTACACTAGTTATGATAATGAGTTTATAGTAACTAGTTTGCACACAAACATTGAGCAACAATAAACTAAATACAGCAGTTTAAATCTCAATTACATATTTTTTCTTAAACTTGTTCTCGCAGACCATGTAATTTTTGCTGTTGCCTGTGATAACATTTCCTGGTAAGACACTTTTGGTATCACCACGGTGGCACACTCTGGAGATTGATTCACCACTCTTGAGTCTTGTCTTGAGTATACTTATTCCTACAGCCTCTTCAGGAGCATACATATGAGTGTACACGGTGCGGTGTGCATTGCAGTGGGTGCAGGAATTTGAACTTTGAAGTAAATAAAATAACCAGAATAATCCAATAACAATAATTATGTGTATACAGCTGTAGTTAAAACAGTAATTAATTTATTTAAAGTCTGTTTAGGTAGGCTGGAGCCGTAAGATGGATGCTGCTCACAGCTTGTTGGAAGGGATGAAGTTTAATTAACGCTTGTTGTGTGGCGGTGGTCATTTACGATAAATCTAGATGACCTTCTTTGAATTTTTTCTTATAGGATATCAATATTATTTTGGGTATAAGGATTCCAGGCTACAGCTCCATATTCTAGTTTTTTTTTGCAGGGTGAAGAGTGTGTTTAAGGAAGCAACATTTTCTAGCAGATTGAGATGTTGTGGCATGGACAAGCTTTGTCCATGACAAAATAGAATCTATTGTAATGATGTGGTAGGGGTGTGACTTTACTTGGGAACTTAGTTGGTTTGACTTTGAAATGGCGTAGGTGACATGGCTTGGTTTAGGTTTATGGGTAATTGTGAGGAGGTGGCACTTTGAGATGTACAGTACAATACCATGAAGGACAAATTTGTGTGCAGTGTCCATAAAAACCAAGTGAATACATAATTCAAAAGTTGTGTCTGAAATATAATAACCTAATCGCATCATTGTGGTCGTCACATCACAGATAATCCAATGAATAAGATGAGGCATGAACAGCTGCTGGTTGCCACAGGGTAGCGCGCCCACTTGTTTGAAGTTCATTTGCCATTTGTTTGTCCAGTCGGCCACTTTCTTTACGTCTGTTTGTAGGATGTTATGATCTGCTGTTATTCAGGTTTCTCTGTGTAGGATTGAGTCGCCAGCGCAAAGTTTTATATTTGAGTTAACTGAATCAGTGATGAGGACAGGACCAAAGACTGTGCCTCGGGGCACAACAGAGATAACATTTGCAGGAGCTGACTGAGATCTATTTACTGTAACAAGCTGGGTGTGGTTTGATAGAAAAGTCTATCCATTTTTGCGTGTGACCTGTGATTCCATAGTAATTTAATTTATTGACGAGTCATTTATGGGGAATCCTGTCAAAGGCTTTGGAGAAGTCAAGAAAGATTACATATATTAGTTTTCGGTCATTCATGGAGGAAGCCCATTCATGGACTGTCTGCTTCACAGGATAGTCCCTAATTGGAATCCATGCTGGTAATGGAAGATAATGTTGTTAGAGCTGAGGTGTTTCCACATGTGGCTAAGGACAATATGCTGCATCACCTTGCACAGAATACATGTTAGGGAAATTGGTCTGTAATTTGTAGGATCGCATTTGCTGCCGTAGTGTAGGTCTATAGGATTGCTGCAATATTGGGTATGTGCTGTATTATTGTAGACAGTTCTCTGTATTAGTACTTTTGCTGGGATTTCGTATGTTGGGTTTTAGAGCTTCAAGCTGTTTTAAAATGCCATTTATTCAGATATCAAGTGTTTGGGTTAAAGATTGATTGACTCAGTTTGTCCACATTTCCATGTGTGAGCAACAAACAGAATGTTTCTAAATAACTACATTTGTGTTTCTGTTTAATACATTGCCAAACCAAGAGTTGTAGTAGTATTACTGTACTTTCCTGGGTTGGGCTATGGGAATGATTTCAAATAAAACACAATGGCACTGGAATGTAGATATTATATTGCCTTCCAATAAAGTGCACTGAAATCTGACCCTCGTTTTGTACATTGGTAAGAAATCTAAATTATCAAATCAAAATCAAATCAAATTTATTTTTACACAACATATCTCTGTAAAGCAGATTCAGGGGTGTTTACAAACTAAAACATGATGTAAGAATACATTACGTTGTCGTTATAATATTACAATGCATGGGTTACATATGCTAACATAACTACACATTTTAATTAGTACATGGCCATATATAACATTAAGATGTACATGTATGTATTTAAAAATACAATAAATTACGAAAAAGCCTGATTAAAGAAAATTATTGTTGGCAAAATACTGTGCACTGAATATTCTAAAACAAAACATTTGCTGAATCAGTTAGTATACTTGTGGTCGTAATTCTTGGTTGTGGGAACCGCGCAGCAGCCAGCATTCGTCTTCAACTTCAATTCGAGGAACTTGCACTTAGCTATGCACTCCTTTGTTTGGACTGCAGTTTGTTGAATGTTTTTGTAAACAATTTGAACGTTTTTTGGGTGCAGCTTTCAAACGGCGAACAATGTTTGGTGCTTAATAAACACAATTTGGTGCAGGGGTGAATCCAGAGAGGATAGTCTTGGGGGGCACAAAAACCTCCACTGGCGGCCGAACCAAATAGTGTAAAAAAATTGTTTAGGGGGCATGGTCAAGTGGGCCCATTCAAAAAGGTCTACAAGCACGCCAAATTCCAATGGTCTAGGGAGAACGTGCCCCCAGCCGCCCTGGATCCGCCTGTGTGGTGGGCTGTATACTGCCATCAACATTATATCCTGTTTTAATATTAAGGATATGTTACTAAATGAGGAACATATTACAAGGTTTTGCATTAGATCTAGCTAGCTTTGTAAGAACAAACGGTGATGTATGTAATGATCGTAAGATGGCGTTAATGTACAAAATGAGCCGGGTAAAATATGTTATACTATTTTTGCTGTTATTCTGAGCATAAATATTAACACATAATTTGGGCTATTGATCTAATCCACTAACATTCACAGAAGTGGGTGACTGTTGTAGTCAAATGTATTTGTTTTTAAATCAAATTTATCTTAGTGAGAATTCAATTGATTATGCTCATTCTTTGTGTACAGTACATGACCAATATCAACAATATGTTCGCACACATATTCCAAAACACACAAACCCGTCTCTGACACTGATGCTCAATCTTTTCTTTCAGATGATCCGAACATCCTTAAAGTGGCCATGGTTATTGGAAACGTTCGGTTTAAAGTGTTCGCAAACTCAAACTTCCTCGGTGTCAACGGCCGACCTAACATCTTCACGGAGACGAATGAAATCATACTGAGCGCGCGTTACAATATCTCCAGGACACTAGTGGAGCGCAGCAGACCTGGCGGCTACCAGAACGCACCACTGAAGCTGACGACAACGCTGGAAGGTTGCAGCAAGTCGTGTCTGCTGATCAACACAGCCATTGTCGATACGTTCGACGGCAAGGTGCTGGCGTTGTTGGCGAGTCGAATGGTGCTCACGGACAACGCGACACGGAGGTCAGTGCGGGTTCCGGTATGGTTCCTTGATGCCTTCTCCGAGTACATCGCCAGCGACGCCCCAATGCACGTCTACGCCGTGCAGCCGCTGCCGGCCGTCACCTTCAGCCGCCCGTATCGGGTCCGCGAGTACGACATCGATGCCAACGATCACGCCAACAACAAGGTCTACATGCGAGAGTGTCTACGGTGCGTGGCTGACGCACCACTGATCGGTTCTCTCGGCGTCCTGCGCGAGGCTCACCAACAAGATTGGTTGCAGAGGATCACGTCCGTCGAGGTGTACCACGCCGCCGAGTGCCTCAACGGCGATAACCTCGTAGTGCACGGCTGGCAACAGCACCAAAACTTGTTGCAGTTCCAGATACGACGACAAGACGTCGCCGTCTTCCATTGTAACATTCGCTTCTCACTTGACGCAACGCCACAAGCAAAACTGTGAAAACTGTCAGGTGCTGGTGATTTTTTTCAAAGGTGTTCAGTTTAAAAATAAATGTTGTGTAGCTCATATGTTTCCCAGTAAGTCTTTGTTCTGTATTGTTTGCTTAGACTTGTTATTGTTTGTCTACAAATGAACTATTACTTTAATGACATTGCAGGGTCCACGCTGTGACTTGTTGACTGATCACCATCCATGTGGTTGTCGTATATTACCAGGGTTATGATGTCTTTCAATACGAATAAAATAAATGAATTGCCTCTACAAAATCTCGCTCTGAATGTCGAATGCACAAGCATGTTTGCCAGTCTTGCTTTTACTTCAGTCTACTTGATCTATTCAATTAATATTTAAAATGTTTATATAAAAATGTTGACACTGGTTGAGAATGCATAAGCTTAACGAAAGTAGAACAACCCAATATTCCGAAATATATTTTAAGAGTATTCAGCAAAGTGTTCAGTGTGTATGTGTCTGATGGGATCTGCTAACTATAACTTTTTTTCATGGTGCAACGGTATTCTAGGTGTACAACTGCACAAACTACCCATTGGTTGTAATGTTCGCTAAGTGTACTGCTGATATCAACTCGTGTAAATGTGCCATCAGTTAGGCTATTTTAAGATTAATTACTACTAGTGACTAGGCGCTGAATCCCATTATTCAGAACATTACAATTAGCAACATGTACTATGCATTGAAATTACGCCAGCAATGGATCTTTGTATATATTTTTAAATATACTAATTATTATCTTATACGGACATATTGATTGGTACTCTGAAATAAAATATTATGCGTATCAATAAAATCAAATACAGTTCATTTCAAGGAAACGCCATGATAAACACAGAGTTTTTATTTCTATATGTTAAACGTTTCACTGTTGATGCTATAAGTTGCAAGGTGAAATGGCTCTGGTTGTCATATTAGATCAGTAGGCCTATAATTCGTGGATCGGCTTCGTTGCACCACCAGACTACAGTCGTCGATGTCTTGGCCGCTGAGCCAATGTCACAAGCGTAGACTTTAGAGATGCAAACGACGTCGGATATTTCCAACATCATTATATCAAACATAGTTATCCACGTCATTCAATGCCACTGTCGTGTCACTGTACGTGTGTTCCGTGATATTTACTTTTATTTCTGGCAGTGTTCGTACGAGACGCACTGTTCGCTCCACTAACGAATGTCTACCAAGCCTACAATCGTTGGTAACGGTTTCGTCGGAATAATGGAGCGTTGTGGTACGACAGTTTGAATATGCCCTATGTATGACACCTCCCTTCACACTGCGCGCAACCGGTCTATAATATATCACATACATTGCTATGTTTGTCTTTGCTCGTGAATTTGTGCATGGACGTCTTCTCCGGTAACGTCATGCCGATGTCGTCGACTGGTAGAGTGGTCATAGTCGGCCGTATGGAGGCCGTGGAAGTCGGCACCGGGGGAGAGGGCGAGGGAGCTTCGTTGGTGAACGACAACATATCGTCCATGGTTGTCACACTGGGGAAGTTCGTGGATGAGTTTAAGTCTTCGCTGAGAGGGATGCTTTTGGTGGCGTTGCCCGTGAGAAAGTACGTGTGCATTGTGCCCTTTCCTTTCACTATGATCTGTCCCCGGTCGACGAAGCGGTAGTCGTGCGTCTCCAAGGCCCTACAAGCAGAACATTGACGCATACATACTTCGCATCGGTTTGTGTGGGCCAGCGTCTATTGTGTTGATCACGCGCGCCGGCTGGTCGGTTGCTCAACCCTTCCAGTCGATTGGTCTCTTGACCAACTCCGTCGGTCTGTCATTCAATAAAGGGAGGTGGTCCGTTCGTATTTATTGTAAAACCGTGTCATACAATATAAACAATACGTTTACTAATGTACTTACCGCCCAAATATATGTTAACGAAGCAGAACAAACTTGAATTCATCAGGTCAATGTTTATAAACAATCGCCGAGCTGTTATGTCGCATCTCTCTGAATAGCGAGCTCTAGTCATTCTGGGGACGTGTTGATGTATTACGTAATGTAAACAAACCGTTTCCTATGAAAACACTTAATGTCAACAACAAAAATAGTTCCTTACAAGTTTTAACCCTTTTTATGTATTCAGAGCATGTTTACAAGGATAGTTTTGGGGTCGAAACGAGCGTCAGAATGAGTTATTGTGTAATGTTCCGATGTAATACAAACACTAGTCATCATAGATAAACAAGCAGTTATCTTACGGTTCCACATGAATTCAATTTTATTCAAAACAATGAATGCGAATGAGCCTACAAGTCGACTAGGTATCGCCGAGCTTGGGCTCGTTTTCAGAATAATGATATCGAATGCAACCAACGGGAGATAATGTACACCAGTATACATACATAGCAAACATATATCGTATCCAGCTACAGAAAGTAACGTGTATAATCTCATAATATCACTAGAATATCAATATTATGAAGGAGGAGTTGTACAATTTATCATAACAACTTAAATCAGTCAGCGTATTTGTGTCGGTCCTACTAGCTCAGTTGGTAAAGGCGTTGGTTCCTTGGCATTTATTTTGTAATCGGGCGACGCAGGTTCAATCCCAACATTAAACCATTGAATTTCTTTACATTTTTTTATGTTTTCACCAAGTAATATAAGGTCGGAAAGGGTCGGCCTGATGCGACCATGAGTCATATGTGACGTCACATCTCGGCATCCCGAAAAGCGCGCCAAAAATATGCATATTCAAAAATGTCCGGATGCACAGGCATAAAATGTGGAATTTCTAATTCATTGAATTTTATTGGCTTGGTGGACATGGAAGTAGATAGCAGGATGTTATACAATATGAATTCAAGCCATATATGTTTTTATTCCCTTTAAAGGCCATATCCCGGGGGGGGGGGAAATTGCTACTAAATATAAACATATGCATGTACATATGTGCAATATAATGACAACCCAGAAACCACACGTTTGCTGAAACCTTTCTAAAATTGACATTAAATGGGACCTGTCCTGGCGCAGGCTTCGAAAAGTCTGTTTTCCGAAAATGCCGCGAGAGGCAGAATCGTGACGTCAGTTGTGGAAAACATTCCCGTGATCGCAAGCGTTCTCGGCGGCTGGATTTCTTTGGTGGATATTTGAACTGGTATACATTCATTCACATATAGAAATGGTGAACACATGTATTGTTGGAAACTGCAACAATTCGAATCTGACTGGCCATTCTGTGCACGAATTTCCCAAAGAGCCAGTTACTCGGCAGAAATGGAAACGTTTTGTTCGAAACAACAGGGCCGACTGGACCCATGCTACGGCAACTAGCATTATTTGTGGTTCGCATTTCGTTGCGCCTGGCGACTTCGAAGGCTTCGTACAATGGAAGATGGGTTTCAGGCGTAATTATTAAAAAAATTAAGTTAGATGTAAAGAAATCTGCCGTTCCTTCGACGAACACAACCATATTTAAACATGTTGGCAATATCATCATTTATAAGGGCATAAACCATTTGTTATTAAGGAAAAGAGCACATTTTATTCCAGGATATGGCCTTTAAGAAAAATCTGAGTAACCATTAGCAGTTTAAATTGTCACAGCGAAGAGAATGTTTTGGGGCGATAATGTGTGAATTTCGACGTGCGTTTATCACTAATGCAATTCGGGATGTTATTCAGGTCACTAGTAGCTCAAACCTAAATCTAAGAACATGTTTTGTTCATATTAAGTGCACTTGCACCTTTTTTATATAAAAAACGACGTGTTATGGTATAATATATTTGCACAGCAAAAAAATTAGGCACGAATACTTAACTGTGTAGGTCTAACACTAATAATTTACCGACCACGTGTGTAAGGAAGGTTCGAAGGAGATGTCCTGTATGCCGAACAGATCTGGTATATTGGCGCACACACAACAAACAGATCAACTTAACAGTAGCCCTGTGAACTGACTTAATCTCAAACATACTGGATAAGTATGGCTATGGATGCTGCAAATGATCGTTTTCGGCTGATACTTTCAAGATAAATCTTTGAACGCGAATGACATCATATAATCTTGGCAATGTTCACGCCACCTGCTAATCATGTCTGGTAATGGCAATGATAGGTCAATCAGAAAAGACTACCAGTTGTTGCTCCGGCTGATATCTATTTATATATATATGCTGGCGGAAACCAGTTCCGGGCTTCAGGCATTATCGTTCGTTACTAATATTTTTGGAGCTCCAAATTGGTAATGCATAAATTTTAGATACTTCGTTACATTTATGAAAAGTACACACATTTGTACTTCGTTACAAGTAAAAGTACTCCTAAAAATGTACTTCGTTACTCACGAAAAGTAAACTTTTCTACTCAAGTACAGTAACGAAGTACTTGTACTTCGTTACGTCCCAGCTCTGCTTAAAACACATTTGGACGGTGAATTTGTTACATTAGATTATATTATAGTTTGTGGCACGACTGTACGATAAAAATGAACGGACTACAGGACATTGTGAAACTATGAATAGCATTGAGTCGTATAGGCGGAACAACATTTACCCCCTTTTCTGAGTTTTGAACAGGCTCAGTCAAAACATTATACTATATCTTTGTACGACGACTTCATCGAAACCAACTAGCACTCTGTATGTTAAGGATGCTTCCACAAGTTCTAAAAGTGAAATATGGTAGGTGTTTTAGTTTTTGTTCAACCCTCCCTAGCACCCGGCAGTATGTGGTGAGGGATTTGGGATTTTTACGATAGAAAACTGCTATTAGCGTCAATGTGCATTAGCACATGTTTTACTCGCTAGAAGTTAGAAGAGTGTGAATGCAATGCATCTCAGATTAATCTTACCACCTGCTGCCAGCCACCGGAGCGAGTCACTGTTGCTTTTATTTATGTTGAATATTCACTTTTATTTATTGCGATTCTCACCTGTAAGTTGTTTCGCTGCAGTGGATGCACGCAGGAATACCGTTGCTCTCCATCCGGCTCGCTGTGTTGACGGTGTCTCCGAAGAGACAGTACCGCGGCATCTTCTGGCCTACGACTCCCGCCACCACCGACCCTGTGTGTATGCCAATGCGGATCTGCAGCACACACCCACACAATCAAACTGGTTGTAAGGAACATTTAGACACAACTAACAGCCTGTAATGAAGGAGCACAGTAGCACAGAGATTAGAGCTTCGGACTCTCGACTGAGAGAACCCGGGTTCGAATCTTGTACGGCGGTGTCGAACCTTGGGCAAGTTCGTTTACTTCAGTTCACTCAGCTGTATGAATGAGTACCTTGCTATAAACAGTGGTGGATATTTGTATACGAATAGTCTTTGCGCATTAATTGCAGCGTGGCTGAATGCTTCCCAGAGGAGTCGATATGGTGTTCGATTGAACAGGTCTGCCAGGGAGTAAAATGTAAAGTGCTTTGAGCAGTCCCGAGGACTGGATGCTGCGCTATATAAGAACGTACCTTTACTTTACTTAATGAACACGTGTTGAATTTCGTGTACTATTTATCCAAAATGAGTAACCGATTAATGTGAACGCTGGAAATGAAGCTAGGGACACCCCGGATCATACGTCACATGTCGTATTTATACAATATTATGTTCCTGGTTTCTGCCAGGTCCTTCCCTGACCCCGCCACCTATGCGCCTTGTAAAAATATTCCCGTGTCGTTACCTAAATACGGTTTTATAGCTGGAATAAGCTAAAGTATAATATTTACTGGAAATATTAAAGAATTCAAATGCGAGAAGACCCGCGATGCGCAGATCGTTGATAAGGTTTCCGTTGTGTGTCTATGAATAAGATTAGTTATTACTTTAATTGAATCGTCGAACAAGATTAAACGTGTTCAGTAACAAAAAGCGAGACAAATTTACCTTAAGCGGTACCCCAGTGACAGGAGACAGAACTTCTCTAGCTTTGAACATCATGTCTATCGCCATGTTGGCAACCGACGACGCATGCGTGTCGTTTATTTCCGGTACACCGCCGACCACCATGTACGCGTCCCCGATCGTTTCAACCTGAACGTCAGAAAGTTGTCATTTAAACCTACTGTCGTGAACTATCAAACCGGACATTAATTTACCATACCGAGTTTAAATGTGATAGTACAATAAAAAGAATGATAAGGCCATGCCTGATCCTCGAAAGACTCAGGACAAAACGAAAAGGGGAAGGCTGAGTACCTAACCCTAGGTTCAGAAAAGTGGAAGCAGAGGTGGCACAGTATACATAATATACTTCAAAGGAACAAATGAAAGAAACGCATGCTCAACATTGTGTCCGATGAAAAGGAGTTGTTAATGGTCTAAGCTTCACCCGGAAGTAGAAAGGCTTAGGAAAGTAATAAATAAAAGTTTCTTTCATTTTAGAATTGTCATAACGAGTGTTTTGGTCATCTCGACACGCAAGCGATGAGCCACATAGACAGGCAACATGAAAGCAATCCACATGAGAGCATGCCACTGCTTCCGCCATACCTTGTAGACGTTGTGCAGGGTGGTGAGTGTGTCGAAGCGACTGTACATCTCATCCAACATACTCACGATGTCCGTCGGTTGTACGGCAGCCGCGATGTTCGTGAACGTGACAATGTCACTGAATAGGATTGTCACCTGCTTGAACTTCTCTGCACAAGACGATAATAGAAGATACGTGTTATTTTGTACACAAGTCAAGGCTCTTAGTGTAGATAAATACCTTAGTTTGTGGTAGGTTTAAGTGAGGATATATTCCACTGACAATAAAGCATCTGCAAAAGAAGGCAAACAAGTCATATTTTCTATTTACGGATATACAAATTTGCATGGAATGATTCCCTTGTATCGTTGGCAAAGAGTATCGTACGCACTGACAGTGAAATAAACCACACACACACACTACACACACACACACACACACACACACACACACACACACACACACACACACACACACACACACACACACACACACACACACACACACACACACACACACACACACACACACACACACACACACACACACTCACACACACACACACACACACACACACTTTTTTAGCATCTGCCATACTAATTGTCATAATTAAGACAATCTTAGAGAGGTATAGGTCCTGTCCGTGGTGAAGGGTGTTACCAGAATGTGCTCCCTGGAGACGTGTGCACGCACCTGCTTGCACCTTCTTGCCATCTCTCAGTTGCATCGCTATCTTTGGCGGCAACATTTGACTCAGCAGCATCTCCGTCTTTGCCTTCTCTCGTTCTAGCGCACTCGACGTCCGCTTCAGCTCCGCCATCGTCTGGTCGAGCTTCTTCCTGTCAACGGACACACGGTTCACCGATACATATAACGCAGTGTGTCTTCTGGGTGGACGCGAACTGCACTGGCCAACGTATGTATTGTGTTAATACCCCTGTGCACGCACGTGGGAGTGAGAGTAAACATCATATTTCAAGCAATCTCCTGAAAAAGTGTGTGTATTAATATGACACACACACACACACACACACACACACACACACACACACACACACACACACACACACACACACACACACACACACACACACACACACACACACACACACACACACACACACACACACGTTATATATATATATATATATAATATATGTAGACGAAATATGAACCTCCATTGCGGTTTTTTATCTATATTTGGTGGTTGTAAATTTTTCATATCTTATGATTTATTTAGAACTACTTTATTATATTCAACACAATAATAATGCATCGTCTTATTCAACGCCACTTACGCTATGTCGATCTCTGCTATGCGCTGTTGGTTGAGCAGAACCAACTCCCTGGTGACGTCATACACGGGGATGTCGGAGAGATAAAGACCACGCTCCTGCAGCACAGGTATAGTCAGGCTATCATGGTATCATGATAACTTGATAAGCGCATTAATTAGAATGATACCGACGAAACATGCATAATGTTATCATTATAAAATCCGCTTGTATTCAATTTAATATTAATTTAAACTGGAATGTGTGTGTGTGTGTGTGTGTGTGTGTGTGTGTGTGTGTGTGTGTGTGTGTGTGTGTGTGTGTGTGTGTGTGTGTGTGTGTGTGTGTGTGTGTGTGTGTGTGTGTGTGTGTGTGTGTGTGTGTGTGTGTGTGTGTGATGTGATGACTACCAATACATAATTTAATCAAATATACATTTATTAGATAAAACTGTTGATTTCTATTAACAGCGCCCCCCGACTCCAAAACAGCAATTAAAAACATTTTTGATAAGATAGATAATAAAACATTTAGTACTATTGTAATAAATAGTTATCTTGCTGATAACAGCTCTTTGTTGCGCGCATTACTAATAGCAATGTATACATCAAACGAACCGCAGACAATAGCTGTATAACTACGTTATTTATTTTTAGTTTATGGATCAGCGATTAGATATGTACTGAAGCAGCGGACTCAACATTTAACTTCTTTGACAAACCTACAGCCACTTATGTCTACCATGTACAACCATAGATGAGGTAGACCACAGTTGCCGTAAACGGTGTGCTATTTTAGAAGGTGCTAACTCATGATTTGTATTGGTTGCATTGCATTGTTCTGAATGACTCGATGTTATTAAAGATACATTGTCATGTGTTGATGTGCCAATAGTATGAACAGAAGGCGTGAACATACAATTGATATCAACTGCCGTTTTTTGTTAATCATAGTACCACTGCACCAGTCGTAAGTTTAATTTCAAATTAACATTAACAAACTTAAACAAACAAAAAACGACAAAAGGACAACCAAAAGTCCAACAAAAGATGACTACCATAATCTGGAGTGGTGGGTCGGGTGAAGGATGACGCAACTACAAACATGACAAGACATCCATGTACTGTTATAATATTTGATCTTAAGCGACACGTCGAATCTTTCGGCTGCAGTATTTGTCCACCGATTGACCTCAACTAGCATTACTGAAGAAAAAAGGCATTATCAAACCAGTCATGTTTGCAGTCAGCCAGTCTGTGTTAGGAAGGTTTTACCTGCAGCTCGGTAAGGCTGGAGACACGGAGAGAGGCGATATACACCATGCAGTTATTCTCCTCAAGCCAGACCATCTGTCCTGGATAACACATAAGTAACACGTGACGATCCAGGAATGCCATTGTAGCAACATTATCTAGCTAACGCGCGCGTACGTGTGTGTGCGTCTGTGTGTGTGTGTGCGTGCGTGTGCGTGCGTGTGCATGTCACACACGTATACACGCACACCCGCATGCATGGACGCTCACACATACGCGTGCGTACGCACGAACTCACGCACACACACACACACACACACACACACAGAGTATACACATAAATATATTAATTGGCAGAGAACTGAAAGCAAGGAGCGCTAGTGAATATATTGATTATATTCAAGGTATTACGTCAGATGGTCGCAAACCCACTGAAACAAAATGTGTACATATTTAAAACATAGTGGTTGAAAGGTTACAAAAATGTTATACAGTTGTTGCAGTTTACCATCCAAATTAACCTGCATAAACCGACCACTATGCGATACTGCCGATATATCCATCACTTCCGTGGTAGACTTAGTCTTCTAGCACTGAGCATATGCCATCTGGTACGTCACTACACAATACGACTGCAACGCCTCATTTGATTAAACTATGATTACTATAATGGCAGAGCAGGCTATCGCTTGTTTGTGTGGATATTCGCAACGCCAAGGGGCGATGACGCGATGAGCGATGCGATGGGAGATGTGTTGGACGATGCGCGATACGATGCGCGATGCGATGGACGATGCGTTGCGCGATGTGCGATGGGATGCGTGGTGCGATGGTTGATGCGCGATGCGATACGCGGTGCGATGCGTTGGTATTAATTATAAAGATGCCGTAATGAGCATGCCTACGCCGAAAACGAGACTTATGCAGCCATTTGTATTTTATTAAACACATTCCTTTTTGTGTTTAGATCATGTGATGATGGCTGATGACGTATACTGTTATACATGTTTGTTTTGCACAAAGAATTTGTTGTGTTCGTACTTCTAAATGTTACAACGAAAGTCTGGGGCAAAAAGATTTCATAACATGACACACATGTACCTCTTCTACAGCTCAAATTGTATTTGTTAAATTGTTTCCGTCTGTGTATCCTTGGTAGAAAATATAAAACTGTATATTTGTATACATGTTGTATACATGGGAAGATACGACAACTTGAAGCTGTATTTTTCAACTTTAGCTTATTGCAAATGCCGTTTCCTTTGTGTCCAAATTTATAATGTTCCAATATTATAATTAGCTACACTATTCGAAGTCAGTTTAATAAGAAACATTTACATTTGTTTAAATCATCAAAAAAACTGAATTTAATCGTCACTTGCGTCACATGTTTTTTTTCTGTCTATCGTGTAATATTTTTTCTTTTTCTTAAGTGATTCGAATTGCTGAGGCACCGTTTACCAAGACGTAGATACGCTACAGTGGAACTGCCTATGTTTTCCTAAAATACTAATATTTGCTTTTAAATATGCTTTACTGTTATTTAGATTTTCAAGCACTTTCAAATAATAGTACAATCTAAAATACTAGTTTTATATTACGTATTTCTGCTAAACAAAATTATTAATAAATAGTTTATCACGGCAATTTTAGTATAATTTATTTAATAATCGAAATCTTTCATAAAGCAACAGCGCCGAAACTACCAATATTCGCCCGTACTTGTCGCGTCGGCAACGATGCAATTTCATCGAATTTGTTTTCAAAATGCGACCGAATTGTCCCGTCGAAGCCACCACTTTTGCCGCCTAGCCGAAGCGGTAAGGAAACCGAAGAAGAAAGTGCAGAAACGAAAAACGAGTGACGCTCCAGTCGTATTTCGTTTTGATGCAGTGAAAACGAAAAACGGTTTGTTTTATAGTTATTTCGTTTTTCTAACATGTATCAGAAATACGCGAATAATGCATTGTATTTGTTTTTTCATTTTTCGTACTTCAAATATGAAAACGAAAAACAAACATGGTTTGCATTTTTCCTTTTTCGTTCGCCAATTTCAAAAGGAAAAGACGGTACATACACGGACCTGCCTGTCAATCGCAGCGATTTGCGATGCCGTCCCATATAGCTTGCGGCCCGAAGTAGTCTCGATTACCCAGGCGCCGTGAGGTGGCAGCACATTTTTGCTCCTTACTATGGCCTAGAATATTAAAGCCCTGTCAACCGTAGTCTCGCTTAACCGACTCTCGCCTGGCTGCGTGACTTCGCCAAGAAGATAGTATACGCAAAGTCAGCGTCATCAGCCATCATCACATGCTCTGAACACAAAAAGAAATGTGTTTAATATAACACAAGTGGCTGCCTAAGTCTCGTTTTCGGCGTACGCATGCTCATTGCGACATCTTTATAATTTATACCATCGCAACGCGCTTCGCATCGATTCGCGAATCGCATCGCCCATCTCATCGCGCATCGCATCGCGCACCACATCGCGCATCATATCGCACACCACATCGCACACCGCATGGTCCATCGCATCGCGCATCGCGTCATCGCCCCATGGCGGCGCAGATTTCCACACAAAAACGCGATGGCCCTTCTCGGCCACCACAGATTACCAACTGCGCTGCGGCAAACATTGGTATCATCTCGGCGTCTACGAGATATAACGGTGTTGCTATTAAGTGTGACGTGTGCGCTGCGTCTTGCCAGTGACTAGGCATTAAGTTGTCCGTTATTGATGCTCTTACCTTTCAGGACAAGCCTGTTGTTGTCCACTTTGTGCTTTAACTCGTCACTTCCATCCACCACTTTCTTTGCCTGCGAGTAACACATGCTTAGTGACTGTCACAGACGGCTAAAAGCAATTATATGTCTACGTTGCCATCAGACGGGCTAATCAGCATATGAGCTAGGAAAAGATATCATCAGAATTTGGAATCCATCTGTAGACGCGATCTTTGCCTCATAGGATAAAGACAGACGACTTAATTTTCATAAGTTGGCCGTTTTCGAAGTATGAATGAGAAAACCATCGCATATTATATATAAAATAACAAGTTTATAATAACAAGCAAAATGTTCAAGTAATGTAGAAAACTAATTTTAATACAGGTTAATAGTTTTGAAGATGCTTTTGTTGATGCAAGATGTTAATCACCGTTGGTGTCAATAATGTATTTGTATTTATATTGTGTATTAATGTTGGTCAAATAACGCAAACATACACTAACATACACTCCGATAATATTGTAACATATTAAACTAATAGAATACACTGGAACCTCTGTATTAGGGTCACCCACGGGACTGGGCAAAAGTGACCCTAATAGCGAGGTGACCCTAATACTGAATTGGGAAAATTGCTCAGATACATGTGGTTTTAATAGCAATGCATATTAAGCAAATACATTGTTGGTATCAAGTACAGTGTAGTTACAGGGTGTTCTTGCTTTTCCTAAAATGTTAAGTGCAGTGTGCATGTACAGGAATATACAGCGAGAACATGATACAATGGGATTTACGCTCTTTCCTGACACGTCTTTTATCTTTCGCTTCCATTTCGCATACAATTGTCAAAATCTAACAATTCGTAAATCATACTGCACAGTCTTCATTTATAGGTTAATTTGGCTTCTGACTACAGAGACAATGTCATTGCCAATTAAGCGGTTTCTTGTTGTCCCGACTATATTTCACCACCTGAACCTACCTCTCCAATTGAGCTCAGCTTTGTTAGGTCACCAAACAGTCAGGCGGCTAATTAATTACACCCTGTTGTTAGCTATGGGGGCGCAGTGCACGGCCGAGTTTTAAAATGCCGGACTGTCGACCGGAGGGACCGGGGTTTGAATCACGGCGCTGGCCTGGCGGTGGTTCCGTACTGGTTCAGCCTTCCAACCCGCACCAGCCAACGTTAAAAGGTAGGCCAACAACACCGGCGGGAAAAGTACAATGAAGTCAAGGCTCCCAGTCCCCAGCAGCATAGAAAGAGTCTATGACCAAGGAGGTGGTACAAAGATATAAATACACATGAAATAAAAATAGATGGTTAATAAGATATATATATAAAATGTGCGTTCAACTTTAAGTATACAATTGGGTAGTCAAATTTTTGAACATAGGACTTCTAAAATGTATATCAGTATAACAATAATTAACAAAAAGTGGATTTTCAGACCGATCAAGACGACACAATAAGCTATATGTGGATGAACGCATACGTTCATTAAAATATTTAACACAGTTTGTAGGAAACATAAAACTTGCACTACAGCATGATGACAAAATGGTTCGGGTCAACTAGGGCATGTGCAGGGGGTGCTAAGAATCTCTGTGTCAGTCAGAAGAAGAGCGGAATGCTTCACTACCTTACAAAGCGACCACCTACTATACCATTCCACGACGAACAACGGCCAAGCAGGTGTAGGCTTTCTCATAAACAAGAAATGGAAATACAACATATTGAGGCATCAGCCCCAGAGTAGCAGAACTTGTTGTAAGTTTAACAAAGCGCTACATACTGAAGATAGTACACGTATTTGCACCAACGACATCATACTCAGAAGAAGACACCAACAAATTCTACAACGACTTGGATGAGACCTTAGAAAAGCTACACGATAGTGATGGGAGACTTTAATGCGCAAGTAGGGAAACGAACAACCATTTCGGAAACGGCCTCATGCAAACTTGGCCTGACTGACAAGGGATAGAAGACGTGTACATCTAAACTCGTGAAAGACATCTAGACCAACAGCTCGGTGACAGTCCACCTACACAAAACGAGCAACAAGAGCAACATCAAGTGAGGAGTACGACAGGGTGACACTATATCGCCCAAGCTTTGACGGCAATACTCGAAAGCACATTCCGAAGACTGACCTGGGAAACCAGAGGCTTGGGAATAAACGGAGAATATCTAAGTCATCTTCGCTTCGCCGACGACATACTCATATGCGCTACTACACCGCAAGAACTACAAAAGATGCTGAAGATGAAAGTGAAAAACAAGGTCTGAAGATGAACATTTCGAAGACAAAAGTGATGCTACAAAATGACACACCAATATATATTAACACCACGCAGATAAAGAACGTTGAAAGCTACGTCTATCTGGGACAGCGATACAGTATCAGAGACAAAACCAAGACAAGGAGATTCAAAGATGGATCACCGCCGGCTGGACAGCATTCGCCAAACACCGCGACATATTCAAGGGTAACTTTGGAACCTGCTTGAAGAGACAAGTCTACAAGTCATGCGTCCTTCCAGCGATGACACACTGCGCGGAAACATGGGCACTCGCCATCCGGGCAAAGAACAAGCTAGCAGCCGCACAAACAAAGATGGAAAGAACTATGTTCAACATAACATACCAGGAAAAAAAACACCTGGGTAAGAGAGAAGACAAAGGTTATAGACGTTATAGAACAAATCAGAAGACATGAGTTGACCTGGGCATGGTACATCAGCAGACTACGAGATAATCGATGGATGGACATCGCGTATCACAACCTGCAGACCTTACGAAGGAAAACGATCTAGAGGAAGACCGGCAAGACGGTGAACAGACGAACTAGACGGGTATTGGAAAGACACCATCTGGCAGAGGATAGCGCAAGACATGCAGATTTGGAAATGACATGATGAAGCCTTCGCCCAACCACGGGACACTACGGCAGCACAATGAAGATGATGTTGATTGTCAGCACCAAGACCGACCTGGCTGACGTGTTTATGTGGGAAATTTATTCATCCGATTAGAATTTTAGTTCAGGGTGTTACTAAGAGGATCTTAAGTGTTGTGTCTTTTATTTTTTCCGACGTTTACTGGCTTCTGCATGATCGTAGTTTCTAATTGCTATTAATAATAATAATAATGTTTTTATTTCAGACAAAAGTCCACATGTACATACAATATAAGTAAATAAAAAATAAATAATAAATAACTAAAATACAAAGATATAGATACACATGAAATTAAAATAGATGGTTAATAAGATATATATATATATATATAATGTGCGTTCAACTTTAAGTATAATTTGGGTAGTCCAATTTTTAAACATAGGACTTTTAAAGTGTATATCAGTAAAACAGTAATTAACAAAACGTGGATTTTCAGACCGTTCAAGACGACATAATAAGCTATATGTGGATGAACGCGTACGTTCATTAAAACATTTAACACAGTTTGTAGTGCTATTATTTTGAAATGTATTTGTCACAGAATCGATTTATTTGCACTATTCGACGCGGGTACATTAATTCATCATTATATCTACAGTAAACGTCATAATTGTTATAAAAGAAAACAATATTGCATAGAGTAAACAATTTAAAAATGGGGCGCTTTGGGGACGCGTGCCCCCAAAGCGCCCCACCGCCTCTACCCAAAGCGCACCTCCTGTGTCATGGTCACCAAATGTTGTCAATCGCATAGGCAATCCAACTAAAATGTAGACTAGGCTAAACGTTTATTGTTGCATGCTGGTGAAAACAATTACAGATGACATTACGGAGTGGTAATTACTAATTACTATTAGGCCTATAGTCTAGCCACCATTGACTCATTGTTGATTGTTAACCTACACGGATAGTCTACAGTCAACCATTCTGCGACTACTGCATGCAAAGGTCGCATGCGGATTTCTCGTTTCCACACTTTTCATGGTACTATTGGCGACACAATGGACACTGCAGCCAATCTTCTGTTGGTGGCGTGGTATAGAGCTCACTGCAATAGATGCACCTGTATTCTTCATTCGTAGGGGTCGCACCAACTTTACGCACGTGCTTGACAGTGGTTCGTTCTTTGCCCTTGTGCAATTCGTGCTTGTTAGATTTCTTGCATGTCTGCTTATTGGCTTGCCTCTCAAGCTTCTCGTTCAGTTGCTGATGCTTTTCTCGCAGATTATCCTTGTATGGCGATGAGGTGATATGTTCTGCAGACTGTGAGCGTCGTTTACCCAGCCGGGGCCCAGCCTTGGGGAGTTGTGATATACCGTGAATGAACGTGTTTATAGGCGTCATTGGTGTAGTGCGGCCAGTCGATGTGGAGGCAACTGCGCCAGGCAGCGTCGCGCGTTCGGAGAGGTTAGTTGCTTTAACATGGGCGCTGCTCGGAAGAGGCTCAGACGCGACAATTTCATTAGGAGCAGTTACCGCCGGCGGGGCGCTGCTTGCTGGGGCTGCCTGTTCGCTGTCCGTCATAAACGATGGCGCAAAATCTGCATCTCTAAACACTGCAGGGTTGAATGGCCACAGTCCACAACTGGAGAACCATGACACAGCTTTGTCGATCGTGCAAGCCCTTGTGTACGCTGGTCCAAAGAGGGCCGCGATGTTATAGAAGGTGATTCGTTTTCCAGCGTTGCTAGTCATCCAATAATCGCATGCCTGTCTGTAGTACTCCTTGAGTGGTCCAAAGTAGCACTTGTCGAGCGGCTGGAGTCGATGAGTAGTGTGCGGTGGAAAGGAGATGAGCTCGACGCCATTCGCCCTGGCGAGTTCCACTGCTTCGAGCGACTTGTGTCCATCAACAAAGAGTACCTTTTTGGCAGGCGTCGGTTTGACCACATCGACAAAGTGATTCAACCACTGCACGAAGACTTTGCTGTCTGTTCAGCCACTGTCTGTCACCACTACCCCTGTACCAGGTGGACAGCCAACGACCAAGTGCTCGTTCATTTTCTTCCTCGGGTAGATCATAAATGGTGCGAGATAATGCCCACTTGCACTCATGCTGCATATGATAGTGACCGTTTTCCCCTTTTCGCCACTCGTCACTTTTCCAACTTGTTTCTGACACTTTTTTGCGACGATTCTCCCAGGTTTGTGCACAACCGTTAAGCCGCTCTCGTCCATGTTCCAGATTATGTCACCATCTATTGGTCCAATGCTTTCAAGAAGCGACCTCCATATCTCGAAAAAATTATTGACTAGTGCCTTATTGAATCCCACTGCCCGATTTATACTCGTCGCTTCCGGTTCCCTAATAGAGAATGTTCCGTTTCTGGCAAGAAATCCAGCTAGCCAGTGTCGACCAGCCATCTTTTTGGTTTGATCAAAGGGGTGTGCGACGCATTTGTCGGAGTTCGGTAGTTGTTAACCCGTAGAACCTTTTTGTCCATTGCATGGTTGGCGATAATATCTTCAATATCTGTGTCTAGGATCTGGCGAAATCTCCCTAGAAGTTGCCGACCTGGTGCTCGAACCTGTAGGACAGAGCCGAATTTGTATGGATAACTTCACATAAGCCTTTTTATAAAGTTTGAAACAACACAGTAATACGGTAGTACCACACCATGGCAATTGAAATTAAGCTGTGTGGTGTTTTTTTATATATAAATTACTTGTAATATTATTCGAACGCATAAAACATTGACCGAGTTGCAACCCATTTTATTGCAATAGTAATAATTATTGTAATTATGACTACTGAATTATGAAAATATAATTTTCAGAATTTTTTTTGATAAATTACATAAAAATTACTTGGCCCTTATGAAGTTAGTTGAAGAGTTCGCCTGGGGATTCCGTATTGCCGTTCAACGCTTCTATATGATTCGCTATGTTGAAGAGCAAAGAGGGCCTCCTGTAAATCTGCCTCTCCATATTTCCGCTGTTGTTGATCACGTCCCATCTGAAATAAACAGTGGTTGCATAGTTTCAATTTCGGGAAATTACAATAAATCATCGCAATATGCTATCTGAATCCGCAAGAAAATTGTAAGTAAATTGGTTTAACATACAAAAATTAATTAAAGTAGTCTATCCTAAATTGTGTCACATTTGCGGGTCCCCAAAACGCACCGGCTGTGAACCGTGACTGTAGTACAGTGCGTATTGGTCCAATTTGTTTCTAGAACGCGAGAAATACATTATATTTTCATAATAAATGAATAAATTTATGATATACACGAACAAGTTTAATGTCCCCAAACCGCACCTCCAATTGTATGAGTTTTGCTGCGGTGCGCTTTGGGGACATTGGGGAGGTGCGGTTTGTGGAAAACTGTTAGTGACACTAAATCGGCCATTTGCAAAATTGTATTTATAACTGAAATTCACAATATTCGCGTATGGTTCGGTCATACAATTGAACTACTGACAGTGTCATCGTAAGCAGTAATCATTATTATTTGGCGCACTGACAAGCCTTCCACTAAATGCACAAAATAAGATAAAAAGTGTCATAAAACTCACCGAACGTCGTGTCATGTCAAGGCGATCGCGAATGTGCTAATTTTGTGTGTGCATGCATCAAATAGTGACATCTGTCGAATGTGACAAGCAACGCCTGCATTGTGCTGGTTCGATCCGCAACGGTAGGGATGGGGCGCTTTGGGGAGGGGGTGCGCGTTAGGGACTTTCTCCTACGTTTTAATGGTAGAGCTGCAAAGGCGAGATTTTCGTGCTAAGACGTTGGCCTGAGCATATAGAGATCTTTTCTGTCTGGCAATGTCGTCATCGTCAGTAAGATTATTGTTAATTATATGACCCAGATATTTGCATTTAATAGTGTGAGGTAACGGACGATTATTGAGATTGACAGGATGACTATTTTTCATGTCCTGAGGTTTGTTGTCAATAACCAGACAAAATGATTTGTTGGCATTATATGTTATGTTAAACATTTCGCCATACTTGGCACAACAATCTGTTAGTTTTCTCAACCCAGAAACACTAGGTGAAAAAATACAGAGATCATCTGCATACATCAAATGATTCATTATGGTGCCTGCATAAAGACATCCAATTTGTAATTTGTTAAGATTTACACTTAAGTCATCCAGGTTAACATTAAAAAGGTGGAGAGAAAGGATTCCACCTTGTTTAACACCATTTGAGACAGTAACAAATCTAGAAAAGTTCTGACACTATCTGACAGTTAATTTCTGGGTACTGTACCAGTGATACAGAATGCGCACAATGAAAGCAGGACAGCCACGGTCAATTAGTTTAGTGAATAGCTTGCTATGGTTCATTTTGTCAAAGGCCTTGGAGCATGCATCCAGCATAGTGACATACATAGAAGAGCCATTCACTATGTAGTGTCGATAAAGTTCTTTTAATAGAAATATGAGCATCTCAGTTGAGTGATGCTTTTTAAATCCAAATTGGTTGGCACACGTTGTAATGTCACTCGGAATAAGGTGACATTCATTAAGAAAAGCACTGAGAAGTGGAGAAAACAGACTGGGCTTGTTAACTTCTGCATTGAAATCCCCAATGATGAATATGTTAGCTGATTCAAATAAATCGGTTATAGCCTGTATCTTGCATAACAAAGCTTGATATTCATCGGAAATGTCATCACTCTGATACGGTAAATATACGTTAAGAATCAGAATAGTGGACCAAGGAGTCTTTTCTCATCGTCGTAAATTATAGGTTCAATAAATCGGTCGAGTGAACGTCTCCATAAAAAGCAAAGCCCGCCATGAGATTGTCCACTCAAACCATGACAAAAATCAATAAAACTAATACCTCTGGCATTGAAATCAGGGTGAACAGAATTGAGGTAGGGAAGGCACTGTTTGGAGAGCCAATGTTATTGTCACTGTTGGCGGTATTTTTGAGTGTGACTAAGGGGCAGCCGGTCGGTGTCCCGAATCTGATGGGTAGCTGCTTGGCCGTGACTGACCCTAATTGCGGGGTTCACCTGTGGGTAATCTGGCCATTTTGCACTCAGTTATTGACCCTGTTAGCGAATAGTGAGGTGACCCTATTATCGGGACGAATGTCCTATTCTTTACTATACAAATTATTTGAGACTGACCCAACGTGACCCTAATTGCATTGCCCAACCATTGAGGTGACCCAGTACCGAGGTCCTACTGTGTATGTATTTGATATATTGTATTTATCCAGAAAAGTTATTCTGGCCTATCACACTATTATACCTGGAAGATGTAGACGGAGTTGATGAACCGTTGGATGTGGTCAAAGGACAGAGGCATCTTGGGGTAGAGCAGCGTGAAGATGTCATCCAGCCGCGGATGTTTCAATGTGGAGAAGTTCGTCATCGTCTATGGTGGAGCAAAGAAACGACATAAACTATGTTAGTTTAACAATATTTAACAAGATTGCCATCCAGATAATTAAGTCTAGATGGCAAGAGGACAAGGAAGGCTTTGGCTTATTGAGAGTCCAACCTTTTTATTCATGTGTATCCCACCCTTCTGAGGAATACGTCGACTTTGTTTGTAAATATATTCACGCTGCTGACATTTTTGTGATTGTTGATTCCAACTTGTTAGATTATCAGTCTAACAATTTGGAATCAACAGTCACAAAATGGTCACGCAAATAGACACGTGCACATATAATACAACAAGAATACACTGTCTACCTCTTTGAACCCAATGATGTTATACTGTGGTGGCTGCTATTTGAATGCCATCAAAACCACGTATTGCGGAAAGCTGTATGGTTATTGCATGCCTGCAAGTATTTGACACGGGTTGCTTCTGTGCCGAACTCCTTGCTACAAAATAGAAACCACCCTGTATTACCACTCCAAGTTTACTTGCCTGGGAAATTAACCATAAAATGGCGTTGTCCATGGTCGGAAAGATCGATGGCTAGACGTATTTGGCATCGCGATTACCATCACTGACACGGAAATGCCACAGTTAGATAACTTGACTACACGAAAACTCCGTATGAAGTGTGCGACGTCAGTACGGTGGGGCGACCTGACGGCAAGCTAGGATACAAACCGGAGGTTTAACAAGATTTAACAAGATTTAACAAGATTGCCACCCAGAGAATTAACTCTAGGTAGCAGGTGGACAAGGAAGCCCTTGGCTTATCGAGAGTCCGACCTTTTTATCTATGTGTATCCCGCCCGTCTGAGGTATGTGTCGATTTTATTTTTAAACATATTCACGCTACTAGCACCCACACAATCAGCAGGTAATCTGTTCCATTCATTTACCGTCCTTTGTGAAAATGAAAACTTTCTTATATCCAATCTACTCTGCTCCTTTGCTAATGCAAGATCATGTCCTCTAGTCCTTCTATCTTTCTTAACTGAGAAAAACATATTTCTATCAATATTTTCATAACCCTTCAATATTTTAAACACTTCTATCTGATCTCCTCTCAATCTCCTGGTCTCTAGTGTTGTTAAACCGCATTTTTTAGGCGTATTACATAACTAAGATCCCTCAGATTTGGTATCATTTTAGTTGCTCTCCTCTGCACTCTTTCTAGCATATCTATGTCCTTCCTGCGATATGGCCTCCACGCTTGAATACAATATTCTAAATGAGGCCTAACTATTGTTTTGTACAGCGGTATTATTAGCTCTTTTTCCTTATACGTTATGTTTCGCCTAATTAATCCAAGGATTTGATTTCCCTTTGAAGCTGCAATTCCGTACTGCTCTGAAATCTTCATATCAGCACTAACGGTTAACCCTAAGTCCTTTTCTTTTACAGTAGTACTTAGTACAGTACCCCCCATTGTATATTCTACCTCTTCGTTCCCATGTCCTATGTGGAGGCATTTACATTTCCCAAAATTGAACATCATTTGCCACTTTTCAGACCATTTGATCAACCTGTCAAGATCATCTTGTAAATGCTGTCTATCTCCATCACTTTTAATCCTTCTAAACACTTTTGTATCATCCGCAAATTTCAACACCTTGCTTGTTATTTCATCATCCAAATCGTTGATGTATATTAAGAATAATATAGGACCTAATACTGATCCCTGTGGTACCCCACTCAATACCGATTTCCAGTTTGAAGCCTCCCTTCAACTACTACACGTTGTCTTCTGTCAATCAGCCATTGTTCTATCCAGTGTATTATACCATTTCCTATGCCATGGGCCTTTAGTTTAAGCAGTAATCTTTGATGTGGTACTTTATCAAAAGCTTTTTGAAAATCTAAGTAGACGATATCTACTGGTGATCTCTCATCTACCCACTTAGTGATGTCTTCCAAAAAACATAACATATTTGTTAAGCGTGACCTCGCTTTAAAAAAAACCATGTTGAGATGGGTTTATCGAGTTTTGTTTAACAAGAAAATCCACCATGTGATCTTTAATTAGTCTTTCTAATAATTTACAAATCACTGATGTTAAACTCACTGGTCTATAGTTCTCTGACTTGTTTCTCGAACCTTTTTTGAATAACGGTATAATGTTTGCTTCTTTCCATTCTAAAGGAACCACTCCCTCTTCTAATGACAAGTTGAAAACTGTTGCAAGTGGTATGCTAATTTGTTCTACAATTTCCAATAGTAGTTTGGGTGAAATACCATCCACTCCAGGTGATTTATTATCCTTCATAGCCCTTATTTTCTTAGCTACCATGTCCGGGGTTACAATTAATTGTCCTAAATAGTCTGAATCTGGCCCCTTGAACTTAGCCTCTGGTATTGGCAGTGAACTAATATCTTCCCTGGTAAACACTGAACTAAAGTACTCATTCAGGTCTTCTGCCATTATGAATCCCTCTGATATTATATTTCCAGCACTATCTTCTAGAGGACCGACCTTATCTTGAACTTTCTGTTTGCTTCGAACATACGCATAAAAACTCTTGCTGTCATGTTTTATATTACAAGCTAATTGTTGTTCATAGCTTCTCTTTGAATTTCTAATTTCAGCTGTAGCTTGGTTAAGTGCTTCTTTATAATTGTTGTAGTCTTCATCATTTCCAGTACATCTATATGACTTCCACATCATTTGTTTATACTTAATTTTTCTAATGGCTTCTTTCGATAAGTGTTTCTTTTTGGACCGTTTTCCTTGTTTTTTGAAGGGTACAAATTTATCGATTATGCACTTAATTTCATTCTTTAATATAATCCAGCATTCTGTTGCCGTCTTATTTTTCAGTGTCTTATTCCAGTCTATCTTTGCTAAATATTTCCTCATGTCCTTATACCTTCCTTTGTGGAAATTTCTCCTATACTGCTTTTTGCTATTCCTTTCTGATTTTACTTTGATGGTAAAATGTATCTGGTTGTGATCGCTACTCCCCAATGGCTCACATATCTTGACATTGTCAACTAATTCATTCTGTGAGGACAAAACTATGTCTAACACATTCTCACCCCTGGTTGGTTCTAGCACATGTTGAGAAAGGAATGTATCTTGAACTAAAACTAAAAACTTGTGGTCCTCTCTCCCCATACTCTGTAAAGATTTCCATTGTATATGCCCATGGTTAAAATCCCCCATAATAATACAGTCCCGTTTGCTTACTTCCCTTATAGCGTTTTGTATTTTTTCATTCTCTTCTATGCTTATGTTTGGACTTCGATAAACTAACCCAACTGTTAACGTTGAGTCTCCTGTAACTATGTTACACCAAACAGCTTCTTCGCAATCTGCTTCTCTTTCTAATTTTATTTCATAAGCCTGAATAGATTCTTTAATATATAAAATAACTCCACCTCCCTTTCTTCCTATTCTATCTTTTCTAAACATTACATATCCTATCAGTCCCAATTCAGCATCTGATATATCGGTGGTGGTCCAGGATTCGGTTATACCTATTATATGAGGGTCAATATCTTCTACCATAATGTTTAGTTCATTTCTTTTGTTTACTATACTCCTTGCATTTAAACAAACACATTTATATCCAGCTTCAGAAGAGTTTTCCAGACTGTTATTTGTTTATTTAGTTGTGCTGTCTTTATCTATGCCTCCATTTTCAGGCTTTTCTGTGAGTCCCCCCTGCGAATCTAGTTTAAATAGATGCAACCTGTCCCACTGTCAACAGATTGCAGCAGATTCTCTGAGAAAACTGCTGCCCCCTTTCCACTAAGATGGAGGCCATCTCTCATGTACATATCTTCCCTCCCAACAAAGTATCCCCATAAATCTGTGAATCCCACCCCCTCTTCTTCACACATCTGCTCAGCTAGTGCATTTATCGCCATCCTCTTGCAGTTTCTATACGTTGCCCCCCTTCCTCCCATTACTGGCAAAATTCCTGACAAAATAACCTGTTCGACTCTCGTCTTCTTTAGCTTCCTCACTAACTGTCTATACTTCTGTACTATCGCAGTTGTTCCCTCCCTGTCTGCATTATTTGTTCCTACATGTACCAGTATAGACCCCCCCTTGCCATGTCCCAATACCTTCTCTACCCTGTCAGTTACATGTTCAATCCTAGCCCCCGGTAAACAAACAACGATGTCCTTCCCCTCGCTCAGTGTCTTGTCCGTCTTTCTCATAATGGAGTCACCCATAAACACCCTCTCTTTCCTCATTGCCCCCTCAATCACTGCCTTAGAATAGCTCCTTCTTCGGTTTGCATCTGTCTGGTTGTTGTCTTTCCCCCCTGCCGTCTTCTCTCCTGTCACGTTCTCTTCCGATCCATTCTTCCCTGTCGCTTTTCTCTTGTCACCTTTCCTCCTGTCAGCGTCCCTTTTATCGACTTCTCTTCTATCACATTTGCTCTCACTTCCTTTTGTCCCTTCTTCTTTCGTCCCGTCTAATTTTCCTCTCTCCTCTCCCGTTCCATCTTCCCTCCCTCCTTTCTACAGTCACTTTCTTCCCTGTCACCTCCACGCTTGTCACGTTTTCTGTTGTCGATTTTCCAATTTCTTCCCCTCCAATCACCTTCTCTCCTCTCAATCTCCTTTCCCCAGTTTTCTTGCCACTGCTATTCTCCTTCAGTCTTGCAGTATCCTCACCTCTCTCCCTGTCGTCTCTCTCCATTCGACCTGCCTCCTTGCTAATTCCCATCTCCATTCCCTTCACAATATCTGTCAACCTAACTATCTCCTTCTGCAAACACTCCACCTTCCAACATCCAATGCACTGAAAGGTGAATCCTTCCTCCATGGTTTCTGCCCATGACTTTCCACACCCGGACAATGCAAAATCTACCCAGCTGTGACAGTGATCGCACACCAAGTGTCGCTTTGCCTTGACTTGCCGCTTGCAAGGCGCCATATCCCGATCAGAATTTATTTAATAACTTAACTAACTTAGTCTGTTTCCTGTGTACTACAGCACACTTTAGGTTACAAATTTCAATTACACAGGCTCACAGCCGACTATTTATCCTAACACGAACGCTAACATCACCGGTAGTGACCTAATTTAAATACAATCAATTACGTTATGTTAGGCTGCTTTATTTATTTAGGTTACGCCGCCCGACTATCGCCCTTGCTTAATTTTAACAACAATGCTACCTAACCAAATTATATAGCAAGTACTGGCTTACACAGATATTATCTTATGTAAGTAGTTTGATGGTTGTTACTTTATCTCCTATATATTCTACCACATAATCAGGTTTGTTAAATCTTGTTTACAACTTATCGAAGGCTAAGCCGCCTAAGTGAGTTACCCTATTATCACTCACTATACTAAGGTGTTATAAAATACTTTAACTAACTAACTTTAAGCACAACTGCTACTCAATATATGTTTATTGCATCTTTATGAATGATATTAAGGCAAAAATAATACTTATCAATCAGTAATTCCACTTGTTTATCCACTTTTTTACACCACCAATTTCTACGATCTATCTCCGCCAAATATAGCCTCGTCCATTTTCTCAGGTAAACGCACCTGTACTTTTGCACCGCACTGAACCAACTCGAGGTCCTTGTTGAAGGCGACGTGAAAGGGAAAGATGTTGCAGAAGTCCTTCGCGCCGACGATGGTGGAAGACGGAAACGTCAGGTTGACGTCAGTCGCTGCGCCGGCGCACGCCACAGGCTTGGCGCTAGTCGCCGACGGAACGCTGTCCTCGCGCATGCGCGTTGTCGTGAAGAACCGGAAGGTGACGTGCTCGTACGTCTCGTCTGCCGCCTCTGCCTTGTTGATCTCGACGACTTCCGCTTTGACGTCCAAGTCGTAAATGTGGCGACCGACAGCTTTGAGGACGCCTGCAAAAGTGGAATAGGCATTGCAAAACGGAAAGGGCGGGTGGAGAAAACCATTAGTAATCCAGAAGCCATATAGGCCTACTCGGCGGGCGTCGTGGATCAAATGACACCTTAGCAGATAGCAAGGAATTGTTTTCGGCATGTAGCGAAAGTTGATCGCTGCATAATTTTGTGGTTCGCCTGTATACGTTTATTTGATTGTGATAACAATATGACCGATCTGATCAGTGTATCTATTACATAAGCTACACGCTAATTAAACCATGTGTACATAATATTTTATTGAAATGCTTTTATGACATCGTGTTACTTTGTCTAATTTTTGTCTGCGGTCATTGCACCTACAGTAACATCTCATATAATTTAAATAAAAAGTATAACTGATTAAGGTTTATAGGTGTAATTTCCAGCACCGTTAGACATTCCTTTGTCTTTCTTCAAAATGTCACCCAAGAATAGAAGACATTATTCAGAATGTAGAAATGTCAATTTTTCCCAGCGCGTGGAAGCGTAGAACCTATGTTACATTTGGATATGAGAGATCATATGACATACCGATTACAATTGGATAGAGCCCAGCCCTAGAGCTGTAGTAATGCAGACGAATCGCTCCACTCACGTCCGGATCCGGCTCGCATCTGCAACACAACGTAGCGTCAAATGCGAACACACCATTTTTAATAGTAAAGGGCAAACTACGTTCACCACATATGGATGGACTCCTATTGTGTTTAGCTGCCAAACAATAGTCTGTTCAGACGTCCCATATGGAATCTAAAGTATCCTATTGTTTTCAATAGATACATATACAATCCCATAGGATTCTTCAGAATATAGTAAATAGTGTATGGAAAGCTACAAAATCTGTAGTATTCCGCACTTTTCTATATGCTATTTTACTATACGTTGTAGAGGTCTATATGCATCGGTATCATATCTACAAAAATCCATTTTATAGATATCTATATAAAGTTATAGGTTTCTATAGAAATCTATAGTTTTGCAAAAATGTATAGATTATTTTGCTGAAAAATGCATGAATAGGACTGTGTTAACAAAAAAACATCACGCCAACCGGAAGCTGGGCGCGTCCATGTTGACGTAACTGACGGAGAGGAGAGCGTGCAGCGAGTCGAGGTTCTGGATGAACGTCTCGATGCTGTCTCCCAGGGTCAGCAGCATCTTGTCGTAGCCCGTCTGCAGACAGTACGTGAAGAAGTACTCGCCGAAGATCTCCAGCACGGTCGGCAGCGGAACTCCTGCGAACGCACGATCAGACTCACGTTTATATCGGAGTTATTGATTAATACAAATTTATAAATCCACGCACACATACGTACATTCAGAGGCGCGCGATGAGACACACACACACACACACACACACACACACACACACACACACACACACACACACACACACACACACACACACACACACACACACACACACACACACACACACACACACACACACACACACACACACACACACACACACACACACACACACACACCACCGCCACCCACCACCACCGCCGCCACTACCACCACCAACAACAACAAAAACATAAAACACCGTTTCACGAACACTTGGAAACGTACATAGTTGTGGAATTAAGTGAACGAATAATTGGAACATTGCTGTATCAGAGCCTGGATCCCTTCTTTCCACATCTCTCTTGTCTCGTTATCTCTCGTACCCATCTGGTGTATTTAATCCCCGTTTACACGGACAATTAGTTGTCGGATTAGTTGGCCAACTGTGTGTTGTTAAATTAATCCGACAACTAGTTATTCGTGTAAAATGGGCTTTTACTATTCCAATAGTGTGCATTCTGCCACAAAAGATGATGCGAGTGTGTCATGGTTGTAATTGTGCTCTAGTTTGCCGATTTCTGCACCGAGCAAAATAAGTTTTTCAGTTTGTCTCATAAATGAGTAGATTTCAGGCACCACTAATGCTTACATCAACATGTATAGTACATACTGAACTACATAAAACGGTTGTGCATCAGTTCCCCTCTAAAGGGGAATAAAAGCCAAAGTTGTGGTGTTATGCAGCTAAACCGTTAACACTAACTAACCATTTGCAACTACAATCACATTTCTAATATCAGTGGTTTATTGGGAAAACAATGGAATACAATTTACACGGCTAGCGAATTTCACGGACCGCACCAATGTTGACCATTCTTTGTGGATACCATCACGTTATGTCACCAAAACGTTAACCAAATTACAGTATGCCAACAATATAATTATGTATAACATCAGATCCCGCGATACCTCGATAGACAGTGTTCCCACATTACGGCGCCTGGATAATCAAGGTGACATCTATAGCATAGGTCGCGCTATCTACACAGGGGTGTTCGCCTGTAGCATAGGCCGCACTACCTACACAGCGGTGTTCGCCTATAGCATAGGCCGCATTACCCACACAAGGGTGTTCGCCTATAACATAGGCCGTACTACCCACGCATGGGTGTTCGCCTGCAGCATAGGCCGTACTACCTACACAGGGGTGTTCGCCTGTAGCATAGGCCGTACTACCCGCACATGGGTGTTCGCCTGCAGCATAGGCCGTACTACCTACACAGGGGTGTTCGCCTGTAACATAGGCCGTACTACCCACACATGGGTGTTCGCCTGCAGCATAGGCCGTACTACGTACACTATAGCAGTGGCCGCAATATCTGCTCAGGGGTGTTCGCCTAAGTTCGAAAAATAAAAAAAATTTGCTTTGCGTATGATTGTGAGATCGATTGAATCTCACCATGTACTGCGGGAAAAATAAATCAATATACTGACGCCACCTACCAATGGGGCATCTATTAGTTCACATTGGTGCCACTGTGGATATTAAAATAGGGCCACGTGGTGAATATGTTGTTGGCAACCATGTCACATTAGTTGAATGTTGCGGTTACAGCTACTGGTTATGGTTTTGGTCGCCATTTTGGATCGCTCAAAATCACAGGTTCTACACCACCTACCGGTGGGGGTTGAAACAATGCGAAACACTACACGTCTCTGTGGACTTTGTGATGCCGAAACGCGACTGCACCGCTTGGTGCAGCGCACCGAATTGTTTTAACTAAGTAAATGTTCGGAGAAGGCGTTTTTTTATTTCCAAAGGATGCTGAAAGGTACTAATAAACGAGCATGGTTGTGTTATAATTCACTTTTGACATTCATAGTATTTTATAATTGATAGAATAAATCGAATAATTCACTTGCTCGACGCACCCAACTTATGCCTATACATCGACAGTCGACTGGAGAAGACATGAATGTTCACATGATACCATTTCTTACTCGAGTAACCTCGATTTTGCAGATAACGTAAGATGTGTGTGATGAGGGAGTGACCGACATAACAATCGCCAACCACGGTATTTTGTCTAGCGCAATCACTGGCGTGTGTATTGTTCCGATCCTAGTGGGAGAATTGTACTTGCGTGAGTACGTCATCGTAGGATAATAGCACAGCAGTTGATGTCCATTGTGTGGTGTCCTGTGTGATGTCCACTGTGTGGTGTCCTGTGTGATGTCCACTGTGTGGTGTCCTGTATGATGTCCACTGTGTGGTGTCCTGTGGTGATATTCGGAGGCCTTGTACTATAGTCGGCAAACAGCCATACGTGAAGAACAATTATTTATATAAGAGCGGAGATGTATCCTCGTCGTAAAACTGTCCGTCGCCATCGCGTGATGCTTGTTTTGGTGCGAGACGTAACCATTACCTGGTGTGGGGTGTAGCGGATTGGTCTCACAAAGGCTAGGGTTGGGCTTTAAGGTGGGCTGTGAGAAGTTGATATTTATTTTATATGAAGAGATGAGTGATGGGAGATGGTGTTATGTTACGTTTGCATTTGAAGACTGACCGTTTACTGTTATGGTTTGACTGCTTAGCTAGTATCAAGAAGAATAGATGGAAAGAGGCAGCACTTCACTGTTTTTGCGACGGCGGCCTCCGGCGATGAGCGAGGACAACTACACGGTGGTGTCGAAACGCTACAGCAGCTCTTGGTGCAGCGCACCGAATTGTTTTAACTTACGAAATAAATGTTCGGAGAAGGCGTTTTTCGATTTCCAAAGAATGCTGAAAGGTACTAATAAACGAGCACGGTAGTGTTTAATTCACTTTTGACATTCATGATTTTTTATAACTGATGAAATAAATCGAAGAATTCACTTGCTCATCGCACCAGCTTACGTTTACACACCAGTAGTCGAGTAGAGAAGAATTTAATTTATGTGTAACCATTGTTAGAGGAAGAGTACCAACTTGCTGTGAAGAGCTGGCATTTCTACAAGGATCAACTTTAAAACCACTACACACAATAAATTGAATTTTGCTAATGACCTGCGATGTGCGTTAGCTGTAACAAAGCGTCACATCTCAAAGCTTCAATCATACACATATATCTTTCATCTGTAAAGTCTTGCTTGCTATACATTTTGGTATTACCTTAATGGTTGGAAAGCCAATGTATAGCTAATGTTAAATTTAATAAAACATTATTAAATACCGATGGTCTATAGACACCAGTGGAATTCCTTGGAGGAATATAACATATCTAGTTTAGTCACTATTCAGATATATATTATCAAACGAGTTAAATGTTAATGACTTGAATAGTACCAAGCACGCAATTTTATGGTGCTGCTACAGAGTAATTATGTTAACCGAATTTATTTTGTTTTACAATGTTAGGTATAACAAAAACACGTTAATTCGTATATGCTATTAGTATGTAGGGGCATATATCCCTATATGTTATGTTTGTACTTGAACAAGTACTTAGCCAACATTGCACTTCAACGTTCACTTTTCCATTTGAAAATGTGCTATCTTATTATGTTATTTTCTATTGTTTGTATGCATAATTGCTTTGGAAGAAAGCATTGATTGATTGACGGCCTTGCCTTGCCTCATCGCAAACAAATACACAGTACCAACTTCCGCTTTCATTAAGAGACTCCGATAACCATTAAACTGCAACTCCGCCACCGGTTGACGGGCTGTCGCACGTAATTGAACTAACTGCCTATTTCCTGAATGCATTATGAATCTACTCAACCACTGTAATTGATTGTCCTAAGGCAAGAGAAACACGGCGTAATGATCTGGAATTAACTCAGACATGTGCAAGTAATGATTGCATTTAATTAGCTCAGTTATTAGTCAAGGTATTAAACTGAGCGCCAGTTGTCAGAAAAGACGTTCTGCTTCTATGACGTTTGTTGTCTGTTATTTAGAACTCGTTCTTGCTGAGACGCAGAAGCCCATTTGTTTACTTGGCTGCATAAATGTCGACAGTTATAGGCAGTCAATGTAACAGTATGGCTTTACACGCATGCCAAATACTTATTGATAACTAGGTTGACATTCGTGTGCGAAACTGATGCATTTTTATAATGGTGCAGATTGTCGCAACCAAGTGATTCCACGACACCATAGGAAAATGTTGCTGTCAAGTAGCTTAAACATGTTTGAAAACAAACGTGAATCTTAGAAGTTACACAAAATGTGGACTCTTAATAGTGATGCAGCCTGATATAGGCGAATGTATCCTTTGAAGAACGCTCTACGTATTGAAATATTCAACATTGATAATTTCCTAATAATTATTTCATACAACCTAATACAAACTAACTCCAATAGCTGCTAAGGTGTTTGAATCAATAATAATGAAATGGGTGGATGACACAATTGAAGGAGAAATTGATGCTAAGCAATTTGGTGGAATTAGTGGAACTTCCACAACAGACGTTCTTGTCGAAATGATACACACATGGTATGAGGCGACTGATAAATTGGACTCTTATGTCCGTGTTGTAATGCTAGATTTTAGCAAAGCGTTTGACCTTATTAATCATCATTTGTTACTAGAAAAGCTACAGTTGTATGGTTTGCCTTCACATATTATAAGATGGATGGCAACATTTTTACTGGACAGAACTCAACAAGTAAAAATAGGAAATGAATATTCGCATCCTGGTCACCCCAATGGGGGAGTACCACAAGGAACACTGTCTGGACCTAAATGTTTTCTAGTCTACATAAATGATTTAGAAACGCCTGTTCCGTTATATAAATATGTAGATGACAGTACATTGTTCGAAGTATGCGACAGAAAGGGTGTATCTGTTATACAAGAATCGGTTGACATTGCCGCTAAGTGGACAGAACAGAATGATATGAAAATTAATTTAGGAAAATCAAAAGAGATGATCATCTGTTTTGCACAAGACCGCAATTTTCGAAACACTATCCCGAATATAACGATCGATGGAAAAGATTTAGAACAAGTAGACCATGCCAAACTTCTAGGTGTTACAATTTCACAGGATCTGACATGGAATAAGCATGTCGAAAATATTGTGAAAAAGGCCGGGAAACGATTGTACATGTTGTATCAGTTAAAGCGAGTAGGAATTAGCCAGAATGATCTGGTCACTATATATGTCAGTGTTGTGAGACCTGTTTTAGAATATGCATGCCCCGTATGGCACACTAACTTGCCACAATATTTATCTGACAGTATTGAAATGATACAAAAAAGAGCATTAAAGTGTATTTTTCCTGCAACAAGTTACGCTGAGATACTCACGTATGTTAAATTGGAGACATTGAAAGCAAGACGGGACTGCCTTTGCCAAAAATATTTCAATAAGATTAAAGTTAGTACACACAGATTAAACTATCTGCTGCCTGACAAAAGGCATACCAAATATGACATCAGACAGAGTAATGTGTACCCTTTGCCAATAACCCGAACAAACAGATACCGTAACTCCTTTATACCATGGGGATTACACAACTGCCAATAACGAATGAAGGGCAAAAGGATGGTATTTATACTGTATGACATTTCAGTGTATTAATACTGTATGACGTTCCAATGTATAGTTGTATTTTATTGTATACTGTGAATCCAACTCAGTTGAGTTGCTAATAAACTTGTGTTATTGTTATTATTATTATTAAGTGGCAGACGGAAGACACATTGCTCAGCGGTGGAAGTCATGTACAATTAAACACAACTTATTAATGACGCTGTACTGCTTGGTACAACACAGCACCAATTACCAAAGTTATATAGTTACGTAGTGTCGTTTACTCCCTGGTAGAACCCGCATTAGTCAAACTACAACCGTATTCACTGGAGACAGAAGATAAATGTGTCCGTTTATATGTTGTTGATGCTGTCAACCAGAGTTAATTCATGGGTGGTGGTAATTACACAATTAATTAAGATTTGATAAAAATTGTTGTCTAATCTAGCACGTTCCAGATGGCATATGGAGAAACCAGCGGCTTGTCTATTGGCATCTTATAGCCCGAACATCACCGCAGGTGAGATGTTTGCCAGTTACATGGTGGCTTCATTGCATTGAAGCCTCTACAGCCAACGCTTCAAGGTGTTCTGCGACAACGTGATACAGATCTCACAGCCTAAACAATTAAATATTGTTCGATAACTTATAAAATATTATCGGAAATATCGAATGTTTGAACTCTATCAAAGCTCACCTTACGACACACTATTTTAGGCGGTTAATGACTACTATTATATATCACATATCTGTTTGATGTATTATTTTAGTTTTCATGTATAGTATATTAATGAGTAACTTATTAATTAATATTACAGTCCGTTTATTTAATCAATTTTACGGTATTTGTATTTGAATATAATATATAGCTATCGAACATTTAAGAAAGAAAGTTGCATTTTATTGTTTTGTTTAGAGCTTACATTTAATTCAGCATTGTTTTGTCAAGTCTGAACAACTTTCAATCTTTTCTATTAGTCAGAATCTTCAATATTAATTGGTAATTTTAATTAGCTCTATTAATATGTATTTTGGTAAAACACAGGAACAGTTTTTGTGTGGATATATATTTACAAAATAAAGTTTTCTATAATTTATTTTTTAATAAAACATCTTTAACACGATGAAAATGGTCAGATAAACAAATCGCTACGACCAAGGATGGAACGACTTAAACTAGCTTTAACAAGATTGCCATCCGGAGCAAAATCTCCAGATTTCTTATCAAGTGCCCACAATTTTCTGATCTATGAGATATAAGGATGGCCCTATATTCCGTTTGTTATTAAGTGGACCATCCTGTTCCGCAGCTGCAAGAGTACTCCAGTTTGCTTCGGCTCGGGCCGACCGATGATGATGAATCATCCAGTCCAGGGCAGACAAACGATTGTCTCCTCGTGTCGATTCGCAAAAATAACACATTCGCTGTGTTTCTGAGAAACAGCTACCACATTTGGAATGATATATTTATATTAGTATATCACAATACCAAGGGACGATTATTGTTTATTTCAATGCCACCACACGTGTCTGCAACTGGTTATTTCCAATTCGTTTGTGATGTATTATTTTAGACGTCGCCTGCCAGTGTTTGAACTCTATCAAAACTCACCTTACGTCACACTATTTTAGGCGGTTACTGGCTACTACTGGATATCACACATCTGTTTGAACTCTATCAAAGCTCACCTTACGTCACACTATTTTAGGCGGTTACTGGCTACTACTGGATATCACACATCTGTTTGAACTCTATCAAAGCTCACCTTACGTCACACTATTTTAGGCGGTTACTGACTACTACTGGATATCACACATCTGTTTGAACTCTATCAAAGCTCACCTTACGTCACACTATTTTAGGCGGTTACTGGCTACTACTGGATATCACACATCTGTTTGAACTCTATCAAAGCTCACCTTACGTCACACTATTTTAGGCGGTTACTGACTACTACTGGATATCACACATCTGTTTAATGTATTATTTTAGTTTTCATGTATAGTATATTAATGAGTAACTTATTAATTAATATTACAGTCCGTTTATTTAACCTATTTTACGGTGTCTGCAACTGGTTATTACCAGTCAGCTTTTAGATGCTAATTATTATACGAGATAGATCGTTTGAGCGCATGCAATGATTAGTGCACGTCGCGTCGCCTGCCAGCATATGTTTCGGTCACGTCAACCTAATACATCTTTTTATTCTATTTTAGCAGAATTTATAAGCGACTGCTGCAACGTAGATTACATGATTTGTAGAAGCAAACTTACGCGTCAGCTGGATTAGACAAAGGGAGTGTCTTTGCAAGTTATGATATAATTTGTTATATTTACTCCTAGTGCTGCTGCTATTACTGCATACACTATAGACAAAATAGTGCTGCGGCTATTACTGCATACACTATAGACAAAATAGTGCTGCGGCTATTACTGCATACACTATAGACAAAATAGTGCTGCGGCTATTACTGCATACACTATAGACAAAATAATGCTGCGGCTATTACTGCATACACTATAGACAAAATAGTGCTGCGGCTATTACTGCATACACTATAGACAAAATAGCAGTTCTTACTGAGCGCAGTATCCAGTCTTTTGGATTGCTCGGCTCTTTGCACTTTACTCCCTGGCAGAGCTACTCAATGGAACAGCTTCATCAATGATAACACCACTACTCCGGGTTCTCTCGATTGAGAGTCCGATGTTCTAGGCACTGCGCCACTGCGTTCCACAAATAACTATGCAAGCCCCTTAATGGTTTATCTGGTCCTCTGCTCCAGCTGTGCTTAACGTGTCAAGCACGTGTACACAATAAAATGAATCTGTTATCTGTCCCGTAGCACCCGATAAGGCAACTATCGCTGCGGTGTCCTCGTGTAGCTGTGTTACGTGGTGTGGCATCTGCCGTGGATGCAGCGATCTCAGCCGGGCACTGAGTGCATCGTGCTCACCCGGGCAATTGTCGTACTGCAGCTGTCGCCCGCTAGGATTGGGATGCAGTCAATATTTAGAATTGCCTTGATCGATACAGGCTTCCACAATAATATATTAATCAATATTTAGCAAGGCACGATACAGGATGATGTTATCAGATTCTAAATGGTATTGTTTGCGAATGGTCGACGTTTCACGGAATTCGTTGCGCATCTGACTACGCTCTACCGGTCATTTGGAGTCGCTGCATTTAGTGAAGCAATATCGGGAATGACCAATCGCAGGGATACAAAAATGCACCTGTGTCCTGTAACAACTTGTCGGCATGTTCAATACCAACTAGTTTGGCTGTTTCTTATCAAGTGTGCAACAAGTTCCATATCAACTGTTTAGCATGTTCTGTACCAACTGGTCTACTTGTTCTAGACTAACTACCCAATTAGTTCCATTCAACTGTTCTGTACCAATTGGTAATTGTCTTATTATTAATAACTAGCGATGTTAGCATACACTGTCGGCTATCTCGAACTGCACAGAGATAAGGCAAGTGGAATAAATAAACTCTTAGCTTCAATGAACACCTCCTGCAAGTGCGCATAGGCCGCTCTGAAAGGAAACGCTTATAATCCACCAAACAGAAGAATTTTACCATAATGGGACGTATTATCCCGTTGGCCAGATTCGAACTACGACCCAGCCACTCTTTCTCTTCAATCGAGCTCTCTTCTTGAATCGGCCAAATTATAGCACCGATGCTCGGTAGAGATCGATGTGAAAACTGACGCTGTATAGGCCTATCTAGATTGATGTGCGTTCAGGTTGTCTCGCTCAGCTAACATTTCCCGCACTCTAGTTACCGAGCGTAAATGCGTTGATCGATACCGACAGCCTGTAATAAACAGTTGATAAGATATTAATTAGAATTGGGCAAGGCAAGGCACAAGGATGACAATCTCCCGTACTAAATGGTCGACTTGTTCCTTCCCAACCGGTCGTTCTTCTTTGTGCCTAATAGTCGACCTTTTCTGTTCAAGCTCGGCCAAGAGAGAAGAATTCTACCCCGATGCGTCGCATTATCCGGTTGGCCAGCCTCGAACTAGCTTGGACCGAGCCACCTCTACTTCAATCGAGTTATCCTCTCGCATTGGCCGCAGAATTACATCGTCGCGTGGTCAACGAGGTGAAAGTTGACGCATTTGATCGATAGACCTCTGGATTGTCTCGTTCAACTAGCATTTCCCGCACTCCAGTTAATGAGAGTAATGTATTAGGAAGTGCATCAAACAAAAGTTACCCTGAACTATACATACATTCGATATGTTGTTTGTTACTTCATGTCCCGAGGACGTTACCAGCCAATGGTTATTTACCCATTACTTTTGGAATATATTAAAATGATTGACTGATAATTGTACATTTACCAAAAAACATTATTACGTTAACAGATAAATAAACCTATAATATATGAGGGGGGACTGAGAGAGAAAGAGAACAATGTGACAGAAGAAGAGGAAGACTAATATTAAGTTGAGTGTACGCGTGTGTCTCAATGTGTATATAAACGAGTGAGTCTATGTTCACGGGCAAGTACGGGCGTTTATGCACTATCTACCATCAGTTATCTACTTTGCCATTTCCTCACGCTACTTAGGTGGCCATAACGACGTTTCCACTCCACTCTAAAACGGCGTAAATGTATCGTGTAAGGATGACCCGATTTCTCACAAATGCCTTCTCAAGCGACAAATCCGGGATAATAGTTCAATCCAAATGAGTTCCGAGGGTAACGTCCACAATACAAGAAATGTGTACCAAGCCATTATTTCGTTAATGTCTAACATGGAAAGTCGATGACATTAACGCTTTCTTGCACGTACGTGTCTATGCCACTTGTCACGTTTCTGCACTTAACACTTATATGTACAAATAATGTGGTTCGTCAGATTTTATATCGATTCATGACCGCTTCCGTATCACATCTGAAACACCGTGATTTTTATGACAGTACTAGTTACTCGGATGATCAAGTCTCATTGATTTTATGCTTCGGTAGTGCACTATGCCGATTAAATGCATCGCTTAATCAGCGTTTACACGTGGAAAGCGGTCACGCAATGTGTAGGCACACGTACGAAGAAAATGCCGTCCAGAAATTACGATGTATGCAGGATTGTTCAGGTTATTTTAACTGTAGCTGGAATCAGTACACTCGTATTCTATAACGAACTAGTGATATTTAAAATTACGATGTGTGGAAAGAAAGGCTTATCGTTAACCAGTTTACGCCATCCAACTACGGGCATGATGTAGGCTTACTTTCAGGACGTATCGATAACGTACAAGAGTACGCTATGCAATTTAGAATTGCATTCTGGGATTGTCCATCTCCTAATTACACATTTCCAGTGAATCAATATACCCCATACACCTTTTATCGCTTTAATAAACTCTGCATAAACGTTGTTTCACATAATATGCACATTTAAGATAAAACAGTGCAAAAGACGAAGTATTATATCTGTGTGCATACGGTTAATATTCCGCTAGGCAGATATGGCCACCGGTAATTTAGTAAACGCATAATTTATCCATTTACATGTAAAATGAAAAGTGATGTATACGGTAACAACTATGATCAAATAAGTCAACATTGTTCGTGTTGTACATACATTTTCATAAAACAAAATAAATGGTAGTTTAACTCAGAATACAACTTTAATAACACACAACATTTGTTGATGCCTATCCGTGTAACTATCAATGGCGGACACAAAACCGCAAACGCCTGATTGGCTGCGTTGACCACGTGACGAGACGTGTGCACTCACCGAGTACCTCTGATATGGTGACGATCAGGGAGATGGTGAGACTGTCCTTGTAACAGTGGAACGTCATGAAATGTTCCGCATCGTCGGCACCTGACTTCTCTCTACAAGCGCAAGGCAACGCATTTACACAACCCATCAAGACTTCGTCCACGTCTGCATCAACCTTTTAAACTAAGCACCAAAGCACAGTTGAATGGAACAGAAACATTTACATGAGAATCAAAGCCCGTTCTTTAAAAAATCATACATTCAAAAATACCAACTGACCGATGCAGGTATGAAAAAGGAGAATAGATGCGCAACAGACAGAATCCTGGAAAGCAAATAACACACATTAAGATAAAACACAGTTCAAAGGAACTTATTTAGAGAACGATAATCTCGCCAGTATAGCGACATAAAAAGGAAAAACAATAAATAAAGATTTTATTGCGACAGAAGAGAAAACTATGGAGACTAGCATTTGTTTGAAGAAAAAAACGGGGTCACTTTGAACCCTCTTGAAAAGGATGAAACATCCCTCCCACCAAATTTAGAATGAACGTCCCACCTGCCTTCACCCAATAACAGCAATCTGCGGTAGACATTTCTCAGATAACTACGTAATGGGCAGAGACAGAAGGTGATTATCAACAACACAACAGCACATCTTAAATGTTGTCGTCGCAAGAAAATGTCTCAGGGTTCCTGTAGAAAAAGAAAGGTACTCCTTCCACTTACTTTTAACGACAACAGGAACTGGAAGGAGAACATTGGAGGATGGCTAACGGGAATGCATTTATCCTGGGTTCGCGCTGCCGGAGAAAGCAGGAGTCAGACGACATACATGGAAGTGTCTTGTTTCTGCCTTTTGCGCCAGTTGGCAGGGAGAGGATTATGTTAAGGAATTAATAATTCTGAAAACTCCAACGATTTCTATACACATAAGTTGCTTGGTTAATAGGCGGGGCTGCTTATAGTAACACCACATTGCTCAATCACACGCGTTCGACAGTATGCGATTTGCGCTGGTACCGACAACATGAGCAACTTCCAATCGCCTTTTGTAACAGAATGTTTGCGCCTTTATGCGCCAAATAAAACATGAGCTTTTTTATACTTTTATCCAGGTGTTTGAATACTTAGATTCCACAACAGGTAACAATAGTAGGTGGCAATGTTTACAGTAGAAGCAAACACATGATCTCATGTCGTATGAGCAACGGTAACGCACACACACGCAAAGACGTATTTACACACCACTTGCAAGTAGCGTTCATTAAGCGTGGACCAGTTCAGAAGTGTGCTAATTAACCTATATGTACGTAGGAAGAGACAACGCTCTCGTCAGCAACTGATTGACGGGGCGTGCTATTGACCTGTAGCAAGCTCTTCTTTGATTTGGCTGAGGTCAACCCAAGTTAGGCTTATTCGTGCACACGCTCCATGTCGCGGTTTAGTACGAAATTAATTCTCCGGAGCAAACTGTGGTACTATGCGTGATTGAATGTGTGACAGGACTCCACTTTGAAGAACGTGTTGAGTTCAGACCAGATTACGCTTGTGAAGATGTCTGTGTTGTATAAACGAGGACAGACACGTGACAGGCGATGACCAAGTCACATATTCTAGATGGGAGAGTATTATTGTCTATATGGGTTAACAGGTCAGGATGTATGAACACCACATGACCTCCATTTTGGATAATAATAATAATAATTCCGTTTTTAATATATCGCTTTTTAAGTAAGTAAATACTAATCAAAGCGCTTCACATATTAAAATGACGTGTTGACTAAATGCTAAAATATAAATTAATTAATTAAATAAGCTAATATAAAAAATACATCAATAAAAATAAATAAATTAGGGTGTAAAAATACAATTTCAAACATTGAAATAAAAAACCAATAAATACTATAAACCAGAAACCAGTGTAATTTAGATGTGGCAGCAGTGCTTGCATCAAGGCATGTAGTGCAAGCGAAATAGATGGGCTTTAAGTTGTTTCCGGAAAGCCGCCAATGTTCCAACCGATCGCACACATTTTGGCAAGCTATTACTTTCCTTTCTCAACATATGCTAGAACCAACCAGGGGTATAAGAATGTGGTAGACATAGTTTGTTTCCTTCATAATGAATTAGTTGACAATGTCAAGATATGTGAGCCACTGGGGAGTAGTGATCACAACCAGATACATTTTACCATCAAAGTAACATAAGAAAGGAATAGTAAAAAGCAGTATAGGAGAAATTTCCACAAAGGAAGGTATAAGGACATGAGGAAATATTTAACAAACATAGACTGGAATAATACACTGAAAAATAAGACAGCAACAGAATGCTGGAATACATTAAAGGGTGAAATTAAGTGCATAGTCGATACATGTGTACCCTTCAAAAACAAGGGAAACGGTCCAAAAAGAAACACTTATCGAAAAAAGCCATTAGAAAAATAAAGTATAAACAAATGATGTGGAAGACATATAGATGTACTGGAAATTATGAAAACTACAACATTTAAAAAAAAAAGCACTTAACCAGGCTACAGCTGAAATTAGAAATTCAAAGAGAAGCTATGAACAACAATTAGCTAGTAATATAAAACATGACAGCAAGAGTTTTTATGCGTTTGTTCGAAGCAAACAGAAAGTTCAGGTTGAGGTCGGTCCTCTAGAAGATTGTGCTGGAAATATAATATCAGAAGGATTCTTAATGGCAGAAGTCCTGAATGAGTATTTTAGTTCAGTGTTTACCAGGGAAGATATCAGTTCACTGCCAGTACCAGAGGCTACGTTCAAGGGGGCAGATTCAGACTATTTAGGACAGTTAATTGTAACTCCGGAAATTGTAGCTAAGAAAATAAGGGCTACGAAGGATAATAAATCACCTAGAGTGGATGGGATTCTGCCCAAACTACTATTGGAAATTGTAGAAAAAATTAGCGTACGGCTTGCAACAGTTTTCAATTTGTCATTAGAAGAGGGAGTGGTTCCTTTAGAATGGAAAGAGGCAAACATTATACAGTTATTTAAAAAAAGGTTCGAGAAACAAGTCAGAGAACTATAGACCAGTGAGTTTAACATCAGTGATTTGCACATTATTAGAAAGACTAATTAAAGATCACATGGTGGATTTTCTTGTTAAACATAACTTGTCAACATGGGTTTTTTAAAGCGAGGTCATGCTTAACAAATATGTTATGCTTTTTAGAAGACATCACTAAGTGGGTAGATGAGGGATCACCAATAGATATCGTCTACGTAGATTTTTAAAAAGCTTTCGACAACGTACCACATCAAAGATTACTGCTTAAACTAAAGGCCCATGGCATAGGACATGGTATACTAAACCGGATAGAAAAATGGCTGATTGACAGAAGACAACGTGTAGTAGTTGATGGGGAGGCTTCTAATTGGAAATCGGTATTGAGTGGGGTACCACAGGGATCAGTACTAGGACCTATAATATTCTTAATATATATCAACGATTTGGATGATGAAATAACAAGCAAGGTGTTGAAATTTGCGGATGATACAAAATTGTTTAGAAGGATTAAAAGTGATAGAGATAGACAGCATTTACAAGATGATCTTGACAGGTTGATAAAATGGTCTGAAAAGTGGCAAATGCTGTTCAATTTTGGGAAATGTAAATGCCTCCACACAGGACATGGGAACGAAGATGTAGAATATACAATGAGGGGGGGGGGGTACTGTGCTAAGTACTACTGTAAAAGAAAAAAAAAGACTTAGGGTTAACCATTAGTGCTGATATGAAGGTTTCAGAGCAGTGCGGAATTGCAGCTTCAAAAGGAAATCAAATCCTTGGATTAATTAGGCGAAATATAGCATATAAGAGCCGTCCAGAAGAAAAAGAACTAATAATACCGCTGTACTAAACAACATTTAGAATATTGTATACATATCGCTAGAAGTACATAGATATACTAGAAAGAGTACAGAGGAGAGCGACTAAAATGATACAAAAACTGAGGGATATTAGTTATGAAATTCGCCTAAAAGAATGTGGTTTAACAACACTAGAGACCAGAAGATTGAGAGGAGATCAGATAGAAGTGTTTAAAATAATGAATGGTTATGGAAATATTGATAGAAATATATTTTTTTTCAGTTAAAAATATGGAAGGACCAGAGGACATGAAGTTACATTAGTAAAGGAGCAGTGTAGATTAGTTCTCATTCTCACAAAGGACTATAAATGAATGGAACAGATTATCTCCTGATTGTGTTGGTGCTAGTGGCGTGAATATGTTTAAACATAAAATCGATACATACCTTAAAAAGGCGGGATACACGTACATAAAAAAGTATTGGACTCTCGATAAACCAAAAGGCTTCCTTGTCCATTTGCCATCTAGAGTAAATTTTCTGAATGGCAAAATATTGTTAAATCTTGTTAAATCTTGTTATTCGCTCCTTCCGCCAAGATATACGTTACTCTTATGGGTGTGAGCACGACATTCAGTATAATGCTAATAAATCCCAGATCATGTACTTTGATTCTAGAAATTCTAATCTTGCCAGGGAAATGACTTTAGGAGGAAATAAATTAAACTTCGCCACCTCTTGTAACTACCCTGGGCATGTAATTTGTAACAACTTATCGGATGAGGCCGACATTCAAACCAAAGTGAGACTTCTTTATGCCAAAAGTAACATATTACGGCAATCATTCCATTTTTGCTCTACTGCTGTAAAGAATAAGCTGTTTACTGCATATTTCAGTAATATTTATATGTCTGAGTTATGGGTTCATTTTGGAAAAGCAAATTTTCAGCAATTTATTGTTGGCTATAATAATTCATACAGAATATTGAACAATCTGCCGATGAGATGTAGCGCTAACCACATGTTTGCTACAGCTAATGTAAAGTCATGTAAATGTGTTATCAGAACAGCTATTCTTAGCTTAATCGCGAGGATTAACAGGTCTATTAATACAATTATTCATAGTATTGTTACTAGCGACATATACAGTACGTCGCAGTTGCCGCATCAGTGGATCAAGGCTCTGTATACTTTTTAAATAATTTTTAAATATCCTGTTTTTATTAATATATTTATTATTTATCTTTATTTATTTATGTTTCTATTTTGTATGGATGTTTTTATCGATGTCCTTTTTTCCAATATGGACACAATGCTGTCGGAAATAAAAAACATTATTATTATAATTATTATTTGCAGCATTTTGCAGCAAATACATCTATGCCATGCACCATGCGTATTTTCTTGTTACATTTCCAACGCTGTAACAAGAAAGAACTTCCATAAAAGCAGTTGGTGACGCCAGTTTCCCGAGTAACCACTCCAGAGGCAATGCTACCTCACATTTGATAAATACCACGCAATACATGCAATTATTTTCTGCTGAACCAGTGATATCATGACCAATATTGTGTTTTATATTGTGCGGCAGTTTTAGCATATTTATTTACGCTGATGATAAATACGTTATCGAAATGTTGCTAGTTTAGACAATTTAGAAAAGCACACTGTGGAATATGTTTCGATATATTTGAAGCCAGAGCACGTGTATTAAAAACACATAGTTAGTTATGTTGTGTGTGTGTGTGTGTGTTTGCGTGCGGGCGTGCGGACGTGCGGGCGTGCGGGCGTGCGGGCGTGCGGGCGTGCGGGCGTGCGGGCGTGCGGACGTGCGTGCGGGTGTGTGTGTGTGTGTGTGTGTGTGTGTGTGTGTGTGTGTGTGTGTGTGTGTGTGTGTGTGTGTGTGTGTGTGTGTGTGTGTGTGTGTGTGTGTGTGTGTGTGTGTGTGTGTGTGTGTGTGTGTGTGTGTGTGTGTGTGTGTGTGTGTGTGTGTGTGTGTGTGATGAAGCGATGATATCATAATTATACCCGCTTATTTACTAGAACAATATCATCTCGTGTTTCCATTTTCGGTGGCCGGGATTTTCGCCATTTATTCATTGGAAGCGAAAGCCCGTTAAACCGGGATTATAACATTATTATGACATAAGCATTGGCAGTAATTACACGACATATTCGCACGGTGAAGTAGCTAGATTAGCTTCCGCAGTACCCGATACAACGAAAGGTCATTAACGGACACTGCCGCGAAGTCGGCTCAAAAGTCAACGTTAATGTTGTTAATTATCATAATATTCGTCGGTTCATCGTTACGGAGAATTGATCGGTGGCGCGAAAGACACCTTGGTCACAATTTATTCGTAATCCTTGCACGTGGGAGGAAAATGTATGACTCCCTCGGATAATCTGGTCACAAACACGTAAATGGTCTTTGAAGGTATTATATTTCCATAAATGTAATATTTAATTAGCAGAATAATGCATGTCAGAGTTAGATCATTGTTTCAAATATATCGAAAGTAGATATAATGTGTAAAGATGTGGGTGTGGAGTTGAAGACGATGAACTAATATAGATCAGCCTGCGATGGTTCGGACATGTGGTATGCAATAATGTAGATATTGTTGTCAAGAAATTTGCGATGGCAAACGCAGCAGAGGACGGCAAAATAGAGAAATGCTCGAGGGACGTGGTGAAGGGATACACAGAGGTGGCTGAGGTTGTGCATTAGGACGGAATGGACAGGGCGTCGTTGTGTTGAAAGACACGGTAGTGACAGAGGTTGTGGAAGAGGACGCAGTGGACAGGACGTCGTGGTGAGGAGAGAAACGGGGGTGACAGAGGTTGTGCAGTAGGACTCATTGGACATTGTTGGGTAGGGATCCGAGTGCCACTACCAGTAATTTACGTATGGAATACAATGTCGAAAGAAGATGATGACATGTTAGATCGACAGCTATTGATTCACAGCATGGAAATTAAACTCTCGGATGTGAGCGAATGAAATCGTAGAAACTAATATCTGGATTAGAAGAACGTTCAATTCGACGTCTCTCCGGAATGGTCCATTAGACATATAACTATATCATATACCCGCTGATTCACTAGGACAATCTGAACTGTGTGTAATCTGTGGGTCTCCTTTGATTCAATTTATTGGTGGAAACCATTGTTACTACCCACAAAAAAACAAACGCCAACAATTTATTTTGCGAATGTGACGTCAATCACAAGCGCAATCCATTCACAATTGATAATAATAATAAAAATCCATAGCAAGATTTAACAAGACTGGTTCTGTTCAAACATTTATCATGAGCATCGTTAGCACATTCCATGAATTTCTTATTTTTGTAACGCGTTCTGGACTTTGTAAATATAGTATAACAACACAAGCATTACTGTTCTACTTACAATATTTTGTTCCAAGCTTCTACCCCGAACTTCTCCAGGACGAGGCTGCGTGCACACATGTGGATCTGGCCGTACTGTAAACAGAAATAATAAATTTTATGGTTACTATTTATCACGTCAGCCACACTGAAAGTCAATCATATTATCAGAGAGCACGCTACGCCAGGTTAATTGATTTCTGTACATCTTCACATCACGTGCGTCGTCCTTCTGCACGCATTTTGTTTACTTTTTTATTGTCGCACATCTTCTCCAAAGGCATATGCCTACAATAAAGTCCATAATTTTAGGAAGTGAGTATGCCTTAATCACCTTATGAATTCCTTACAGCATGTAGCGAAATTCAAATTAAATTAAGTCACACATTGACATTTGTTATTGCATTCAGGTATGACCACCATCAAGGGTTTCTATTACAATATTTAATTAAACATTTGTAAATGTCGTTTCTCCTCTTGCTTCCCTGTATGTCCGGTCTTATACTTTTCTTCCCCCCAATTTTCTGACGCCACCAACCGTCTCCACCCTCTCTATCTTTCGCTCTCAGTCTCCAATCCTCCTCCAAATATACATTTAAAAGATGGTTTTGACTAATGTATGCCTAAACTATGTATCGCTGCCAAGGCTATTGTTACTTCACCGTTACCAGAGATGCAAACGAACATTTCAAATTGCACATTTATTTTACATTTTTCGGATATGACTGCTGTTACGAGAAACTGAAATGAGAAAAACTTCTCAAACTTGATTAAGTAACTTTCGAGATATGATTTTTTTAAATATCGAATTTAATTAACTTTTTAGCCATTAATATAATAAACCTGTTTCTCCACTACTAAATATATATATATATATTATATAACTCAGAACTCAGGATAAATTTATTTGACCTATAAATACGATATTTATACAATGAATAACGTAAGTAATGGATAAGGTCGGGATATATATATAATATCGCTAGCACAGGTGCCACCCCATAAATATAAACAACAACACAATTTACATGACACAAATCAGAATAGCATATGACTTGTTTTTATAGTTGATAATTACTCAGTGTATCAACATATGTACATAATACAAGGACTGATTATATGTACTCGTGTACACATTGACGTATATATGGATACTTAGGTATGCATTTCAATACATATTACGAATTACAAATAAAGCAATTATGAATACGACAACTGGATTCATACTCTAAAATAAAACAGGTTTTTGTGTATGTTAAAAAACCTTATAGACTGTGGGTGTAAATTTTATTAACGATAATACTTGGTGTAAATTCATGTTTGAATATAGACATATACAGATAATCTCTTTCACGTGTGCAGTGCTGATGAATATCATAGACGTGTTTGTTTGGAAAAAACATTGAAGTAGTAGGGTAAACGATTGTTGATTAATTTATAGTAAAATTGTAATTGTTTGATTGTATAAATGTAATCCAACTTTAGCAACTGAAGTCTTTTAAAAATAGGACTTGTGTGAGCATTATATTTATTTAAGGATATTATTCGTATTGCTTTTTTCTGTAATTTGAAAATTCGACGTGCCTGATGACCCCATAAAAGTAAGCCATAATTAATATGAGGGATAATAAGAGCATTGTACTTAATATATAATGTATTAGGTGATAAAAAAGTGTTTAAGTTTATTTAGTATGCCTATTATTTTATATATATATTTTATTTGCTATTTTGTTTATATGACTCTGCCAGTTTAAATGGTTATTTATTGTGATGCCTACACAATTGAAATTATTTACACATTCAATGTGCGCCCCATCTATTTGTAATACAGGGTATTCTTCTGACAGTTCATTAGCTTTCAACCAATTGCTAATCTTTGTTAGTTCTTTGTTAATATTTTCACTTCGCATTTGGCGGTCTGAATCGTTAAATGTATTTAGTGTACTAGTAAGGGTGGTGTCGTCAACAAAGGTCACTAGAAAGTGCTATGTCAGATATATATATGATCAGTAAGAGTGGCCCTAAAACTGAATCTTGAGGGACACCAGTGTTGATGACTATTTCCTTAGACTAAAGATTTTGTAAATAACTCTTACAAAGATCCAGAGCCTTGTCATTTAATCCGTAGTAATTTAACTTCTGTACCAATATATTGTAATTAATTGTATCAAATGCTTTTGATAAATCAAGGTGTATATTTATTGGAGTAACCGATTTATTAAGTTCTTGTATAATTCTGTCTATGATTTTGAGTGTAGCAAGCTCAGTAGAATGTTTCTTTCTAACGCTTTAGAATGGACGTAATCGGGGATTTAATCAAACATAACCCTTTAAATTGTTTTGGAAATCACTGGCAGGATTGAAATAGGACGATAATTGTTAAAGTCAGAAACATCACTTTTTTGAAAAGAGGTATGACTTAATAGAAATATACCAGTTAATACTGATTGATTAGTAATTACAGTGACTGCATTGCTGATATATTTTGTTAAAATAAATTTTAGTAATTGTGTTGAAATACCATCTTTCCCAAGTTTGATTTTGGAGGTAAACGATCAATTATATTAACAGTAGTTTCCATGTCAATTGGGTTATAGCTGAAGGTGTGACATATCGGGTTTTTCAGGTAATCTTTGTATGAGTTACCTCCACTAGTAGTTGTTTTAGAGGCTAGCGTAGGACCAGCAATAGTAAAACAACGTGTTAAATCTGTTTGCAATAATGCATTTCTCGTTAATCATTTCCCAATCGACTTTGAACAAATCTGGAAATTGTTCTTTCTTTTGACTTTTCAGACTAATTTCATTAATTAAACACCACGTCTTTTTAACATCATGCTTATGCTTTTCAAAACTGGATTGATAATGCATTTGCTTAGCTTATCTAATATTACTTTTAAGAATGTTATTATAAGTATGCAAGTCAGTGTCAAGTTTATGATAATGCTCTGTATTTACGTGAGTCTGTTTCATTCTCGAATACAATTTGTTTGTAAACTTCATCGACATCCAAGGAGTTTTCTTAGGTTTATATTTGTTAAATGTAATTACTTCAGTAGGTAGAAATTTATCCATAGCTGCAGTAACAATTTAATCGAGGATAGTGTAGTTTTCATTCGGATTTTCATGAGTACCTGTATTCAGTTTATCATAAATATTCTAGTTTATTATTTCAATTTCAAATTTATTGAATGAGTCAGGATTTGTTTGTTTTATTCGTATAAACCTTGGTATCGCACTAGTAGTTTCGACATAGTCCAGACTTAGAGAGTACGGAAAGTGGTCAGAAATAGTGCTCACTAAAATACCAGCTGAGGATTTGAAGAATCCTTTTGATAAATTGCATAAACAAGTATCAACTTTTAGATTTTTGTAAATCAACAAAATTTGATACAAATTCGTTTGTAAATATATGGTAGTTTTCAATTATATCTTTAGGTGGTCTATATATATATATATATATTTCTAAGAATTATTTTATTCTTCATGGCACAACATGTTATTTCAATAAATTGACATTCCCAAGTGGATATTTACAGATTTGTAATTGTATTTGTTGCTGAGGTAGATTGCCAAGCCAGCATGTGCACTACATATTATGCCTTGGCATATTAATGTATATCCATCTATTTTAAATAAAGAAGTGTCAGTCTCTTCATCGAGCCATGTTTCCTATAAACATAGAGCACTAATCTCACAACCACTACTTCTGAATGTCTCTAGCTTTATTTTTATTTCGTCAATGTTTGCATTTAAACTCTGACAGTTTAGGCTTAGCACGATCAATTTGCTTTGTTTGTTCGTTAAATGGTTTACTAAAGTATCGTTATCAAAGTATAGTTGAAATGGTTCAATATCTCCATCTTCATTCATTTCATCCGTTTTTAATGTGTGATAGAGATAATTTTTCTCTAGACCACCAAATTGCGGTAAGAAATAATTGTTATCAATCATATTGGAAAATGTAATAAACAGTAGTGCTCTATGTTTACAGAAAGCACATGTTTATTGGACACATCATATAAACATAGACTATACGTTGTGAAAGAGCTGCACAAGCTTTACCCTGAGCATAAGACAATTACGTTTTGTAAAAGAGAATATTATGAATATTCCGCATGCATATATAACACAACGTACTCATTGAACGAGTACGTTGTGTTATACTAACATTAAACGTAGTGAAAAGAAAATGTATAAACATTGCCCACCCCAAAATGAAAACAACGTGAATATATTTACTGTATATCGATATATATCGATGCACACCATATACCTGTAAACTAAAATGTAAATAATATGAAATTGCACTATTTACATACATATTTGGTTATTGGTAGGTCTATGGTACTGGAAATATGTGTGGGCGTTCAAGATAGCATACCACACGACAGTCAGCGGCGATTTCTTACAACTAATCTGTCGAACGCATACTTCCCTTCAGCACTTAGCTGCATCATATTCGGAAGTAGATCTTTACGTTTCTGTACGACCTTCAGTGAATAGTCTTCATTCACGTACACACTGTTCGGCTTCACGAGTCGGGCTTTGTTTAATAGGTACTCGCGGTCCTTAAACGATGCAAATTTCACTACTATGGATCGTGGCTTCTTTTCCCTGTTCACCATTCTCGCAGCGCCGGTTCGGTGAGTGCGCCCAATCGTCGTCGTTGCGACTTCGTCTGCTGTGATGGCGAACTTATTCAACAGGCTGTTTTTTTACCACTTTTCCATTTTTTCCCACGTTTCGTCCGCGATTTCTGGTATGCCGTCGATCCTGATGTTCGCCAGTCTAGTTTGGTTTTCTAGTTAGTCGACATTTCCCTCTAGCTTCTGCAGTTGTTTTTGCAGGTGATCGACGCTAGTGGCACTAGGTTGTGTGTCAAAGTTTAATAACTCTCGCTTGAGGTCGGCCACCTCCTGCAGGCTGTACTTTAGATCAGTCATAGATTTTATTGTCTCGGCCATGAAGTTGTCTATTCTAGAGTTTGTGCATGCTCTCCATGAAGGATTGCAAGCACTTCTGGAAAATGTTTTGCTGCCTTTCCAGCAGTCTGTTGAATGTTGCCTCATCTGTTGTTGTTGACGTTGTCACAATTTCCTCCAAACGTTCGGCCCCAGTGTTAGACTGCAATGCCCTACTGGGCCTGGTCTTAGTGGTGGTCTTGCCCATTGTTGTAGCGTTAGTGAGGTCAGTTCATGTGGTGCTTACGGTGATTTATGGTCACTTAGGCACTTCTCAACAGTAACACACGGTCACTTGGGCACCGGGGTTGCTGACAAGCGATACTGCAGAGTCTGTTAATTGGTGGTCAATCACCGGTTGTCAATGGTTGGATATATATATATATATATATATATATATATATATATATATATATATATGTATATAGATATATATATATATATGTATATATATATATATATATATATATTTATGTATATATAGATATATATTTATGTATATATATATATATATATATATATACTCCTAACAGCAGCATACGTCGACCAGATATGCATAAGGGACCACCTTAGGCAGACCACCGTTTTTAGGCAGACCAGAGCCGGTCTGCATAAAGTGTTGACCCCTGATTGCGTAGACAGTATCGTTTATTTTATAATTTGAACTGTTAGTGTATGTAGTATACCCAGACATATAATGATATCAATAATTATTTGCACCAAAAAATTTTTTTTTTGGATTTTGGGAGACGTTTTCTCGGAGGTTGTATATCCTATCTCTCATAATGGAGCGGTCGACCTATGCTGCCCTTAGGCTTATATATATATATATATACATATATGTATATGTATATATATATATATATATTTATATATATACATATAACTTATGTACGATATATGTCGATTTAACGAACGCAGCCATCACGAATGTGCGTCACCAAAACACAGCGAGGTCAGCCAAACCATAAACATATTTATTTTAAAGACATCAGCACGTGTTCTCGTGACAAGAGCTCACGTGGTTCGGGGAGTATATGCTATATATCAGTCACGTAGCAGTTATAAGCGGAAGTTGTCGCTGAACTTTATTTTATAATGTGTAACAAGTTCAGACTTGTTACACTGTATGTATGTTGTCACATGCGTATTTTGGGGTTATTAATGGACTTATATTGACGTTGCACGCGGGCCCAAATATATCATACAGTAAGGAGTTTGACACTGATACTGTTCGTGCAAACACAATGCCACAACAACAAATAAACGGAGAATAACCACAGACAGTTGAACGTTTATGTTATCTCGGATGTCTTTTTACAAACATTTGCAATGCTACTAGTGAGATCAGGAGATTGTTAATTGTACGCAGAGCATTATTAGGCCTATCGCTAACTTCGATGTATGGAAGAATAAAGCAAAACAGCATAACGAGACCGGTCTACATACTGGGTTTTCCAATTGCTACATACGGAGCAGACTGTTAAAACAAATAAACAATTTTGAAATGTTGGTCAATCGACGGCCACTCGTAGTCAGGTGGATGCAGATGAAAAACCAGTGAATTAGTATTGAGTGAACAGAAACGGCAATTGATAAATTATATATACCTGACCGTTTTTGGAAGTTTTGCAAGGAGTGACAACAGGGAGAAGAACCTGCTGGTCGGGTCCGGAAAGGGGGTTCGTAGCCACCGGAAAACAATAGGTACTGAATTTTGGAGAAGACGGTTCAAGCGGCTCACTATCAAACGAAATGGAAGACAGCCGGTCGGCAAGACCGAACAATAGGCACAAGGACGAGGTCCGAGTTGCACGGTTGCTGTTTAGTTGGAAACCAACCAATCATGACTTAACTTTACGGAACGATGCAATGTTTTATTAGGATGTCATCGGTTTCGGTCCGTTCCCGTTTTTGTTTTAATGACATTTGGCAGAATGGTTTGTTGCCACGTCAGCATATGTGCTCTTCTTTTGGAAGAAGCGCTTATTGCGGTGTTGCGTATATTTGACGATGTCTAGATCCAGGCATTACAAGCAATGTCCTAAAATAACATATAACAATAGGCAATGTCCTAAAATCGGAGTAAATTAAGTAAATAACACAATGTCATAACTCACCATTTTGTTCTGGTTCGCTGATGGGTCTAGTTGTCTTAGGGTCAAGAGAGGTGATGACCGTTGGTCAACGATGTTCTACTCCTTCGGCTAAGCTTTCCTCGTCACCAGAAGTCTTACTGGAAGAAAATGGCCGATTTTCTCCTGTGATAAATCGTTTAATTGGGTCCTTCGTAATTGATGTTCAACTGTTGCACTGAGCAAGTCTGTCTCGCAGGCTAGTTACACATAACTGCACAACTATATGATGCATGATCACGACTTTTCCGTGCCGCGACCCGTGTGTAGAGTTTAGTCCGCGATAGTCACACATATAACTTCTGTGTGACAATCCATAAAGAGCCGTTGCTTGATCAAGGCGTCCTTTCTATAACAAGCGAACAAACAACAGTTGTCCATAAGTGCAAGAGCAACAACTCTTATGTACAGTGATCGAGTACACAGCGGTCGTCGTGGTCCGGAACTATCAATGCCGTCTTGCCACATCCACTACGACAGAAGACTTACTCCTTTGATGAAGTCTTCCGCCACGCGTCTTTATATACGGGCACCCACAACATGCGTCGGCCTACAAGACGACAACCTATACACTGGTTAGCTGTAGCTGCTCGGGCCGGCTGGCCATTAGACATGAGTGGGGCGCCGGCGAGACCGGTGGCGTGACGAGGCCGTTTGACCAGGCGGTCCAGTCGCTGTCGCTATCGATCGCCGGAAGGTCGAGGCGACGGCCAAATAGTTATCACTCGTCATCTAGCGTCGATGGTGAACGCTCAGTCTCTCTCTCTCTGTCCGTGCAGGGCGGCCAGTCCGGGGTTACTGTAGCGGTGCTGCAACACAGCAGACGGAGTTACGGCGAATTAAGACAACGAGGATGTTTCAGAGAAGAACATGTTGACATATATTGATGGTGATGACGCTGATGACAACTACGATATTGACATCCATGGACAACAAGCAGGCCCGTGACAGTGGAAGCGCTTTAGAAATGACCAGCGTATTTTGTCGCATTGTTTACACGCGTAAATCCATGCCATTAATTAATAATACGGAAGGTGTATGCAGCTGTTTAAACGCCATGCACTGTTAGTCGTTGTCCTGCAATACCCTCCACTTGGTGCACTTTGCACCTGTTACGGAATGGCATGTTTTTAAAATCTACATGTCTAAGGTTTGTTTACATTTATTGGAACATTGAGGATTGATTTATTTATCGTTAGAGGGGAGGGTTTAATCTTCAATTACATAACCAGCGCATAGTTAATCTTTAGCATATTCATATACACGCACGCGCACGCGCACGTGCACGTGCACGCAGGCGCAGGCACGCACGCAGGCACACAGGCACACAGGCACACAGGCACACACACACACACACACACACACACACACACACACACACACACACACACACACACACACACACACACACACACACACACACACACACACACACACACACACACACACACACACACACACACACACACACACACATACACACACACACACATATATACACACACACACACACACACACACACACACACACACACACACACACACACACACACACACACACACACACACACACACGCACACACACACACAAACCGCTCCCGTTGTACTTTACAAAGGGAATGAGCTTTGTCCCAACGTATAAGGTGCGCTTTCTCCCAAATTCAATAGGTCGTTGGAATTACAAAACAAGTATGTCACAACATTGTTCGTATGAACTAACATGGGCGTATCCAGAGGTGTTCATCGGGTGATCGGGCACCCCTTCGTGTTTAATTAAGCTAGAATTCGTTGTTGGATCACCGCGAGGTGGCGACACTTGTCCCTCGGAAGAGAACATTTCTAAAATGATTAGAGGCAGTGTCGCAAACTTGGATGGACCACCGCCAGTCCTTCTCATCAATCCCTCCCCGATGACGTCTTTATCTGTGTGTGTGTGTGTGTGTGTGTGTGTGTGTGTGTGTGTGTGTGTGTGTGTGTGTGTGTGTGTTTGTGTGTGTGTGTGTGTGTGAGTGTGTGTGTGTGTGTGTGTGTGTGTGTGTGTGTGTGTGTGTGTGTGTGTGTGTGTGTGTGTGTGTGTGTGTGTGTGTGTGTGTGTGTGTGTGTGTGTGTGTGTGTGTGTGTGTGTGTGTGTGTGTGTGTGTGTGTGTGTTTGTTTGCCGTGTCGTGTTGAAGACATATGAACGACTTACATTGATTGGCCGGGATTATTATTCCTGTGTGTGTTTTGTTGTATATATGAGTTCGTTTACTGTAACGTAAGTTCTTGTTACAGGGTCTTGTTTGCCGAATAAAGTGTTGAAATCTGAACCGCCTCGTGACATTTATATTTGAATTTTGTGAGGAAACGTCCACCTATATATCTCCCTGCGAAATAATGACCACTTCGTCGCCGACGGAGCACGTGCGAAGTTACGCGTCATTACTTCATGAATATTAATGAAGTCCGCCATGCCGCTAATCTAGCCTCCATCGAGCTAGATTATTATAGATCTATCAGTGTTTTCACGCTCAGTTGGCGTGAGGAACACAGTCACACAGTTGCCTTGGAAAGGCGGTTAAGTTGGAAAGTGGACGGTTAAATGTGTAGAGTATAATCATTTTACTTGTTACCTAATCTATAAATATTAATTTAAACTACTTTGCTATAAACAACATGATTGTAATTAAAATTCATCCAGAAGAGGCGAACTTTTATTTAGTCTAACTAAAAGTAAAACTAAGTCACTTAAGACTAGTTTCTTCAATTATTGACATTCCCTGTTTTAGCGAATGACTAATCGAACGCATTCTTATGCATTCGTGCGTTTTCCTGTCTGAGAATAGTGCCTGTAAGTATCGCGCCTCGTTTTCGATCTGGAGCCATCTGGCGACATCGACCCCATTTATGCCAGCTTAAATAATGGGGATATGTTTTGTTTTTGATTGTAATCATCGGAGTTTTTCCAAATCGTTTTCTCTTTTCCGGTTTCCGACAGATGACCACAAGTTGAAGCAGTGGAAACAAACTTTGCCGAATGTTTGTGGTAATCGTGCACCTTAATCGAAATGTTATCACGATTTGATGAGCCTTTGATGGTGGCGACTTTGACTACTATGCATTCTTTCGCCCAGTACGACAAGTTATTGAACAAATGCATACTTTTTGTGATTGTGTGCATTTAGGTAACTTTTCAGATATAAATGGTTACCGAACTGTTTTGAAATAACAACTTATAGTATTTCAACATTCGCGGTTTTTATGACAAGCGATAGTCCATTGTATCTCGTTTTAACTCCAATGTATTACATAATTGTTAATCATGTTATGTAATCCATGTTACATTTCATATTTTAATATTCACTAGTTCTTGTTACATTAACTAAATATTATTATCTATTTAATTTAGACAAACAAATTCGGGATCAAAAACAAATTTCACTATATGGTCGCCGTCGACTGCTGCTTGGCTCGTTTTCTGCATTTTTTTATTTCCATGATGTACAATTAATATAAAACTGACAACGCTATAACCAATTAACAAAACATCAATAAACCAATAAAAAAACGTAATCAACTATTTCCTGGGTTCCGCAAAGCTAAAATCAGTTTGCAATAAGTGTACATGTCGATAGTCGGCTCCACTCGCGCGGAATCTCGCCACGTATCGTAACACACGTATAGGCCATATAACGACACATTATCAAGGTACCACGGAATTGCGTGAAGCACTAATTTAGGGAAGTGGTATACCATGATAATAAACAGTAAATGCTAAATCAGAACATTTGTGGTAGTCGTATAGAGGTTTTAAGCATCCAAAAACTAAATGGAATTTAGAATCACTTGGAAAATGCAACTATATTTGGAGGTTATGTTTATGATAAAACACATGTATGGTGGCAACAATGTTGGAGTTATGCAAATTAACAAATGCCCACCCATAATATTTATTTCACTCTTTGATGGCACGAGCCTCCAGACACTCAATGCATATAGAATAATTATGAAATTCCAAACATAATTGTCTACATATATAATCAAACTACTGATATGGAGGCGACCATATTGGATTTAAGCAAAATAGCAAAATTCCCTAATGGTGTCATGGAGGTACCCGGCGGATTCTGTTTCTAGACACCTTGATGTCAATAATCCGTCAAAAAACGTAGTTCTTACTCGTTTTCTAGGTTCAACCTAAAAGACATGTTGACTGCTCGACTACGATGATCACAACAGCACAGGTCGTTGGTGAGCGCGTTAGACGTATTGGTTAGTAACATATTTACATACATGCAACTGAGCACATGTGTAATACAAGCTTTCTCAGGGTTGATAAAATATTGCTTTTATATAGGTGTCATTTGAGAATTGGTCATTTCCCAGATTTCTGGGGCAATGCAAACCTATTTATAGAGCGATACAGAAACACTAATTAAACGTCTTGATCCGTATCGCCCTGCTCAGGGAGCCAATAAGCAGGCTCCCCAACAGTGTCTAAGCCAATGAGAAACATACATATCATGTTGTCATGGTAACATGCTCCTGACATGAGGTCAGATACAGAGGAGATCCAAATCATTCTCAGTGTGACATCCAACAAAATGGCTGCTGAAAGGGTGATTGCGTCTCTTACTGATCGTATTTTGAGCTTGGAAAGATATACATAGGTAACTGACAGCGAAACACATGATTTTGTTGAAGCACAAAAGAATAAAAACAAATGAAAGCGTGCGAAATACGTTTGCCCTTACAACCCAAGCATCCCTTTTCTAAAATAAAATGTAGACTAAGCCGTCTCCCCTATTCCCAAAATGCACTCGTCTCTAGGTCACTTAACTTTAAACAAAACCAGAAGGCGCTTGTACAGTTGAGAATGACTTATTCATGTATTTATACATAATTCATTGATAACAATCTCACAAATAGTGTGGACCATGGACTAAACGAGGCATGGATACTAATTAATAAGGTATTTAATGGGTACATGTGTCTTTATGCAGAGAAAAGGTGATGAAATATATCAATATTTTTGATTTCAGCGTGGAACAGTAATAACGCAGAGGCTGGTTGGCACCGTGCCAATATCGACCAGCGCTCATGCGATCAAGGCAGCTCCTGTAAAAACTCTCATGAATCAAAACATGATTTAATTTAATGCATTAATTAATTTTAGGAAGCTTTTTGTTGTAGATATGTGATAACTAGGTTATTACATGTCTTGTTCTGTATCACGCCGTGTATCATGCCCCTCGTACCTGTATCAACCCTCGTCCTTTGGACTCGGGCTGGTACAGGTATATCGGGGCATAAATGATACAGGGCGTGATACAGAACAAGACATGTAATAATATATACATATATCCCGTCGCCAACAATCTGTATAGCTAGTTTGTCCTGTTTATCTCACCGAATGAAAAGATGAAACACTAAGAAAATAAATGAATGTGGCAGGTTTGGTTTTGAAAAGAAAAACATTTTCAAACAGTACACACAGCCATGCAAGCTCAAACGTTGGAAATATAGATTAACAGAGTTGCTTGCCTTGCCTTAATAATGTAGTTACGAAATAACGCAACATGGTATAATTAACAATAATTTTACAAGATTCCTTGTCTTTATGGAATTTGTATTGATAAACAGCATGTTTTATTAGTCTACGCTATCTATGATTGTTGTGTTTTGCAGTACATCGGGACATGGATTACTGAAAGCTATCCTGGTACTAATACGTACGAGTCCAGTGTTTGCGCTAAGGTCGCAAGTGAACTGTATAAACAACACCGGAGAGACATCATTTCTCCAACGCCAGGTCTACTTGGGCCCTACCACACACAATAACTACTTCATTAGTCATTTGTTGAATACGTTGGCATTATAGCTTGTCGCTTGTTTTATGAAATCGTCATAAGATTGAACAGATTAACCGCATAGCGTGCATATAATCAATTTATGCACTCTGATTGTTTGATCTGAAAGACAAGACTAAACGCTTGTGATCTACAAACGCTTAGTATTGACGTAGGCATGTGCCACGTACCGCGCTGCTACCGACAATGAGCTTGCGTGTTATGCCGGACATTATGACATTTAAACTGATCGTGTAACATCTCGCGATAATCGATGCTAGTATGACACACTCGAGGTGGTCACAATTAATGTATTTGGACACATAACGTCCAAATGAAAGGGCATATCAAAGCCAAAGTAGCTCGAGCAATTTTTCAGTAAACGCTTAGATCATTAATCGTCAATCTGATCGACGGTGCACCTGCTGGGACATTGGTGTATTGCAAGCTTTGTTTAGATTCCCTCCAGACGTGCAGTCAAATCATGGGGCTCGAACGGTGAGCTAAATTCTGATTACTGTCTGTGTTCCAACATTTCCCTCAGGCGAACTCGGCCAAATACATTAGTTCTGTCGATCCATTCCGGGCTGGTGGGCGCAGCTATTGTCTCACACTCCGAATCACAAGTGTTCTTATTCTCAACCGAATAAGAACTAGGTATGGCAGGTTCAAGCACAACACGAACCAGATGGGGCTGGCACAATCAGCTTCGTGCGAGTGCGGTGCCGAAAGGCAGACCGCACTCCACGTCACCACAGAAAGTTGGCTACACAAATGTAAGGGGGACCTGGTCAGACCTGGACGGCACAGAAAGCGTCTGGCTTCAGGTTCTCCAAATGTTGCACGTTAACGAACCCATTGAGTCATATGCAAGAAGAAAAAGAAGAAGGAATAATTGTAATTGGCGGCTTCGTGCGAAAATAGAGCGAATACCAGATTAACAACATCACTGTAAACGGTCATCACGACTATGTGAACAGATTTTACAAGATGACTGTTGTGTATTGTGGAGTTTGCATGTTTAAGGAGACATATTACGAATAGTAATCAACTACACATGAGGTTGGCGGTATCCCAGAGTGCCTCTGGTATGGCACAAACGGTACAAAACACCGACGGACACTTACAACTAGTACCCGTTACATCAATATACAACATTTCTCCACCTTAAAATAGAACTATTCTAAAGAACCATCTGCGACTAATATAGCAAACTTATACTAAGAGTAACTGGGTGAATAATCACAAATTCAACTTAACAACAGGTTTGATAGCTCGTGATGAACGCCTGACAGCAGCTGGCGACTGAAGGACAATCGGTGTTGGTGACCCTAACCCGTTAAGTGCCTTAGGTGCTTGTTCTGTTTGCCCTCCATGACCTACTGGATCGACCGGATCAACAGGATCGACCACTACAGGCTCTGGCTCGGGCGTCACGACAATGGGAGGTGCAATCGCGACATCGCTCCAACCTTCTGGTATAGCTGGGTGGTCACCATTCGCGACCATGTGGTCCACATGAACGGATCGCCTCCTGTTTCCTGGCAGTCTGACCAAATATGTCAGTGACCCTAAAACTCTGACCACCGTTCCCAGTGTCCACTTCTCCATTCCTCCTCTCATGTTTCTGACTCTCACTCTCTGGTAGACGTCGAACTTGCGAATGCGTGAATGAGCTCCATCATGCTGTTGTTTCTGTTTTAATTGCCGATCTTGCACATTTGCTTCGAGACTGGGTTTCGTCATCTCAAGTCTGGTGCGTGGCGCTCGGTTCAGGAACAACTCCGACGGCGTTTTATCCGTAAGCGAATGCGGTGTGTTTCGGTACTGAAACAGTATGTCCGACAGACGGTGTTGCAATGGTAGCTGGCTGTTGGGTTTTGCAAGCATCTTCTTGAACGTCTGGACATTTCTCTCCGCGAGGCCGTTCGTCGCCGGGTGGTAAGCTGGACACCGTATGTGCTTGACGCCATTCAACCTCAAGAAACGACCAAATTCCTCGCAAGCGAACTGAGGTCCGTTGTCAGATACCACCTCGCGTGGTAAGCCAAGTGCTGCGAACATTCTTCTCAGTTGCACTATCGTCTTGCTTGCAGTAGTGCGAGACATTGAGACCACTTCCAGACACTTTGAATGACTATCCACCACGACAAGGAAGTTCTGTCCGTCTTTTTCTGCAAAATCCACATGGATACGTTCCCATGGTCCCGTAGCCCCCGGCCATGGAACCAGTGGTGCTACATTCGGCGTGCTCGCTACCTGGCTGCATTCCCGACAGTCCTCGATATCCATCAACAACTGGTCTACTTCTGTAGCGATCTGGGGATTGACATTAAAAATTGCACCCCAGTTAAGTGGTATCTGCTTTAACCAATCCCGCCCCATCAATGTTGGTCGTGACCCTTTCGCCACAAACATCATCATCAACATTAGAAACCTCTCTGCCTACACTGATCTCCCTTCGGCCTTTTGACTTGCACATTTTTGCTACATGACCAATTTTACCACACAAGTAACATTTTTGATCAATGAATTTGCATTTAGCAGCAGAGTGGTGTCTGCCGCATCGGAAGCACTCTCGGTCGGCCGGCACCATCGTCTGCTTCTGTCTTGGTGATCCCCGACTAGTCACGTGATGCACCGCTGCCGTCGCCGATGGAGTATCTTCGGGCGTTTCATTGAACTCCGCTGAGCTCTTCACGGTCATTTCCTCGGCGATCGCCGTCTGATAAGCCTCATTGAACGTTAGCAAATTGTCTCTGAGCATTAACTTCGCTTGTACCGCCGTCAAGTTCAGGCCCTTTACGAGCATGTCTCTCAGAGCCTCATCTTGATAATCACGTGGGTACTCGCATTCACCGGATAACTCACGCAACGCCAGCGCAAACTCGCCACTGTTTCTGAAGGGCTACGCAGTCTGTTCATGAATTTGTTTCTCAAGCCTATGATTGTTAGTTGCTGTTTGTAAACCGTGGTCGCCGCACGAATTACCTCATCGTAGTCCGCATTTGCCGGTGTCTCCGGCTTCAGTTGCGTCTTCAACTTCGCGTAGCATTCAGCGCCAACGTTTGACAGGAAAATGCTCTTTTTGACATCTGCGGATACGCCGTTACTGATCACGAAGAACTCGAACCGTTCAACGTAGTTTTCGAACCTCTCCTTCTCTTCCACATACGGCTCGAAGCTGGCGCTCTTCCACGACATGTAAGTTCGTTTTCTCGTCGCCACTGTTGTGTATTGTGGAGTTTGCATGTTTAAGGAGACATATTACGAATAGTAATCAACTACACATGAGGTTGGCGGTATCCCAGAGTGCCTCTGGTATGTATTGCAGAAACGGTACAAAACACGGACGGACACTTACAACTAGTACCCGTTACATAAATATAAAACAATGACCATGCAAAGCAACAGTTTCCAGATGACAAGCGGACAAGGACCATTGGTTAATCTAAAGTTCTTTCATTGGTTTATGATTATTGAGCGGTCGGTCAAACTTGCCACAGCATGACAGTACCACGTATCCAAACACACATACAACACCAACAGTTCGATTTATTACCTTAATCACGGTCAATATTGATCCATATTTGAGTCATTAAACAGTATCAACTGTTGGTTTTCTGTTGGCATTGCTCAAACTTCCACTGTTGGTTTGGTACTCGTGCTTATTTCTATTGTAATTTTGGTTTGTCTAGTTTGCGAAATGATAAATGTGCATGTCTGGGTGATCTCTCAATTGTAGTCGGGACGTAGGCCCTAAGCTGTTGAGTGTTTGGTCTGAACGGTGCCATCCAACAGCGAATTCCGGGTTCTCACTATTCTGGTTCTGAAGAATGCGTGTTGGATGATTCGTGTTGTTCGCAGTTCGTGTAGATTCTCACGGGTATCCCGTCACTGTGGCTCCTTATTAGTCCGGTCTCTTTTGAGGACATCTTATTTTAAATAATAATAATAATAAGTTTATTTTCCTTGGCAGCCATTGAGGCTGAAAAGTACAATAGGTACATTAAAATGATAAAACAATTAAATAAAGTAGATTAATAAAAAGAGTAAATAGTAAATGGAATATACAACCTAAATAAGTTAAATTATAACTAATTGAAATGTATAATTTGCGTATAAATAAGTATATAGAATAAATAACTAAAACAAGATTCACTGTCAATTTCGGGTAATTCGTAGGAAATAAAATGTCCAATTACAGCCAGTGATACAGTCCACATCGAAGCACACAACGAGTATTTACACTCCTGTGTTACTGAATCAATTTCTTTAATATTTGTGAATGTTTGGATGATGTATGCTGTTTGCTTTCTGTGCTTTAGGTTTGGGATATCTTCCTCTACCAGTTTGTCGCTGTATGATAGATCTCTCCTTTTAGTACTAGGCGTGTGACACGGGATTGGATCTACGCATTGAGGTATTGGTCGTTCTTCAAATGAAGGGACCAGACACAGCTTAAAGAAAGTTGTTGAGATGGCTGCATATTATCGCGTTCGGTTCCTCTTCTCGAAACTTTCCTCAATGTCGGCAATGAACTTGAGAGTTGTTGGTCAACAGTTATTCCGAGATCCTTTCCCGAGGTTACCGCAACAAACCTGTGACTGTCTCAACTGTCCGCATTTAAGTGGTATCGATTTAGCGGGTTTACGTACACTGTTTGTCACACACTACATGTCGTCGGTTGTCCAGTCCTGTAAGACCAGTCAACGAGTGTTGCATTTAACTCCGGGGCAACCTTTTCACGCGAACACCTAGTCGACTTCTTTGTTCGGCGTTAAATGAAATGTTCACAGATTGTTGCTGGTTAACTGCAAGACTGATTCGTAATAACACTGCATTTATCAGTTGTTATAACATCTCGCTTGGTTAAAAATGGTATCAATAACTGCACGTTATAGTTAATTGTAACCGTTAACATCCTAATGTTCTTTTTAAATACACGATTTTGCGACATATGTGGATGCCGCATTACTTCAATTAAAGGCACATAAAAAATAATCTTCACTTTTAACATGAAGCACAACATTATTAATTTACATATATTATGAAACAACAATTAAGAACATGTGGACATTTAAATTTTATGCAAACC
>OZ023205.1:1468191-1521641 GCA_963995525.1 Escarpia spicata
GCAAAGTGAACCTGTTTACTAAGCTTTTATAGTAGACCCACAATAAATGTGCTATGAGTGTTGGTTCATGCATAACAACACAGTGATATGGTTGGCCATATGCAGCGGTTTTTGAAGTCGTGTTGCTTTTACACTACACGTATCACGCGTTTTCTATTGCTAACATTTCCATATACCGTGTGTCAGGTAGGCGTAGCTGAAAAATTATTACGTTATACCTTTGAACGACGACACGCAACTAACGCATTGTGGAATTGGTTTTCTCGAGAATTTGGGTTACAAATGTGAATCTCGCACGGACGTTTCTGATTGATTTGACAAGCTTTTCCTGTATTTTTTTGCGTTGTCACGCCAAGTACGCTCCGCCATTGACTCGGTCAAACTAAGGTGTTCCCACACTCGTTAATATATTTTTTGTTTATTCGTATGTTATTTTGTTTAAGATTTTGCTATGACTGTAATTGTTTGCTGTATATATTATATAATGCTTTTTTGCCAGCCAAACATCTGTATCCTCAGCACGTTGCGGGTAGGCGATGTTATGCGAAGTTTTGGAGTTTACCAAATGAAGAAAAGTTGTAAACAATCTGCACATCACATGTAAGTTGTTATAGGAGCGATATAAACAAATGTCAAATATCACCGGAGCTTGACGTGTTTTGCAATAACGTTCTTGGTGTACATTTAAATTATACTCCATGATTAACTTTGTATTGCTGCAGTTTACACTTACCGTCGTAAACTATATCAAACGAGAATTTGACAGACCGAAGAATCATCAGGTGCAAGGTTTCACCTTTAAATGTAAAAACAAGTAATGATATGTCGTTAAATGGGATAAAGCAGTCTCTATAAAGCAAGCATTGTTTGTTTCTTATCAAAATTGTGTATTTTGAAAACATATGCGGTGAAATGTCGTTGTTGCAATTTATGCAATGTTCCCCGCAAAATAGTCGTTCAATTTAATAACCCAAAAAATCGTCGCATACTTTGTAGGAGACTGTTTGATAAACGCATCACGTTGCACTCAGTAACTTCATTATAAAGTATATTCAATTTGTATTTATTTCGACCAAGAATTTACAGCAGGAACTCGTTTGATGCGAGAGAGTTCAATATTTCCACAGTTATGTTCGTTTTAACTAATTCAACATAAACGCAAAGTATTGCCTTAATTGCCACATGCACTCGTTTGTATAAGTTACATTACATTGGCCTCGATTTTAAAAGATAAAAGGTAAGTTCTTATATAGCGCAGTATCCAGTCCCTAGGACTGCCCAAAACGCTTTACACTTTACTCCCTGGCAGACCTGTTCAATCGAACACCATCATTTCTGGGAAGCATTCAGCCACGCTGCAATTAATGCGCAAATATTATTCGTACACAAATACCCACCACTGTCTATAGCCAGGTTCTCATTTTATACCAGGAACTCTATTCATGGCAGGCGAGATCAATATTTCAACAGCTACGTCCAAGCACTGATACAGCATCAATGCTAAGCACGTGTTTCATTTCAACTTATAAAGGCCCTACACATACATTACTCTGATCCAGGCTTCGCAGTAGGACGTTTTATTGAACGCAGAAGAGTTCATGCGTGCGTGTATAAACGTGTACCCACGTGCACTGATGTGTGTAGTCTCGGTGTCCACATCTATTGCTTGACATGTCAGTTAATGCAATTGTGTTTGAACATTTAAAATACCTTTCTTGCTGGATATCCAGACGGTAAACAGAGTTCACACAGCGTATTTTCCTAAATATGTCAGCGACATTTTGATGCGGTGTTTGTCTTCATTCAACAGAACTCTGGACACAGCAGTGCAATTATGATAGTGTATTGACCGAACTGCAACCGTTGGTACACAAAGACCAGGGTGCACGATGGCTTTAGCTGACAGGTACTCCATCGGACTAGCTGACCCAGAAACAACTAGTGCTGATATTGTTTTATTAGTCCTTAAAAAATAAATGTGCCGGGTTCCACGATACTGTTGTATCATATGTAGGTGACAGTTATGGCACATTGTAAAACTAAAAGTGGATTTGTTTCATAAAGAAAACAAGCCGTTTCTCATTTCAATTAAATGTTCAACTAAATGTGTCGTTAATAGAAACAAATACAAGTGATTTCGTAGATTCAATTGTAAAGTCAATAGTAAAAATGCTTTAGTTTAATCAGGGACAGCAAATGGCAGTAGTGGACAAGGCGATGCAAGCAGAATTTGAAGCCTGACTCCGACGAAGGACCGACATTGTCGAACTAAGACTAGGTTCCATCATTTGGCTTATACTTTTCAATAGCATTTCCTTTTCCGATGCCGACGACTAAACAATCAGTAACATTGCTGGCGTTTGGTAACTTGCTAAGATGCGAGAGTAACGCAACTACGATGGGATTGCACGTAACGACTAACGATGTCTATAACCTGCGCATGTATTTTTGTCCATGTCGCTCATCACTCATAGTCGCTAAACATCCGCCATTTACATTATCCGCGTTCAGCAGGTTTCCTATTCGACGGTCGTACATAATATTTAGCTGCGTGAGATAAAATACTACCGTAGTGTTTTATTTTGTTTTATTCCATCACAACACCGAACTAGCATTTACACTGCGTAAATTAATTCACATAATCACAGCTAGTCCGATGGGACTGCTCGTCTAAACATGGACTTACTAGTCCAGTCACTGAAACTACTCATCCGGGACCATCGGACCGGCTTTATTTCGCAGCCTGATTAAGAACAGTATTTACAATGGTGATTATGATACTCGGTATTTTTGAAACAAGAATTGAATGCAAGCGCTTACGCGTATATAATAAAACATTTAATTAACCAATAAGTTTGACACACATTGCTGAAACGGTCGCCTACATACAATACTAACTTATGTAGTTATGAGATTAGGTTTAAGTGGAATTAATCAACAATAAAGTCCATCTCAGGTTTGTGCGTGTGTGTATGTGTGAGTGTGTATGCGTTCGTGCGTTCGTGCATGCGAGTGTATTGCTTTTTGTGTTGCATGCATGTGTACGTATGTATACATACACTCTTAAACTAGCGTCATTGTAATCGAATACACATACTCATTATTTCATTTATAATTGAAATTTATAATATGTTTTGTTGACATGTATAACAGTTTCATGCTGTGCACCTATAATCGTATTTTTGTAAGAACTATATATTGGAAAACCTCGCATACTGTGGATTTCATTTATAATATGTTTTGTTGACATGTATAACAGTTTCATACTGTGCACCTATAATCGTATTTTTTTAAGAACTATATATTGGAAAACCTCGCATACTGTGGATTTCATTTATAATATGTTTTGTTGACATGTATAACAGTTTCATACTGTGCACCTATAATCGTATTTTTGTAAAAACTATATATTGGAAAACCTCGCATACTGCGGGTGTATATCTTTTCTTTAATTCAATCGGGAGTGATATTTATAGCGTGTGGCAAGTTGTGTTTCAAACATTTCGTTGCAAACTCATGCTTAGTTCTGAAAGTTTATATGTTTTGTGTTTTCCAAGTGTCGTAGTTGTGTATGTTATCTTTTTAAAACAATTGCCATTTTAATAAATAATCCGGTAGATTTTTGTGAATATATCTTAAGTAAAATTTAAATTCTTGTATCTTTAAGATGTGTTCTACTTTTAACAGGTTAAGTTTTTTTAAAGTGGTTCAGTATGTGCTTTTTCGAATTTAACTTTGAATCCAATGTCAACCGTAAGAAGTTAAATTCGTCTACTTTTTCAATATTTATATAATCTATTTTAGGTGTAACAGTCGCTATGAGTTTATTTGGCATATGGAAAATCATATATTTTGATTTGTTTTTATTCAGCGATAATTTATTAATTCTTAGCCATTCAATAACTTTAGAGAGTTCTTCATATATTGAGGATTGTATTGTTTTATTTTTGGGGTTGTCATTAAAAGAGTTTAAAGTACTAAATAGTGCAGGGTCATCTGCATACATAATGAAATCGAACTTATGACTGGCTTTGCGAGAAATCATTAATATATTATTATAACAAACAAAGTTAAGTGATAAAATGTCTGACTTTATATCTTCTATTTCAATATATTGTTTTCTATTATGTAAATAACCTTTAGGTAATTGTAGTGTTGAACCTTTTAGACCATAGTATTTCAATTTATTTAGTAGAACATATGAATTTTTATATCGTAAACATATGTACTTTGTTCTCAGATCCAATAACTGTTCATCTCAATGCATATTTTTATTACATTAGGCTAGTAAATTATATTTATTTAATATTAAATGATTTCTTATGCAATTTACTTAGTCTTCGTGAAATAAGCATGCATTAAGCAAAAATCAATGACTATATTTCTTCATTATCCAATGCAAGAATGGAAATGATCCATTTTCTCATGTTTTATTGAAATTTACGTACTTTTTTCCGCTCGCAATTTCAAACAGTGCCGAATTTGATTTATGTATACAACAAAATTACACTGGTAAGGTACTTTTTATGTTATTTTTAGCTTTAACATATGTTATTATCTAATTGACTTTCCGGAATGATTCCGGACAATCCGGAATGGTAGGCAGGTCTGTTTATAGGTGTGTCTTTTGGTCAAAGACCTAAATAAAACAACAAACAGCAGAACTACAAGTATTTATATGCACAAAGGATTGTAGCCCATACAAAATATGGGCTACAATTCTTTGTCTAGCAGTCAGTTTTCTGCTCTCCCAGACCCTATGTACTGCAGTTTTACTAGCAACATAGAACAGGGCTGCTAAGTGCTATTTGAAATAACTACTAATTGACCACCAGAGACCAAAATTACTGTTTGCTCAGAGGGTGAAGAGTTCAGCATCCCCTTTGTTCTTTAGCCAGGCTGCAAGGTGGTACCATACTAGATACTGGTGCAGGTGTCTGACTTAAGTCAACATAACCCTTCAGAACACTTAGCGTTTGAAGAAGACTTGAAGCAGGCATTGTATTATGTATTTCCTGGCCTATGATTAATTGAACAATTTAAAGGGCTATTGTTTGCGTCAGTGGATTTTCACTGGGGCTTCATTGCCCATCAATATGCAGAAACTCGCAAGAAAACAGCTAATGTTACCAATCTGAATTAGAATTGAATTTGAATAAAAATGAACTGAAATTGAATTGATTTTTTACTACATTGAATTGGAATTTAATTGGAATTGATCATTGGTAAATATAGAAAATAAGGGCTATGAAGGATAATAAATCACCTGGAGTGGATGGTATTCCACCCAAACTACTATTGGAAATTGTAGAACAAATTAGCATACCGCTTGCAACAGTTTTCAACATGTCATTAGAAGAGGGAGTGGTTCCTTTAGAATGGAAAGAAGCAAACATTATAACGTTATTAAAAAAAAGTTCGAGAAACAAGTCAGAGAACTATAGAATAGTGAGTTTAACATCAGTGATTTGCAAATTATTAGAAAGACTAATTAAAGATCACATGGTGGATTTTCTTGTTAAACAAAACTTGATAAATCCATCTCAACTTGTTTTTTTAAGCGAGGTCATGCTTAACAAATATGTTATGTTTTTTGGAAGACATCACTAAGTGGGTAGATGAAGGATCACCAGTAGATATCGTATACTTAGATTTTCAAAAATCTTTCGACAAAGTACCACATCAAAGATTACTGCTTAAACTAAAGGTCCATGGCATAGGAAATGGTATAATAAACTGGATAGAACAATGGCTGATTGACAGAAGACAACGTGTAGTAGTTGATGGGGAGGCTTCAAACTGGAAATCGGTATTGAGTGGGGTACCACAGGGATCAGTATTAGGACCTATATTATTCTTAATATATATCAACGATTTGGATGATGAAATAACAAGCAACGTGTTGAAATTTGCGGATGATACAAAAGTGTTTAGAAGGATTAAAAGTGATGGAGATAGACAGCATTTACAATATGATCTTGGTCTGAAAAGTGGCAAATGCTGTTCAATTTTGGGAAATGCAAATGCCTCCACAGAGGACATGGGAACGAAGAGGTAGAATATACAATGGGGGGTACTGTACTAAGTACTATTGTAAAAGAAAAGGACTTAGCCATTAGTGCTGATATGAAGGTTTCAGAGCAGTGCGGAATTGCAGCTTCAAAGGGAAATCAAATCCTTGGATTAATTAGGCGAAACATAACGTATAAGGAAAAAGAGCTAATAATACCGCTGGACAAAACAATAGTTAGGCCTCATTTAGAATATTGTATTCAAACGTGGAGGCCATATCGCAGGAAGGACATATATATGCTAGAAAGAGTGCAGAGGAGAGCAACTAAAATGATACAAAAATTGAGGGATCTTAGTTATGAAATACGCCTAAAAAATGCGGTTTAACAACACTAGAGACCAGGAGATTGAGGAGATCAGATAAAAGTGTTTAAAATATTGAAGGGTTATGACAATATTGATAGAAATATTTTGTTCTCAGTTAAGAAAGATAGAAGGACTACAGGACATGAACTTACATTAGCAAAGGAGCAGAGTAGATTGGATATAAGAAAGTTTTCATTTTCACAAAGGACTGTAAATGAATGGAACAGATTACCTGCTGATTGTGTGGGTGGTAGTAGCGTGAATATGTTTTAAAATAAAATCGACACATACCGCAGACGGGCGGGATACACATAGATAAAAGGGTCGGACTCTCGATAAGCCAAAGGGCTTCCTTGTCCACCTGCCACCTAGAATTAATTCTTTGGGTGGCAATCCAGTTAAATCTTGTTAATTGTGTGAAATATTTTAGCATTCTTTGTGTAATTTTTTATGGTGAATTTTGTAACAACAAGAAATTTAGTTGCGTCTCAGAATGTTGCCAAATTTCTGCTAAATTCCCCATAATTTATCTCAAAAACTGATAATTGAAAGAAAAACAAATATTATATAAGGAATATGATACATATTTTTGATATTGATAGCAACTTGACCCACATAAGCAATTAACATAAACTGTGACGAAATTGAGCGAAATACAATTTGGTGCTATTCATGTCATGTATTGCGCAGACAATGGGTGTCTTTGTTCCTTTATAATTATTTGGTATGTCTGGTTACCCTAGACAATACATATTTCAAAAGAATCGTTTTGAAATGAAGCACAACGTAGTCAAACCTCATGTATTTCTATGTGCAATGATGTTACCAGGGGCAGCCTCCTTAAGCTTGGTTTTCGGAACGATTCCTGGGGATATCGGAAAAACGAAGGAGACTAAACGAATAGGATGGGTGTTGCGTAGAAACAGTACGATATGTGATAATGACTAACGTGAATTGTATTCGAAATGCAAATGGAAGCCAACGTAACTGTTTAAGTAGGGGCAGAGATGGTGTGAAACGAGGTGTTTCAGTACCATACGTGCTACACAATTCTATACACGTTGGAGTTTAGCTAAGTCCTTTTTAGCAATATTGTTCAGGAGTGAGTTGCAGTTGTCAAGGCAGGATTTACACACTTGAGAAATGTTCTGGTGAAAGCTGAAATCACTGTCAAAGACAACACCTAAATTACGAACAGTATCAGATGGTGATGTATCACCAAGCAGTTTAACTGGAAAGTAGTTAACAACCTTGCTTCGTTGTTGTTTTGTGCCAATAATAATTAGATAAGTTTTATCTAGATTTAGTTTCAATTTCTTTGCTTTGATCCATAGCAAGATGTCAGTGAGACAATAATATAAAGTTGATAGAGATGTATGTACATCATTTGGTGAAAGTGATATATATATATATATATATATATATATATATATACACCTGTGTGTCGTCAGCGTACAATTGATGATTTATATTATGATCCGTTATGACTCGACTAAGAGATGCAGAGTATAAGCTAAACAGAACAGGGCCAAGGACAGAACCCTATGGAACACCAAATGGAAGATGTTCTGGACAAGAAAGCGAGCCAGATACATTAATGCTTTGGTTTCGGTCTGAAAAATATGAACTAAACCACTGAAGAGCTGTGCCAGAAATCCCTAAATGTCTATGAAAGCGATATAAAAGAATTTCGTGATCTATTGTGTCAAAAGCAGCTGATAGATCTAGTAAGGTGAGTGGAGTCAATTTGCTATTATCTTTATTGCATGCAATGTCATTGTGTATTTTAAGAAGAGCCGTCTCAGTTGAATGAAATCGCTTATATACAGATTGTAGATCATCACCATCAAGTGCTGTGAATAAATATATTCATGGAGTCGATTTGCAACAGAAAACTAAGATTAGAGATAGAACGATAATATTTAAGGTAATTATTGCACAGACTTTTTAAAATAATTATGTGCATAGTATAACGTGTTAATGTAAGTTGTAATTTGCAACACGAAGATATGTAGAATAGTCATGAATTAATAAACAAAGTCATATGGGAATCAAACAAGTAAAATGGCAGCATGAGTTAACGGTCATATACAATTAAAGGGCATGACGTCATGAGCAATAAAACTGAAACATTTGAATCACGGTAACTAAAAAGTCGAGAAATAAATCTTAGGCTACTTAGCCTGTGTTTGCACTGTACGTTCAAGATAATGTTACATAAAATAAAATAAACAAATAAAGCTGTAATAAAATTAATATAATCGCTACATAATTTTGAATGATTTCCTATCGTCGCCTAGCAACCAAATCAAGAAGATTAAATAGTGTGAGATCTATCGCACGGTAAAAGGTGTTCCCAAAATGTTAATATCCATCTCCTCTACCCGTATGGATACCCTAAACTGCAAAGGATTTGTGTATTCCTATTACAAGGCATACTCCATTTTATCTACCGTCTGGTTGTGCTAGGATGTGGTTACATGCACAAGTGGTAGTCCCCATTGGTTTACAACTCCGTGTATTTAACCGATGACATTAGTTACCCAAGAAAACGCTAAATCATATTGTACTGGTTCATTCTGATTTATTATACACGAAAAAATAATAATGATTTAAATACATGTATAAATTGTGATTTACAAACCGGGTACAAAATTAATAACAACATGGCATACATAACGATACATTACTTATGATATTTTAGTTACTTTACGTTCGCAAGAGATTAAATTACAGACTCCTCCATTAGACCAGGAATGTGAACGTATGCCCAACATATTGGTTCAGGGAAATCACGAAACAAGTAGTAGACCAACTGTGGTTTGTTATGAAAACGCCGTAGTATACGTGCCAAGGTGGTAGATGAGATTGGTGTAGATCAACCGGGATAAACCCAGAACAAGACAACAGTAACAGCCACAGCCACAGCAACTGCATGACAATCAATACAATAACCAGTCGTGCCGTAACAAATCAACGCGATGTTTCTTCAATGGTCTCACGAAGGTGTGACTCACTGCTTAAGGTCGACGTGACCCCGCTTTTTGTATAATAATGAATTTATTTGAACACCATCTAAAGAGGTGGACTACAAAGAACGACGTCATCAATATGGCAGTCCTTCGTCGCGTATGCCCTTTATGAATTGTAGATGTTTTTCATTATAGCTAGGCCTTTTTATCGGGTTGATGACCGTATTGATGAAATTGACGGTAAACAAACGTTGTCGACAAATTTGATTCATGCTGCACTTAAATTTAATAACTACTTCGTCGTTGTGGTAAACATTGGCATAATGAATTATTGGGGTAAACATTGATATAATATTTTATAGACTACTTGGATGTAAACATCGGAATACCGACTGCTACGTATATGTAAACATTGGCATAATTACGAATTCTTCCCTTGACTTCAACACATGAACCGTACGTCGAGCAATTGATAAGAACGGCAAGTTGTGTTTTTAACAATAATTATGTCCTACCATTGTAGCTGGTTTCGCTTTCTAAAAATCAATATATCTTCATGTTTGCTGTGTTATAATACTTTTGTTCCTCTTTGTTTATGACATATTAGATGGTACTCTCAGTATATGGTGGTAGCAATTGAATTAAAATGCCTCTATACTGTGTCCATTCTTTAGTTAATAAAATAACAGTTGCACTCGCCGTTATTTTAATAGTCAGATCTTCGTTTTTTACCGTGATCGCTTTGCATTTCCACAATGTTGTTATATCTGTGAGTGGTCATACCTAATCTTAATTGAAGTCAGCAACACATCCTTCTCTTAGCAACTGTATCTGTTGACCAAACTATCTGATGTTTATAACAAGGCGGATATCTACTTTCGATATACATGATTCATCAATTTAGTTTTGCCGGTGTTTGTCTTCTCTCTATATTCGTCTGCGGTATATTAAATTACTGTTTGGACTTCCCTACGTTGGCAATATGCCGACTCACAGGTCAACATTAGTAAAATGACTACTTGGGGGAGGGTAAATATTGGCATGATCCACATTTTAATTGAGAGATACAGTTATCAGTTTAGCAGAATAAGTTGGTATAATTTGTTTACTTTAAAACATTTGAATAGTTCATGATTCTCTCAGATTATTGAGTACTCTATAACAAAGCAATTTTGGTTAGCAACACTAGTGTAGCTATCGTAGTTCTCTTCTTGGTTGGCCGCAACCTCAGTTTCCGTATCCAAATCGGTTCCTCGACGTGTGTTCTCCTATAATGGTCTATGAGGGCAGATTTGTTGATGGTGGATTGCGGTCGTTTCTTGTCACATCTCATGAATTGTTCTCTTTGCGTGATCTCCACATCTTTCTTTCATTCTTCTACTCTTTGTCTTAAAAAATGTATCTGTCTGCTCCACAACACTTAGGCTACATGGGATTTGACAGTTTAGTCCGCCCTGTTATATCGGCTCTGCTTTATTCTCTGTGTGTCCCGAAAACCGTTCCATAAACTCAGATCAAATAAAACTAGTTGACAATCGGCATATTTCCAGAAGTTTCCGATAATTTTTGCGTGATATACGATTTTGTATAATGTAATAATTCCTGTACAACTGTATTTTCATTTATACATAATCAGAAACGTAGTCAAAACAATCGCCGTGGGAGACTTGTACTTTGTAGAATGGCCGTGGTTTGACTGTGCGAAACTGAACACCTCAAGCTTGTGTACTAAAACGCTTTGACCTAGTAGCTCAATATGAGCTTCGTTAAAAAGACAAGTTATTTACCGTTAGTTGGTTCCCCAGTTTCATGATGTTTTGTTTTCGACGTTTACCTACCTGGAAGTATTTACTTCTGCAACGAATGTTATTTGTTTTAGTAGAGGTATTTGTAACCACGAGTACAACAAAGTAGATTATATATACAAACGTGCAGATATCAAAGTGTCATAAGTAGGATGCATGTCGTATGCCATTAATTTACTTAAGATCACACGACAAACTGTTTCACACTAATAATCGTCCAATCTCAAAGTGACAATGTCGTTCTATCAGTAGGAGTGACTATTTGAAATGTTAGCCAAATCACTCACCTTTTTCAGAGATAAAATGCTGTCGTATACTGTAATTGGTATCAACGATCATGTCCTCACGACCGTCCTACAAAGGCGCCATTGTCAGGTGGGCGAGGAGACTTAATGCGGCGACGGGCTCCCGTATGTTCAGTTGAGCGATCGCTGTTGATCCTATCGATTAGAAAGTGTTGGCTGCAGTCCCGCTTATTCCTACGGCAAACAATTGAAACCACTTAGACCAACATGCCCCTGGATATATCAATAATCGGAAGCAGTCGTCAAAATACCAATCTGTTTTGATCAACCAATGGAAAGGTATTGTAGACAGTAGATGGACTGATTACACCTAGGCAGAGTTCGCACAAACCGTAATAATAATAAGAAGAAGAACACTTATATAGCGCCATAAATCTAGATAAATCCATTTGGAGGCGCTTAGAATACATAATTATATATATACATATATATATATATATATATGTGTGTGTGTGTGTGTGTGTGTGTATATATATATATGCAGAACATTAATACGTTACAAAAAATTAATAATATTAAATTAGTTAAACTAAATGATAATATATACACAAATTATTTAAAAAATTTACAGCTGAAGATGATCGTTAAAATTAAAGGTATATTAATAATAAATCAGTAAAGATTATGTAAGATTAGTTTTAAAACATGTACAAGATAATACAAATACAAAATAAATAAACTGACTAAACTGACTGGTGGCACCTATGTTGCGTAAGCAACCCGGAAAAGATGGGTTTTCAATAGTCTTTCGAAAGTCACAAGGCAACAAGTTGTTTTCGTCTCGCTTGGAAATGAATTCCACACTCGTGGAACAGATACCGAGAAAGTTATGTCGCCATATCGGCTGCGAGATGGTGGCACGTACAAGTCGAGTAGCTCTTTGTTCATGGAGTAGGTCGGTGATGTAAGCTGGTGCCAGTCCGCGTGTTGAGCACGAAACGTCAGTAGCAGATTATTATATTTATGAAGCTACAACAAAATAATATAACATAACAGTGTAAACATTTACAGTATAGGCTCAAGCAAAAAGTGAAATTTAATGAATTTTTTGTTACGGGGTCATCCAAAACAGGCTGTCCGAGTTGACATTCTTAATTGAAAACGCATCTCTAAGCAAACTAATGTAAAAGGTATACAAACTAAAGTAATATGTTTATGTTAGTTTAATGTACAAGCTATATATAACTGTTGTGAGATTTTCTATTTTAAGATTTGGCAATAATGACCCCCTTAACTTTTGTCCTTAACTATTTTCAGCACCGTTACCGATTTAGTTCGTATCCACTCACAGCTCTCAGTATAATGCTTTTCATTCGTTATGTGCCGGGCCATGACGAACACGGTGTTTGCTGTATAACTTACGTAAATATAAAACATGTCACCGTACGTATATTGAATCTCAACACGTTACCAATATTTAGCATATAAGAAGCAGTTTTTGTCAACATAGAAAAAATATAGAGCTAGGCCGTAATGAAACATCTTGATATGTAATTACAATGGGTAGTAATAAAGCGCCAAATTTCACGTTATACCCTGAAAACAGTTAATTTCTCAACACGTTTGCTATCAATACCGTTACGATGGCGCGGTTGAAAATTCCTCCTATAATCAGTTTAAGTTACATACAAAAAAGAAAAATGGGGCTAATTATGCTAATATAAGCATTGATGAACATAATGGAAAGCAGTTAAATACTTATAATGCTATTTTATTAACTTTATGCAATATTTGTTTCCATAGCCATGGTAACGGTGTTGAATTATTATTTGCTCCAGCACAGTCAATTTCTAAAAAATTGTATTGTATTTCTACAAAAGCATTACATATTCAGCGTAACAATTTACTCTAAAGCCCTCTGCTTATATCACATGTACTAACCAACCATTTATGTTAGTCAAACTTCATTTTCGTTTTGCTTTGTTCCAAAACTCAATTGATGGTCTAAATGTATAATGTCTATAGTATAATGTATAAGTATAAAGTTACACTTGTGTGCAATATCCAACACGACTTGATTGTACTGTTTGGAATTGTTTACCTGTTTAGAGTTATTTGTTTGTTTGTATCTGAACACATTCATTTTTCTCCTTTTCTGGGAACGTTGTGGTATCTTATACGTCCAATATCTGTCACACGAGGAGGGGTGCAGGCATGCAGTTATATCTGCCACGCGAGGAAGGATGCAGGCATGCAGTTATATCTTTCACATGAGGAAGGGTGCAGGCATGCAGTTATATCTGTCACGCGAGGAAGGGTGCAGGCATGCAGTTATATCTGTCACGCGAGGAAGGGTGCAGGCATGCAGTTATATCTGTCACGCGAGGAAGGGTGCAGACATGCAGTTATATCTGTCACGCGAGGAAGGGTGCAGGCATGCAGTTATATATGTCACGCGAGGAAGGTGCAGGCATGCAGTTATATCTTTCACGCGAGGAAGGATGCAGGCATGCAGTTATATCTGTCACACGAGGAAGGGTGCAGGCATGCAGCTATATCTGTCACGCGAGGAAGGGTGCAGGCATGCAGTTATATCTGTCACGCGAGGAAGGGTGCAGGCATGCATTTATATCTGTCACACGAGGAAGGGTGCAGGCATGCAGTTATATATGTCACACGAGGAAGGGTGCAGGCATGCAGTTATATCTGTCACACGAAGAAGGGTGTAGGCATGGAATTATATCTGTCACACGAGGAAGGGTGCAGGCATGCAGTTATATCTGTCACACGAGGAGGGGTTCAGACATGCAGTTATATCTGTCACACGAGGAAGGGTGCAGGCATGCAGTTATATATGTCACACGAGGAAGGGTGCAGGCATGCAGTTATATCTGTCACACGAAGAAGGGTGCAGGCATGGAGTTATATTTGTCACACGAGGAAGGGTGCAGGCATGCAGTTATATCTGTCACACGAGGAGGGGTTCAGACATGCAGTTATATCTGTCACACGAGGAAGGGTGCAGGCATGCAGTTTATATTTGCCACACGAGGAAGGGTGCAGGCATGCAGTTATATCTGTCACGCGAGGAAGGGTGCAGGCATGCAGTTATATTTGCATAAACTACTGATATACATTAACTACAGTATTCACAATATATAACAAGCTTTATTTACCTACTGAAATGTGTTAAAAGTAAAAAGGTAAGCGCAACACCCAGTCGTTTGGACTGCTCAAACCGCTTTACACTTTACTTCCTGGCAGACCTGTTCAATCGATTGTCCACCTCTGCTTCTCTGGGAAGCATTCAGCCACGCTGCAGTTAATGCGCGACGACTAATCGTACACAAATATCCATCGCCAGATACTCATTCATACAGCTGAGTGAACTGGAGCAATGTAGAGTGAATTAACTTGCCCAAGGTTTGACATGGCAGCACAGAATATTCTAACTCAGGTTCTCCCGGTAGATAGTTCGTTGCTCTAGCCACTGCGCTTCTGTGTTATTCATTGATGTGTAACATGTTTTCATAGGGTCTCGTGTCTCTGACTCTCGGACAGATATGCGAACCGGGAAGAGAGTCTAACACCAGAATATATTACCTAGAATCATCATCGCCCCGGGCAACCCACAAGTCAACATTATCAGCCGGTACAGTCATACCAAAGGAAGCGACGAAAACGAAATAAATCAATTTCGTGGAGATCTGCAAAGCTTAATGACAATATCCCCAAGCACACTGTTGTAGTTATGCGTGGCGAGTTTAATGGACAATACCCCGAGCACAATGTTGTAGTTATATGTGGCGAGTTTAATGGACAATACCCCCAAGCACAAGGTTGTAGTTATATGTGGCGAGTTTAATGGACAATACCCCCGAGCACAATGTTGTAGTTATGTGTGGCGAGTTTAATGGACAATACCCCCGAGCACAATGTTGTAGTTAAATGTGGCGAGTTTAATGGACAATACCCCCGAGCAAAATGTTGTAGTTATATGTGGCGAGTTTAATGGACAAATATCCCCAAGCACAATGTTGTAGCTATATGTGGCGATATTAATGGACAATATCCCCGAACACAATGTTGTAGTTATATGTGGCAAGTTTAATGGACAATACTCCCGAGCACAATGTTGTAGTTATGTGAGGCGAGTTTAATGGACAATACCCCCGAGCACAATATTGTAGTTATATGTGGCGAGTTCAATGGGCAATACCCCCGAACACAATTTTGTAGTTATATGTGGCGAATTTAATGGACAATACCCCCGAGCACAATGTTGTAGTTATATGTGGCGAATTTAATGGACAATACCCCGAGCACAATGTTGTAGTTATGTTTGGCGAGTTTAATGGACAATACCCACGAGCACAATGTTGTAGTTATATGTGGCGAATTTAATGGACAATACCCCCGAGCACAATGTAGTGGTTATGTGTGGCGAGTTTAATGGACAATACCCCCGAGCACAATGTTGTAGTTATATGTGGCGAATTTAATGGACAATACCCCCGAGCACAAAGTTGTAGTTATATGTGGCGAATTTAATGGACAATACCCCCCCCCGAGCACAATGTTGTAGTTAAGTTTGGCGAGTTTAATGGACAATACCCCCGAGCACAATGTTGTAGTTATATGTGGCGAGTTTAATGGACAATACCCCCGAGCACAATATTGTAGTTATATGTGGCGAGTTTAATGGACAATACCCCCGAGCAAAATATTGTAGTTATATGTGGCGATTTCAATGGGCAATACCCCCGAACACAATGTTTTAGTTATATGTGGCGAATTTAATGGACAATACCCCCGAGCACAATGTTGTAGTTATATGTGGCGAATTTAATGGACAATACCCCCGAGCACAATGTTGTAGTTATGTTTGGCGAGTTTAATGGACAATACCCACGAGCACAATGTTGTAGTTATATGTGGCGAATTTAATGGACAATACCCCCGAGCACAATGTAGTGGTTATGTGTGGCGAGTTTAATGGACAATACCCCCGAGCACAATGTTGTAGTTATGTGTGGCGAGTTTAATGGACTATACCCCCGAGCACAATGTTGTAGTTATGTGTGGCGAATTTAATGGACAATACCCCCGAGCACAATGTTGTAGTTATATGTGGCGAATTTAATGGACAATACCCCCGAGCACAATGTTGTAGTTATATGTGGCGAATTTAATGGACAATACCCCCGAGCACAATGTTGTAGTTATGTTTGGCGAGTTAAATGGACAATACCCCCGAGCACAATGTTGTAGTTATATGTGGCGAATTTAATGGACAATACCACCGAGCACAATGTAGTGGTTATGTGTGGCGAGTTTAATGGACAATACCCCCGAGCACAATGTTGTAGTTATATGTGGCGAATTTAATGGACAATACTCCCGAGCACAAAGTTGTAGTTATATGTGGCGAATTTAATTAACAATACCCCCGAGCACAATGTTGTAGTTATGTTTCGCGAGTTTAATGGGCAATACCCCCGAGCACAATGTTGTAGTAATATGTGGCGAATTTAATGGACAATACCCCCGAGCACAATGTTGTAGTTATGTGTGGTGAGTTTAATGGACAATACCCCCGAGCACAATGTTGTAGTTATGTGTGGCGAGTTTAATGGACAATACCCCCGAGCACAATGTTGTAGTTATATGTGGCGAATTTAATGGACAATACCCCCAAGCACAAAGTTGTAGTTATATGTGGCGAATTTAATGGACAATAACCCCGAGCACAATGTTGTAGTTATGTTTGACGAGTTTAATGGACAATACCCCCGAGCACAATGTTGTAGTTATATGTGGCGAATTTAATGGACAATACCCCCGAGCAAAATGTAGTGGTTATGTGTGGCGAATTTAATGTTCAATACCCCCGAGCACAATATTGTAGTTATATGTGGGGAGTTTAATGGACAATACCCCCGAGCACAACGTTGTAGGTATGTGTGGTGAGTTTAATGGCCAATACCCCCGAGCACAATGTTGTAGTTATGTGTGGCGAGTTTAATGGACAATACCCCCGAGCACAATGTTGTAGTTATGTGTGGTGAGTTTAATGGACAATACCCCCGAGCACAATGTTGTAGTTATGTGTGGCAAGTTTAATGGACAATACCCCCGAGCACAATGTTGTAGTTATATGTGGCGAATTTAATGGACAATACCCCCGAGCACAATATTGTAGTTATGTGTGGTGAGTTTAATGGACAATAACCCCGAGCACAATGTTGTAGTTATGTGTGGCGAGTTTAATGTACAATATCCCCGAGCACAATGTTGTAGTTATGTGTAGCGAGTTTAATGGACAATACCCCCGAGCACAATGTTGTAGTTATGTGTGGTGAGTTTAATGTACAATACCCCCGAGCACAATGTTGTAGTTATGTGTGGTGAGTTTAATGTACAATACCCCCGAGCACAATGTTGTAGTTATGTGTGGCGAGTTTAATGGACAATACCCCCGAGCACAATGTTGTAGTTATGTGTGGTGAGTTTAATGTACAATACCCCCGAGCACAATGTTGTAGTTATGTGTGGCGAGTTTAATGTACAATACCCCCGAGCACAATGTTGTAGTTATGTGTGGCGAGTTTAATGGACAATACCCCCGAGCACAATGTTGTAGTTATATGTGGCGTGTTTAATGGACAATACCCCCGAGCACACATTTGTAGTTATATGTGGCGAGTTTAATGGACAATACCCCCGAGCACAATGTTGTAGTTATATGTGGCGAGTTTAATGGACAATGCCCCCGAGCACAATGTTGTAGTTATGTGTGGCGAGTTTAATGGACAATACCCCCGAGCACAATATTGTAGTTATATGTGGCGAGTTTAATGGACATTACCCCCAAGCACAATGTTGTAGTTATATGTGGCGAGTTTAATGAACAATACCCCCGAGCACAATGTTGTAGTTATGAGTGGCGAGTTTAATGGACAATACCCCCGAGCACAATATTGTAGTTATATGTGGCGAGTTTAATGGACAATAACTCCAAGCACAATGTTGTAGTTATGTGTGGCGAGTTTAATGGATAATACCCCCGAGCACAATGTTGTAGTTATATGTGGCGAATTTAATGTACAATACCCCCGAGCACAATGTTGTAGTTATGTTTGGCGAGTTTAATGGTCAATACCCCCGAGCACAATGTTGTAGTAATATGTGGCGAATTTAATGGACAATACCCCCGAGCACAATGTTGTAGTTATGTGTGGTGAGTTTAATGGACAATACCCCCGAGCACAATGTTGTAGTTATGTGTGGCGAGTTTAATGGACAATACCCCCGAGCACAATGTTGTAGTTATATGTGGCGAATTTAATGGACAATACCCCCGAGCACAAAGTTTTAGTTATATGTGGCGAATTTAATGGACAATACCCCTGATCACAATGTTGTAGTTATGTTTGACGAGTTTAATGGACAATACCCCCGAGCACAATGTTGTAGTTATATGTGGCGAATTTAATGGACAATACCCCCGAGCAAAATGTAGTGGTTATGTGTTGCGAATTTAATGGATAATACCCCCGAGCACAATGTTGTAGTTATGTGTGGCGAGTTTAATGGATAATACCCCCGAGCACAATGTTGTAGTTATGTGTGGCGAGTTTAATGGATAATACCCCCGAGCACAATGTTGTAGTTATATCTGGCGAGTTTAATGGACAATACCCCCGAGCACAATATTGTAGTTATATGTGGCGAGTTTAATGGACAATACCCCCGAGCACAATATTGTAGTGATATGTGGCGAGTTTAATGGATAATACCCCCGAGCACAATATTGTAGTTATATGTGGCGAGTTTAATGGACAATACCCCCAAGCACAATGTTGTAGTTATGTGTGGCGAGTTTAATGGATAATACCCCCGAGCACAATGTTGTAGTTATGTGTGGCGAGTTTAATGGATAATACCCCCGAGCACAATGTTGTAGTTATATCTGGCGAGTTTAATGGATAATACCCCCGAGCACAATGGTGTAGTTATATGTGGCGAGTTTAATGGACAATACCCCCAAGCAAAATATTGTAGTTATATGTGCCGAGTTTAATGGCTAATACCCCCGAGCACAATGTTGTAGTTATATGTGGCGAGTTTAATGGATAATACACCCGGGCACAATGTTATATTTATATGTGGCGAGTTTAATGGACAATAACCCCAAGCACAATGTTGTAGTTATATGTGGCGAGTTTAATGGACAATACCCCTAAGCACAATGTTGTAGTTATATGTGGCGAGTTTAATGGCTAATACCCCCGAGCACAATATTGTAGTTATATGTGGCGAGGTTAATGGACAATACCCCCGAACACAATGTTGTAGTTATATGTGGCGAGTTTAATGGACAATACCCCCGAGCACAATATTGTAGTTATATGTGGCGAGTTTAATGGACAATACCCCCGAGCACAATATTGTAGTTATATGTGGCGAGTTCAATGGACAATACCCCCGAACACAATGTTGTAGTTATATGTGGCGAATTTAATGGACAATACCCCCGAGCACAATGTTGTAGTTATATGTGGCGAATTTAATGGGCAATACCCCCGAGCACAATGTTGTAGTTATGTTTGGCGAGTTTAATGGACAATACCCACGAGCACAGTGTTGTAGTTATATGTGGCGAATTTAATGGACAATACCCCGAGCACAATGTAGTGGTTATGTGTGGTGAGTTTAATGGACAATACCCCCGAGCACAATGTTGTAGTTATGTGTGGCGAGTTTAATGGACAATACCCCCGAGCACAATGTTGTAGTTATGTGTGGTGAGTTTAATGTACAATACCCCCGAGCACAATGTTGTAGTTATGTGTGGTGAGTTTAATGTACAATACCCCCGAGCACAATGTTGTAGTTATGTGTGGCGAGTTTAATGGACAATACCCCCGAGCACAATGTTGTAGTTATGTGTGGTGAGTTTAATGTACAATACCCCCGAGCACAATGTTGTAGTTATGTGTGGCGAGTTTAATGTACAATACCCCCGAGCACAATGTTGTAGTTATGTGTGGCGCGTTTAATGTACAATACCCCCGAGCACAATGTTGTAGTTATATGTGGCGAGTTTAATGGACAATACCCCCGAGCACAATATTGTAGTTATATGTGGCGAGTTTAATGGACAATACCCCCGAGCACAATATTGTAGTTATATGTGGCGAGTTCAATGGACAATACCCCCGAACACAATGTTGTAGTTATATGTGGCGTATTTAATGGACAATACCCCCGAGCACAATGTTGTAGTTATATGTGGCGAATTTAATGGGCAATACCCCCGAGCACAATGTTGTAGTTATGTTTGGCGAGTTTAATGGACAATACCCACGAGCACAGTGTTGTAGTTATATGTGGCGAATTTAATGGACAATACCCCCGAGCACAATGTAGTGGTTATGTGTGGTGAGTTTAATGGACAATACCCCCGAGCACAATGTTGTAGTTATGTGTGGCGAGTTTAATGGACAATACCCCCGAGCACAATGTTGTAGTTATGTGTGGTGAGTTTAATGTACAATACCCCCGAGCACAATGTTGTAGTTATGTGTGGTGAGTTTAATGTACAATACCCCCGAGCACAATGTTGTAGTTATGTGTGGCGAGTTTAATGGACAATACCCCCGAGCACAATGTTGTAGTTATGTGTGGTGAGTTTAATGTACAATACCCCCGAGCACAATGTTGTAGTTATGTGTGGCGAGTTTAATGTACAATACCCCCGAGCACAATGTTGCAGTTATGTGTGGCGCGTTTAATGTACAATACCCCCGAGCACAATGTTGTAGTTATATGTGGCGTGTTTAATGGACAATACCCCCGAGCACAATGTTGTAGTTATGTGTGGCGAGTTTAATGGACAATACCCCCGAGCACAATGTTGTAGTTATATGTGGCGAGTTTAATGGACAATACCCCCGAGCACAATGTTGTAGTTATGTGTGGCGAGTTTAATGGACAATACTCCCGGGCACAATGTTGTAGTTATATGTGGGGAGTTTAATGTACAATACCCCCGAGCACAATGTTGTAGTTATATGTGGCGAGTTTAATGGACAATACCCCCGAGCACAATGTTGTAGTTATGTGTGGTGAGTTTAATGGACAATACCCCCGAGCACAATGTTGTATTTATGTGTGGCGAGTTTAATGGACAATACCCCTGAGCACAATGTTGTAGTTATGTGTGGCGAGTTTAATGGACAATACCCCCGAGCACAATGTTGTAGTTATATGTGGCGTGTTTAATGGACAATACTCCCGAGCACAATGTTGTAGTTATGTGTGGCGAGTTTAATGGACAATACCCCCGAGCACAATGTTGTAGTTATATGTGGCGAGTTTAATGGACAATACCCCCGAGCACAATGTTGTAGTTATGTGTGGCGAGTTTAATGGATAATACCCCCGAGCACAATGTTGTAGTTATGTGTGGCGAGTTTAATGGACAATACCCCCGAGCACAATGTTGTAGTTATATGTGGCGAGTTTAATGGACAATACCCCCGAGTACAATATTGTAGTTATATGTGGGGAGTTTAATGGACAATACCCCCGAGAACAATGTTGTAGTTATGTGTGGCGAGTTTAATGCAAAAGATAGAAACCATGTGGTAAAATACTCCTATCATAGTGATACAAATAGAAATAGACATTGGCTCCTGGGTTGTATTAAGGAAAACAACCCATTTGACTGTTTGACTGACTATCAGATGGCATCACTTCATTTTAGGACTGAACCTGTATTTACAAGTACACACATTATAATAATAAGTGTTTTAGATATCACTAATACGATTATAATAATGTTACAGAAAATAAAACGTATCTTAACGGAAATGTTTTCGAAAAAAATTGTTATTACGGATTTTGTTACCCGCAACCTAAAACGTTACAATTTGCAATTCCGTTTTATTTTATTGAGTAACTTGCGCCAATATCCTGGAGGTAAGAGATGGTTCAAATGCTTTGTATAAACTTAAAGAATGTTTGTTCTTATTTGATTGACTTAGCGTTAGAATCAATATCCTTGGTTACCCTGAATCAGGATAACTAGTTATGTGCTACATATTGTGAAGCCGAGGCTCATTTTTATAAAGTAAAATTTTTAAAACTAATGTATGTTTAAATAAAAAATCGATCCAATTATGTGTTCGGAATGAGCGTCCGAATTACAGAAGCAAGTGTCTGTGAGGATTTCGTGTGGTGGATGGGTGTCAAGATTGGGTGTTTTATCTGAAAGACACAATCATCAATTGATTAACGTGCTGAAAAAGAGTAACAGAACTCGTTGAAAAAAAAGTTTCGAAGAAGCCAGGACCAATTGCGTATCTTTCTGGACGAATGGTAATCATGTGATATTGGCATTATATATTGATAGTCCAGTTTTATTATAATTCAGATTAGGCGTATGCAGGTGAGAAAGGCAATCCGGTTTAATGGCATAACCAGGGTTCAACGCGGATTCAACAGGCAGTGAGAAAACAGCAAATGTCTACTTTCAGCTATACGTCGGCAGTGATTAGCATCCTGGCTATAAAATAGCAAACAAGGTCACCAGTCTCCAATCGACAAGGACGGTTTCATAACACAAGTTCTGATTAAAGCCAACAAAGTGTAATTATCTTAAATCATACGGAGTTTTTGTTTGTTGTACAAAGCCGTATTCAATGATTGTTCAAACCTTGCAAGAGCAAATTACACGGATACGTTTCCATTAACAAACAAATGTCAATTGCAAACCCATTATAACAACGCTTTCGCTCGACCATTGAAAACACACAGAATATCGCAGTTGTACTTGTACGGTTCTTCGTGAAACTGTTTATGAGGAGAAGCCGCAGAAGTTGAATGTGCAATTACAGGTAAGTGCCACGTTCTGCAGATAGACCCGGCAGCACAGACTAACACAGTCAGTAATCATTGTAGGTTTCTGAAATTATATATTATGGTATGCCCATGTCACCTGTTTTCATACTTACTAAAATGTCAGGGTTAAATATGTACAGAAACGTTGGACCTATGTCGACAAACTTGTAGCACAACATTTTCATCGTTACTTAGGGTGACTTTTGTACGAAGAAAACATTAGGTGACGATACCTTGTAGTAGATACACATTATGCACTGATCATTACAGGGGGTGGTGTCAACAACAGCGCGAGAAAACACTTAGCATCCATGTCATAATTTTTACGGAAGTCGATATAAAGAATAATTTCATAACTGAAAATAGACGTTTGCCGACAAATGACAAATGTTACGTGGTAGGTCCTGCTAATGTGATAAAGGCTGCACTTTAGCACTGTGTTCGTTTCATTATCATTTATAATAGTAATACAAGACGAACAATAAACAGTTCAAAACATATCTTTACAAACTATTTTGTTATAAATGAACGGATATTATTCAAAGCATAGTTCTGGTTATGTGCATAAGTAATTATAAAACGATACGAAACGAAATCCAGTTTAATATCACCATTGATACAAATATACAACGTGAAATAAGGCTTTATAATCTTAAATATTCCCTTGCGCGATGATCATTCTTTTTAAAGAATTGTTGCAGGCTTAACAGCTAACTCTTTCAATCATATTTTATCAATAAACGAACTCAATGAACGTTTACCACATGGTGCACTGGAAATTATTAAACATTCTCCATATTTTACTGATGAAGAATTTATAAGCAAAATAAAAACAAGCAGAATACTTATGTAGTATTAAGTCTAAAATCACACGCACACACACACACACACACACACACACATATATACATATGTATATATATATACATATATATATATATACAGCTGATTATATATATATATATATATCGATTAAAGCACAATTGCCAAACATACACATTACAACTCTTATTACAATCATACCCGACCCTACAGATCACCGTTTATAGGTCAAGGATTTCGTATTTAAGCTAGAGATGTGTTTGAAAGTATTTGCAGAATGAACCAACATATAAACGGTATTTTCAGATTGTAAGCCTATATCTTATACAGTACCAGTGAACTGGAAAAGGGCACCAAAACGCGTGCATATTTTTTTTTAAACTATAATAAAAACAGTCCTGTTCAATGTTTATCGATGAAATGTAGCACACTGATAGATGTAGTCCTTCTTTTCAAATATGTCAAAAAGTAATATTTTACTCATATGTATTGGAATAATTGGCATAAATTAGCATGATTTTCAGGTAAATATTGTAATAAAATTATATTTTATCATTATTTTTTTGCATATATCACGTTTAATCTAGAAAGTAAGCTGGGAAGCTCAGCAACGAAAGTGTGACTGTTTGTTGACGGAACGCAATATTAAATAATTAAAATATCAATATTAGTTAATTAATATAACAATATAGCATTTTTATAGTGATCAATGTGTAATATGGAAAACAAAAGCTGCGTAGCTCAGCATTTAATATATGTATACCATACGGAACAATATGTTAATTAATTAATTAATATAACAAATTAATTAATTAGATTAATGTTTTAGTGATTGCTACGTGTAATACAGCAAATAAACGCTGAAGCGCTCAGCAATCTACAATTCAAGTAGACAGAAACAAATACATTAATTAATAAATAGAACAATATTAATTAATTAATTAATGGAAACAAATGAAATTTTGTAGTGATCAGCGTAATATAGCAAATTAAAACTGCGTGGTTCAGCATTCAATGTATGTATACCATTTGTGTAGACAGAACAATACATCAATTACATTAATCAATTAATTAATATAACAAGATTAATTAATTACTAAACAGATGGATTATTTTACAACGGTCATAGTGTGTAAAAGCAATCGAAAGCTGAGGATTTCCTCAGTTAGTATGTGTTCTTTTTTGTAGACAATACAACTATTTATTAATTGATTACAAAAATAATCAACTAATGAATTGACCAAGGTGAACTATACAGATAATTTGCACTGAGCACAGTGTATCATCGATCAAATGAAAGCTAAGTAGCCCAGTAATCAAATGTGTATTACAGTTTTGTAGATGGAACAATAAAGTAATACAACAATATTAAATAGTTAATAGAATGAGACGAGTAATTTTGAAATGATTCTTGTGTTTAATTTAAAAATATAATTATTATATGAAAAACGTCCTTCATTAATAGATTATGCCATTGTTCTAAGCTGAACAATAACATTTTAAATTAAAAAAATCATACTGTATGGCAGGAATACTGAGTAATATGTATTATGATTTACAGACAAGAAATGTGTAGTACAGGTCTACTATACCTGTATAAAATTAATAAAACTGCTAATACAGAACATGTCAGAACACATTTATTATATTATTTCATAATGTTACAAGAAACTGTTAGCATTTGCAATTCAGGATGTAATAAATATATTAAATTAGTTTTAACTTGTATGTAACAAAAGTGTGTGGGATGTTGGTCTCACGTACAATTGTTTGGGGAAATGGTTACCCCATGACGAAAAAACCCGTGGTATGGTGCTGCCCTCTGCTGATCATCATGTAATACTGACAACAGTAGTCGACGGAAATTGCCGAAGCCGCTCACGGAAACATCCGAACATTTGAAATTGGAGGGTGGGTGTCTTCTAAGCTCTAGGGGTGCACATGAGCTGGACCAACGATGGTGCTTTTGTAATTGTTGTAATTTTTCACAATGTCGTTCTAGATATAAAAAGTTTATTATCTAGAAATACTAATGATGTTAATGTAATTTTATTCAAAATAAACAAAATGTATTACCAATGCGTTATTACATGGAAACAAGTTGAAAGTCCGCAAAATCTCGTCCGACTGAATTAGCGTCGCCGTCTGTTGACATCCCTACCCTTAAATTAGGACAAGCATTTATTTTTAAAATGTTACAATTTATTGGCACAGGAACGTGGTGACTATTCGGAGAGTGGTGTGGAGATTCACCACACACATATACCTCCAATTGCACCCCTTGAGGTTCCCCAAACATCTTAATTTCCACACCTTGAGGCTCACTAAAACACCAGTTGTATCCTTTGAGGTTCCCAGAAAGCCTCCAATTACTCTCCATTGATACTCACCTAAACCTCCAATGACACCCCGTTGAAGCTCGCCAAAACCTCATCCTCACTTAGCTTCACGAAAACCTCAAATTGCACCAAAAATGCAACCCGTTTTCCTAAATATTCCCACCCTCAAAGTCCCCACTGCTTCCGAGACCATAGCAATTGACGCAGATCTTCCCTACGTGCTACTTGTTACGCAGTCTTTCATGTGTAGCGTGTGACGTGGCAGCTACGTAATCAGCACCGTTAACGTGTTTTCACGATTTGCGTTATAGTTTATAGTTTCTATATTATGTGTTTTCGATAACGAAATTAAGTTACAAAATAGCACTACACAAAATAAAAAGTATCCTAAGCTAAGGGTAAGAGCATGTACACAGTTGCGCCACATACTGACTAAGCGGGTAATATGGTAGACAAATTAACAATACCAAAAAAAAATGGTTTATTTCATTGTGTGACTTGTTTCAATATTAGTTAAATGTTCAATAATTTACTTCATAGTTGGCCTGTGAGCCAATCATGTTCTCTACACGGATTAGACTCTCGCCCGGCTGAATGGCCTCGCCAGAGAGATAGTGAGGGGTGCTGCCAGCGCACCGCACGTGGATAATATAAGGTATGTAGGTATGTACGGGGATTTGGTATAATGCCGCCCAGTAGTACGACAAACAGTGGTGCCACATCACGGATAAAGAATGCTACCTGGTCGTTGGATTGGTTCTGTAGCCCAAAGTGTGGCGCAACTTGTACGAACGCTCACGAATGTGTGCTTTTCTGTGCGTGTACTGGGCCGGCCGACGGCCGCCCCGTAGTACAGCTGTATAAATATGCGTTGTAATAAAAATGTGATGTTTTTGCGAAGTAGATCCACATTGGAACTAATTCCTTCCACTTATTTATTAAATGTGGATATTTCTCAAAACGAACGCACGTTTAGGAGGAGGCGGGGCGGAGGAGTAAAACCAGCGTTACGAAGCATGACAAGGGGGTAAGAGGGTCTCAAAATTCTTCAAATTTAGCGTGACGTACTATTTGGACACATAATCCGTTCGCTGTCGACGAAATATTATCGGAGCATATATGCGATGCTAATTAATTATTATCATTATTATTATTGAGTTTTAGGAAATTAAAAATTTTTGTTGGCGATATTGTAGTGTAAGTAGGCATATGTTTTAAGTGAAGTTGATTTGAACATACCGAAGCACTGCTTCAAATAACTCACAGTGACTGTGCAAAAAGGCCCGTGCACGGAAGCCACGGTGTGTGTGCGTGTGTGCGCAGGCGTGCGTGTGTGCGTGTGTGCGTATGCGTGGGTATCATAGCAAAAGAATCACGATAACTGTAACGCACAGTTGGTCATCCATTACGTTTCACCAATAGCGTTGGTATCCATTACGTTACAACAATAGCGTTGGTCATCCATTACGTTACAACAAGCGTGCTACTCAAATCCTAAGAGGTTTTGGAGCTTTATCAAGAACAGAGGGCAGGAGGCCTCAGGGGTTCCCCCGGTCAAGAATAAGGATGGCTTTCTGAGAAGCAAAGCATGAAATACTGAATGAGCAATTCACGTCTGTTTTTACCAACGAAGACTTGAGCAGCAGGCCGGAAAAAGGATTCAGCCCCTTCAAGTCGATGCAGGACATCATTATCGAGGGATGAACAAGCTACTGAAGGACCTGAAGACAGATAAGGCAACTGGTACAGTCTCCTTCCCAGCCTTTATACTCAAGACCGCGGCCAACGAGATAACACCTGTCTTCACAAGACTGGAGGAAGGCATGGATTGTACCCATATACAAGACAGGGGAGAAACACCAAGCAAACAACTGTAGCACATTGTCCATAGTAGCATCATGAAGCATTTCGACAAGAACAAGGTACTCTGCAACAGTCAACACGGATTTCGACGTAGGCGCTCCTGCGACTTCCAGCTTGTAGTCACTGTTCACGAGATTGTCAGCAAGCTAGCCGCGAGTGAACAAGTAGACGTCATTTTGCTTGACTTCAGCAAAGCGTTTGACAAGGTGCCTTCTTCACAAGCTCGACTACTATGGCATTCGGGAAAAACCTTCCAGTGGATTAAATCGTTCTTGGCCGGCAGAACGCAGGAGGTCCTACTAGAGGGGATACATTCCACCCAGGCGGACGTCACGTCGGGAGTGCCCGAGGGCACCGTCCTAGAACATCTCCTCTTCCTGTCGTGCATTAATGATCTGTCAGATGTCGTACACTCCTCGTGTACGAAGCTGTTTGCAAACGATTTCCTACTTTTTAAGAGAACCACTACTGACAGAGACAAGCAAGCTCTCCAGACGAACGTGTCATCACTGGATCAGTGGGAGAAGGACTGGCAGATGGAATTTAATTCAGGAAGGTGCACAACCATCAGAATCATGCCGACGAAAACCAAACCGGCCCGTGAAACATCATACACCATCCTTACCAAAATGATAGAAACATCCGAAGCAAGTAGATACCTAGGCGTCACAATCACCAACCTGACATGGCCAAGTCATACAGCTTCAACAGCAGGGAAGCAAGTAGATACCTAGGCGTCACAATCACCAACCTGACATGGCCAAGTCATACAGCGTCAACAGCAGGGAAGCAAGTAGATACCTAGGCGTCACAATCACCAACCTGACATGGCCAAGTCATACAGCGTCAACAGCAGGGAAGCAAGTAGATACCTAGGCGTCACAATCACCAACCTTACATGGCCAAGTCATACAGCGTCAACAGCAGGGAAAGCAAACAGAGTCCTCGGTTTCCTGCGACGAAACATCAACCAAAGTCAAGGCCATTTCCTATACCACCATGGTAAGGCCCATTATGGAACACATCTTTGCTGCTTGGGACCCCCCCCCCCCATCTCCAGAAAGATATCAATCAACTAGCTTGGGACCCCCATATCAATCAATTAGAGGCAGTGCAGCGACGAGCAGCCAGATTTCATTGTGGCGACTACAGAGACAGAACACAAGGTTGTGTCGAAAACATACTGAAGGTGCTGCACTGGAAACGCCTTGAAGCGAGGAGGACGAACAACCGCCGTAGTCGCCTTCACAAGATCAACACCGGGCGCGTTGACATCAGCATAGACCAATACCACCAACGGAGTGACACAGACCTCGAGGAGACCAGCGTTTTCGTCAAGCGACGGCAGACCACCCAGACCTTTACCACTAATTTTTCCCTGCAACACTCAGAGATGGAATAGGCTCCCCACAAGTCTATCAGCCACCACCTGCCCAGAGGCTTTCAAGGCTGGCCTTGGTGGCCTCAACATCTGCAACCATATAGTTTCTTGCTGAGACAACCAAGTACATCGTACATAATTTGTTTTATAACTTTTCATTGCTCTACGCAACACCTTTTTAACATTTTAACATGCCAACTATTTTAAGAGAGCATACGCCGCCCCCAAAGCGCATAAGCTTCGTTTGACTTTTAACGCCCTGTAAGGGCCCAGTCCAGTATTTAAAAAAAGAAGAATAAGGAAGTCCAATTTCTTGGGAAAGTCCAGCGGTAGAACCAGATGAGACAGTGCAGCATTAGTTAAAGACAGTGCAGGTTGATATAAGAAAGTAATCATTTCCACTGAAGATCTTTTTCTTCTTCTGGATATTGCGGTAGCCCCGACTTAATAATAATAATAATAATAATAATAAGATAACTTCTATTGCGCTTAAATCCTTGGAAACCAAGCTCAGAGGCGCATCAAAACAAAAGGGTAATTTCCCACAGGTTTGTTTTTTGGATAGATTATAAATGACTGGAACAAATTATCTGAATATTATGTTAATTCTACCAACGTGAACATATTTAATAATAAAACTGATAGATATATGACTATGGTGAATTATACGTAGGTGTAAAATTGTTCGACTCTAGATAAGCCACGTTCACTTTGATATAAGAAACCGCCATTTCTATACGTGACATCCGCTTTATGACGTCGTCGCAAACGAAATTCTACGTCAGCTAAATTGCGGAATTAAAAAGTTTACGTCACAGTGCGTCCCCATAGTTCCTGCATCCAGGAGGTAACGAAAGACCCGTGTTTGTTTCTTGCAGCTAATTTGCGGTAAAGATTTCGAACTAAAACACAGGGGAGCAAACGTGACTGAAAACATTTCTCATCTGGGTTTGGTCAACTTAACACACATAATTAAATACAGGCTTGAATACTCCATACAAATGTAAATCCCAAGTACCTAAGACAACGGAACCAAACACAACGAAATAAAGATAAACACAACAGCAGACAAACAGTAAATAACAGTTGATACCCATGTTTTTAGTACTTACTGTTTATGTATATTCCAATGTGACTATGCAACAAAACACACACACAAATGTACCAGTTTGTAAAATAGATTCATTACAAATGTTCATATACTGATACTGGATATTTAGTTATCAGTTTGGTGTAGTATTGTATTGTGTACACTTGAACAAGTGTAGTTTTTTATAACATGTGTCTATCACAGACTGAAGCAAGCTTATAGTTGTAGGACAATTATATATTATAATCAAGTGTGTCGCAATGGGACCTGGTATTGCACGAGTCAGTCATTGCTACTATATCACAACCCGATTAATAAGTAAATGCTTCATTTCAGCTCTGAGGTCTGCTTGGAATTTTTCTCCTTGAATAGAGTACATGAATATTTCTGCCGCCAATTCACAATGCCAGGTGGCGGATCCAGCAGCTTTTGTAGGAGGGGGTCCACTGCGTGGTCATCACCGTCGACGCTCCATTCCTCCTATCCCACCCGTCTACAGACCATAGACATAGCCTCCGCAGAATGTGGATAGGTGTGTGTTGGTCTATGATAAAAGCCAAGTTTCATGAACGGTTCATGTAGGCATCTCCATTCTACTCAAATGTAGCCGTTAGGTGTTACGCCAACAAGTTTTATTCAGAATTAATTACATTACATTTGTTATGCATGCTGACTAGCTCACACCAAACGCTTTGTAGCTATTTTGGTAAATAAAAACAAAGACAAAACAATCGCACATAATACACTTTAAATATGTCAGCCTTTTAGCACTGCAAATTAGATAACTGTGTGCGAAAATAACCCAAACCAAACGCTATGCACTGAAAAGCACATGGAAAACAATAACAACTTTCTAACTACCGGATATGTTTGTAACTTTGTAAGGCAAATTTAATGCCGTTTAGCCATTGGGTAATTCGTTAGCCTTGAATAACTGTTACACATATGTAATAGCTTATTTTGTGATACCATTGAAGTACATGTTTAGTCAATGGGTGATTGGGGTATGTTGTGTTAAATATCCGTATGTTGACGATATGAACTGATGTCCAAAACCATCCTTTCATTTTTAAGCATATCTACAAACCTAGGAAACAAGAGTACTACCGGAGTATTTCTTTTTCCAAGTGGATTAGCAATGCATAAGCTTTAAACGTATCCATTTAGTCACATTGCGAGAAATGTCTAGCAGCGTGTTTACGGTGCTGCTAATGCATAAATTTGTGCGGTAAATTTACGGCTGTGAATTGAGGCTCTGACCAATCCTGCTTGATACGAGTAGTATTTGTTGGAGTCGATAATCCACACCCAATATGTGCTTCGGTAATATTTTAGGCCGGCAACAATGTAGGACATATAAATGCACTAACATGCTGGTTGATTTATGTGTAACTTAACAACGGTGCCTTGACTCAAGTGTGTAATAATTTGTTATTGGTACAGTGTATGATTGCCTAAAATGTAACATATATAATATAAAACATGGTATATATCATTATGTATGTACGAGTAGTCTTTGCGCATTAATTGCAGCGTGGCTGAATGCTTCCCAGATAAGTCAAGATGGTGTTCGTTTGAACAGGTCTGCCAGGGAATAAAGTGTAAAGCGCATTTGTAGTCTTAACTCTTAAGGACTGAATACTGCGCTATATAACAATTTACCTTTACAATATATTATCTTCGTCAGTTTCGGTTGTATGGCATAGAAATGGTGTTGGCAGGTTCGTCTAGTTAGTGTGTTTTAATTCCACCACCCCGGGTCTTTGGCACAAACGGAATCAGCGCCGCCTTTCGTAGACGGTCACCTGGTGCAATGGTATTTAAATGGTTTCTGCTAATTTGTTACATTCAAATGATTTCAACTTCACTAACTATACGCTGTTATCTGTTATTATTTATAATACTGTGACCTCAAAATTAAGTATAAATATTGCATGGCATTCCTGTTTGGATTATTCTAACCATACCAACCCTGATAAGCTTCTTTTTCTTACTAATACCAGTATCTTCTTATATCAATACAATCACAATACATATATACATTACACAATTGGTCTTCCATAACATTACAACAACATATGAAGTCCATTGCCAAAATTATCAATATATATATATACATATATTGTGATAATTTTGGCGATGTTAACTGTATCAATCTGATATAAAAACACAGAAGAACTATTGCATAATCCAACTAAAAACGGTAGGCGGTGCCACCATTGAATAACAAATCACACTGCGTAATAGTTGGAACCGATCAGTCGACGGATCACTAGCAACAGCAGCCGTGTCGTTGATTATATCATGCAATCACGAGATTCACGACACGACGGTCTGGCTAAGACAAACACCAATTGTACCATCAAATCCACTCTAAGGCTTTTGAGCGTTTGTTCCAAGAAGCCAAGATGATATTCGAATAGACAGGTCTTAAGTTAGAACAGCACATTTGTAGAATAAGAAGCAGAACACCGTGGGCTGTGACTCACTGACCGCATTGGCTAGCGGTCAAAGGGACCGACCAATTACAATTACCACAAGGTAAACACACACGAATGCAGACAAAGGTTACACTAATGCAGACAATTATCGCCAAATAACCAAAATAAACAATTTAATGATCCTCACCGTGGGTATTAGCATACTGACAATGAACATTGTCGAACGCAAGATTCATTGGCCCAGCGCAGGTTCGGAAGATTTCTATTTCTATTTATGTTGACAGAGAGTGATCTCGTTCTCCCACGATACCCGCTCTCGCAACTGATAGGTCCTTCAACACATTAGGCGTTGCATCACCATTACGTTTTATGGCCTGGTAATTTCTACTGGTTCGAATCCGAACAACTCGTCCTTTGTTACGAGACGCTTGTTGCCTATACCAAGCCCACACTTTAAACTACTTGGCAATGTTAACATTTGAATTTGTTTACGCGGCCACCCCCACAATTGTCTAAACTACAACTTCAGAATGTTGCTCCGGAATGCAACAAGTTCCTTCAGATGTGTGAACGCAATAATCGAAGGTGTTTGCATCACAACTATATTTGACAATATCATCGTTGGCGTCGCTGTTTTAGCAATAAAGATAAAAAGGTATGCCGTTGGTAAAAACCAAGAGGTAGTCGCCAAGCCACAGAAGGCATTAGGCATACACTACTCGAAATCGTAATGAGACGAGCGACGTATTATTTGTAATTAATTAATCTCAGTATCATTGATGTTTATAGTATTGCATTTAAACTTTTTTATTTTGAATACATCCTAAATATGATATGAATAGTTCATCAAATGCCATTTGATTTGCAGTTTTGCATAATATGGACGGTACTTTTCATTACATTATTGTAAATAAACTGATCTATAATATTTATGTTCTGGTAGATAGATAGATAGATAGATAGATAGATAAATATGAACAATATTTTTGTATTAACTTCCACATTTCTTAATAACGTCATAGCCATCGGAACCGGGGGGCTTGGGGATGTGCGCCGCAATGGTCCAGGTGGAGGGATGGAGATAGAATATTTAGAGCCTCGTGGTGTGTTTTAGCGAGCCTCATTGGGTGCAATTAAAGGGTTTTGGGGAGTGTCGAGGTGGGTTTTGACAAGCCTCAATAGATGTGCAATTTGGGGTTTCTGGAGATCCTCAGCCCCCAATATTCGCCACATTCCAACTCCGGAGAATGTAATAAGTTACAGCATACTAACTAACGAGTGAGTAGGAATATACATCATGGAAATGTGTGACACAGTTTATGCAGTGTAGTTGCACAAAGCATAAGATCTTAATCAATATTAAAATGTAATGTAGTCGTCCATTTTGTCAATAACTAATGCTACAATGTAATAATAATGATAAAATATGACTAATAAAATAAAAGACAATACGTGAATATGATAGATAGTTCACAAATAATGGAGGAGAAGAAGGAAAGAAGTGGAAGGAGGAGACGAAGAGATGGGGAAGAGTAAAAAGAAGAAAAAGGAGAAGAATTCGGAGAAGGCGACGGAGGGAAGGAGACAACTATCTTGTTGACGCCGGGAGTCAGTGTGACAGTCGTCACGCGTCTCCGAACATGCAATGCACTGCTACCCACTCACTTCATGCTTGAGTAGTGATGGTGTAATTGCTCACGACCTCAGTTTTAGTACGTTCTGCGTGGAGACAGTACGGGTGAGAGAGTGGAGCAGAAAATAGCTACAAGACGCCTACCTAAATGGGTCCGCGCCAGCGGAGTAAACAGGATCCTGGTCAACTTCTTGCATAATATTCACCCACGCATAACGGAACCACCCAGTGTTGGGTAGGACCGTGTCTGCACCCCATTAAAACACAAAGCATGAACAAAACTATTTACGAGAAGCATTGGGGTGTCTACAACGACATTTAATTGATCGGGAATTGTTGTTGAGCTAGCTGACAATGACAGGTAATAGAATGGGCGTATTGGAAGGTACGAATACTTGTGTTCAGTAAACTATTTTCGCCAGCATGGTTTCCGCACATACACATCACAAACACGGAATGATTTAAAAATTACATTCCAGTGAGTTTAATATTAGTATATTGCGTGTATTAGCTGTACATGCTGTGTATGTTATTAGGAAAGTCATTTAGATATGACATGTTGTTCGGTCTTAACTTTCTTGTTACATCGATCAATCCATTTCAGATTTGGTGTCTATGTGCCCCTTCGTGTTGAACTATTATCGTGTGACTTTGTAATAAATAACAGTGTGAGTAGATCAGTGGTTCTTGGTCTGTTGGGATCATTGCTCCTTTTCCCCAGACTTTCTCCACAAGGACCTCGCATTTCAGAATAACTCCTGGATACCTTAGGAAATGACGTTTAGAGAGGATACAAATGTTATAGGAGGTGCACATAGAAATGCCTTTTTAGTAAATACAACTAAATGGCTGATGCTGCATAGCATTAGCAAACCTTTTTCTTCTGGGTGTTAGGTGTACAGCGACAACACATTAAAAGCAAAGCTCCATTTGCGGCTTGTAGATACTTCCAATCGTTGATCAGAACACTGCGAGAGTTCAGTGTCGAATTTCACCAAACCGCCAAAATCTTGAATTCTTACATTGTTTCCAAAATGGCAGTGGTACCCAAGAATGTGGCGCCTCCAATTTCTACTGATCCTAAGTTTTGACATTCTTTTTTTATAGAAACCTTGATGATCAAACTTGATGATCAAATTTTCTCTTTGATTACAGCAGCACAGCCTTTGGTCAACCAGCGAACCTAATTGCAGAATATAATTGTTTGATGAACCGAGTTTGTCCAGACAGATGATTCAAAACCGGCGAGATTTGAGGGAATGTGTTTCCAAATACTCCAAGAGATTACGCGAATCAAGGCATTCAGCTTCAAGAATACTGAGAGTGTCACACCTTCCTCTTTGGTTGTCATAAAATAGGAATTGTTTCCGTTGCATCACCGCAGTGAATGTAAATGACGAACAACTTCAGTTGAGAGCATGACTGAACGTCACTAGAGTCAAATTGTTGGATGCCGAACAAACTATCTTTTCCAATTTATAATTCGTGTATCGCCTACTTTTTGACATCCAGAAAACAATTATACATTCTGTGATGGACAGTATCATTCAAAACAAAAATACATAAGTGTATCAATGTTTCCCCAAAAAATACGTTCGCACAAGTACAGTTGGCTGATCCACCATTTCGTTTTATAAATCACGCACGTCTTTATTGTACACAAATCAACATTTTGCGGTGTCGTACGACGACCTCCTGAAATTACCAAAGATTCCCAGTGGGGTACAGATCTCCAGTTTGAGAATCCTAGGGGTAGACAAAGTGTTACTGATAGTGATTGATATTGCCTGTTTTCCACAAAGGTTTCCATGAAATGCTCACGGTATAACCAACTGAACAAGACCGTGCCGACTGATAGAATACACATTGTAGTTGTAGTAAGAAACGTAGCTCTGGGATGCAGTGATCAATTGGTTGTTCAGTCCGCTTCAACGTCATCAACTTCCTCCTGAAGACCTCTTTCACACCAACTCCTCCATTCTTTGGTCTAACTCTTTTTGCCCAACAAATTAATCACACCCAGTTATTTTCGCAAATTATTCCAACTAAATTATTCTAATCCGAAAACACAATAGAATGACGCAGGGCAAAGCGCACCCTTTTAGAGACAACGACGATTTGGTTTACTTAGTTTCTGCTATTAAAGGCAGAAACGGTAGATTCTCGGCATACGAATGTTTTTACCGTCTCGTTTGTTGAATTGAGTTCGGCGCCAGACAAAAAAGGAAGTACTACGAACCACCCAAAATGGGCCCGCTTAGTCATAATTATAAAACGTTCAGCCCCATACATGCAAAACTGACGAGATATGGGTCCACAGACAGACAGACAGACAGACAGACAGACATACAGACAGACAGACAAACAGACAGACAGACAGACAGACATACAGACAGACAGACAAACAGACAGACAGACAGACAGACAGACAGACAGACAGACAGACAGATAGACAGACAGACAGACAGACAGGCAGACAGATAGACAGTCATAAGGAAAACTGTAATGTTCTATAATAATTGTAGATGAGATACAAGTATACCATTTGTAATTCGTTTCGGCAGCACTATTCGACCCAGAAAGATACTTCTCTCAACACATACAAACAGCCCAGGTTAAGAGCAACATTCGTACAATGCACCATTCCAGACTTGAAAGGTGAACCCTCTGACTTGTTAAGTCACACGCTCGCGGCATATTTTCATTACACACTGCAATAATTGTATGTAACATTTAGAGAGATTCTGTTCGGCCGGTGGGTAGACAGGAGGAGGAACACCAAGTTTGAATTTTGCGGCAAACTGTTGCAGTGTTAAGCAACAACATTCACCTGTAAATGACCCTCACGCAACATCCCACGTAAATACACTTGGAAAGACGCACATAGAAGCGCTAGTTATGTGGACCTGAAATAGACAAGCCGCAACTGCCCCGCAATACGGTACTGAAGTCACACAGCATTCGCCACCCAACCGTGAAGTCACCAGCCATGCGTGTCCGACCACTGGCGAACCATTGGATGCGGTCATCCGTCCAGCAAGTCACGTGTCGTGAACTCCGTTATTATTACTCAATGCAATCGCCGAGAAGCACCAGTCGGCGTTGTTGTCTGCGGCGTGTCGAGCGGGCGTTGATAGCCAGAATGGGTCACCTCCGAGTGGTGCTCGTAATTTTGCTGGTTGCTGTTTCCGCGGTTCAACTTACGGAAGCTCGTAGTGTGAAGAAAAGAGAATACGATCAATTGAATGCATATCTGCGAAAATTAATAGAGGTAGGTCGTACTGTTTTCAATTTAGTGCAATTAGACAGGTATAGCGGTTATCTTCATTTTGACATGTGGGCAAACATATCTACAACATTTTTAAGTAGTGGCTTAATGCAAATTCGTAAACCGTCCACGATGGAAGATATTTAGTTGGATAACATTTTTTGTAGATGATATTTGTATGTTATCAGCGAAATAACTGTCACCAGATGTAAGGGTGCCTGTTATCCGTTTCGCGTGGCACAAAGTCAATTGTTTGAAGATGTTTTTGCTAAAAGTATACCTATGTAGGTTTTGTATTTAAATTGCATTTTCGTAAGCACCCGCTCTCTTCAGAAACTCATATTTTGTAAATCATCCTTAATTAAAAGCGATATTATCTGGTTGAATTATATTTGATCAATATTTGTTCCGACGCACACGAACCAGCGATCATACGAACGAGCTTATTCCAAGCAATCTCTAAGTATTCTTTGCACTATTACCTAGAATACAACTCTAAACGTATAGTGGTTAGTAATCCGTGCTTTCTAATGTTTATGCCATTTTCACACAAACCTGAACAAATTCTTTCGTAAGATATTCATGTACTAAATCTCTAACACCTATTCTGACGTAAATTCCAAATGTCGTAAAAGACGCCATGCTCATAATTATGAATCGTGTTGGCACCGTGTAAATATGTGTGTGTTTGTAACAGGACTCGTATGTGTCATGTTGTCATAACTTTAAAAGTCGAAAAATTCTGGTAATTTTAGGCACCGTCGTGAATATTGTTAACAGCCTGACAAAAATAAAAGGCAGTTTTTCTAATGTAAATGATCGTAGAAAACATGAATTTGTGTCGTTGCTGATGACTATTTCAAGTTTTGTCAAATATCCGATACGAATACTTCGCGAACCTATGTCCTGCGTCCATGTACATACATAGCGCCATCCGGAGAACGGCTATTTTCCTAGTAGATATAATGTGAGGCGACTTTTTAAAGGCAATTCTTTGTAAGCTAATAATACATTCGAGATATACTGTATTAAAACGTGATATTCTTCCTTAAATACTTTCTCGGCCACTTATTTCTTGAATTGTATGCATAATTGTCGTCTTATATGTGCAAAATAGCCGATAAATAATTGTGTTTACACGAATCATTTTGAGCTTGTTGCCACGTGGATTATTACTTATGCAGCCCGAGTAAAGTCTGCACACATGCTCAGTGAAGCACACTGATAAATCAATCCATCTGACATGGGCTGCCGCTATATTCACTCTCCATATATTCTATAGATTGTCTCTTTTCCTTTTTATTCTTTCGTTGTTGAATCCGTGACATTAACAGATGTTTTTCTTGTCCCATCAAATTCAATGGAGGAAACCGAAGTCTGACGGGCGGTACCGAATATTCATGAACATGCCTTATATGGATCGTGAATGCTGGCGCGAACGGTAAACTACGCATACGCGGAGTTATTATATCGATATAGTGTCAAGGTCATTTGTGATTAATGAAACCTAACTCTAATCAAATAAATGCATACAATTGCATGACTTATTCATATTAACAGGATTAATAAATAAGTGTGTATATTATAAAGGGATTACAATTCTCAAAGAATTGCTTTAATTCGTATGTTTGGGTTTATTTTACAGAGCGAAGTGAGTAGCGCTAGTGGCGCCCATGGTGGACACAGCGGAGCGAGTGGCGCCTCTGGTGGCGTCTATGTACACAAATGACGCCATCCGGAGAATGGTTATTTTCCTAGTAGCTACAGTGTGCGGCGACTTGTTTAGTATGTTTGGTTTGTCTGACAGAGCGAAGAGAGTGGCGAAAGTGGAGCCTCTTTTGGACAGAGCGGAGAGAGTGGCGTCCCTGGTGGACAGAGCGGAGAGAGTGGCGCCCCTGGTGGACAGAGCGGAGTGAGTGGCGCCCCTGGTGGACAGAGCGGAGCGAGTGGTGTGAACAGTGCTCGAAGAGGATTAATGGTACGTCATCAGTCTGAGTTGAATGATACTTCGACACCCGACTCTGTTGTTAATCATATTTATCGTAACGGCTTCATAATGTAATGTCATAATATGTGATATATTACGGTAATGTGGTTGTCTTGTGTAAATATTGTAAGTTGTAAGTACTGACCTTCTGGAATATGTAGACCCGACTCACACGATATAAACATGTGCTAGTTCTCCCTAATTTGCCACCTTTGACCTTAAAGTAATATGTTCGTCTACCCGGAATTAGCGAGGGTAATAACTTTTAACTGGAATTCTGCTGTGTTGAACGTGGGAATGTGAGCATCGTTGGACATCAATGGGCATAGCAGTTAATTCAGCCTGATTCGGCCGAGTTTCCAATGAAGCTTGTTTGAAACAGGGCGTTTTGTTTACTATTTCAACATGCACGTGTGGTCGTGCCTTCAAATTGCGACCGTTGTTACGGGCTTACTAAATGCAATGCCTTCAACGAAGTTAGTAGTCTTAAGAACATTATATTAGTTAATAAATGAAAACCTAGGAACTGACTACGTCCTTTTACTACAGACAAGACAAGACATACATTATGATATTACGATTCATATAACACTTTTGGGAGCATTCTTTACATTGTTCCGTGCACATATGCAGAAACGACAACCAGGAAGTCGACGACCACCACCACCACGACCACAAAAACCAGGACCTAAGGCCGGCTCCGGCTCCGGCGCCTTACCTGAGGTAGGACACATGGCAGACTCCGGCTCCGTAGTAGGACATATGGCCGGCTTCGGCGCTTCACATGGGCTTTGACAAATGACAGGCTCCGGCTCTGGAGTAGGACATATATGACACAGTTGATATAGGTTTACAGCAACATCAACAACGACAGTCCTTGATTAACTCGAATCAGACGTAAAATATTGTTTAACAACGTTGCCTTCTAAAAAAAACATTAAATGTATATGTTGAAAAGAAAGTATAACTTTAATCGAATTCAAATGTGTTCATCTCCCTCCACAAAGATAAGTGTCCCACGACTCTGTATTCCAGCGTGTTAGCATTCTATCAATCAGTTTGAACATGTAATGTTTGCTTATAAAACACATATTCTTAAGGCTGCCCCATTGAAATGTTAAAATGTATTCTTCTCTCTCGCTCCCTCTCCTACCCTCCCTCTCTCCTTCCTCCCCTCCACCCCTACCTCCCGCCCTCTCTCCCTCCCTCTCTCTCTACTCTGTTCCCTTGCTCTCCGTCACTCCACGTCTCTTTTTGTTTCTCGTCCCCTCTCGCCGTCTCTCGCTGTCTCTCTCTCTTTCTCTGTCTCTCTCTCCCTCTCTCTCTCTACCTTTCTATCTATCTATCTATCTATCTATCTATCTCTCTCTCTCTCTCTCTCTCTCTCTATCTCTCTCTCTCCCTGACTTTCTCCTCTCTCTGAACTATTCAAAGTTACGTTATTTTTTATACAAATGCTTCACAAAACGGTCTCGTGCGTCTATGAACACAAGTGACGCCATCCGGAGAATGGTTATTTTCTTAGTAGCTACAACGTGCGGCGACTTGTTTACTATGCTTGGTTTGTCTGACAGAGCGAAGAGAGTGGCGAAAGTGGCGCCTCTTTTGGAGACAGCGGAGATAGTGGCGCCCCTGGTGGACACAATGGAGAGAGTGGCGCCCCTGGTGGACACAGCGGTGCGAGTGGTGTGAACAATGCTCGAAGAGGATTAATGGTACGTCATCAGTCTGAGTTGAATGATACTTCGACACCCGACTCTGTTGTTAATCATATTTATCGTAACGGCGTCATAATGTAATGTGATAGTATGTGTTATATTACGGTAATGTGGTTGTCTTGTGTAAATATTGACTGCCGTACTGACCTACTGGAATATGTAGACCCGACTCACACGATAAAAACATGTGCTAGTTCTCCCTAATTTGCCACCTTTGACCTTAAAGTAATATGTTCGTCTACCCGGAATTAGCGAGGGTAATAACTTTTAACTGGAAGTCTGCTGTGTTGAACGTGGGAATGTGAGCATCGTTGGACATCGATGGGCATAGCAGTTAATTCAGCCTGATTCGGCCGAGTTTCCAATGAAGCTTGTTTGAAACAGGGCGTTTTGTTTACTATTTCAACATGCACGTGTGGTCGTGCCTTCAAATTGCGACCGTTGTTACGGGCTTACTAAATGCAATGCCTTCAACGAAGTTAATAGTCTTAAGAACATTATATTAGTTAATAAATGAAAACCTAGGAACTGACTACGTCCTTTTACTACAGACAAGACAAGACATACATTATGATATTACGATTCATATAACACTTTTGGGAGCATTCTTTACATTGTTCCGTGCACATATGCAGAAACGACAACCAGGAAGTCGACGACCACCACCACCACGACCACAAAAACCAGGACCTAAGGCCGGCTCCGGCTCCGGCGCCTTACCTGAGGTAGGACACATGGCAGACTCCGGCTCCGTAGTAGGACATATGGCCGGCTTCGGCGCTTCACATGGGCTTTGACAAATGACAGGCTCCGGCTCTGGAGTAGGACATATATGACACAGTTGATATAGGTTTACAGCAACATCAACAACGACAGTCCTTGATTAACTCGAATCAGACGTAAAATATTGTTTAACAACGTTGCCTTCTAAAAAAAACATTAAATGTATATGTTGAAAAGAAAGTATAACTTTAATCGAATTCAAATGTGTTCATCTCCCTCCACAAAGATAAGTGTCCCACGACTCTGTATTCCAGCGTGTTAGCATTCTATCAATCAGTTTGAACATGTAATGTTTGCTTATAAAACACATATTCTTAAGGCTGCCCCACTGAAATGTTAAAATGTATTCTTCTCTCTCGCTCCCTCTGCTACCCTCCCTCTCTCCTTCCTCCCCTCCACCCCTACCTCCCGCCCTCTCTCCCTCCCTCTCTCTCTACTCTGTTCCCTTGCTCTCCGTCACTCCACGTCTCTTTTTGTTTCTCGTCCCCTCTCGCCGTCTCTCGCTGTCTCTCTCTCTTTCTCTGTCTCTCTCTCCCTCTCTCTCTCTACCTTTCTATCTATCTATCTATCTCTCTCTCTCTCTCTCTCTCTCTCTCTCTCTCTATCTCTCTCTCTCCCTGACTTTCTCCTCTCTCTGAACTATTCAAAGTTACGTTATTTTTTATACAAATGCTTCACAAAACGGTCTCGTGCGTCTATGAACACAAGTGACGCCATCCGGAGAATGGTTATTTTCTTAGTAGCTACAACGTGCGGCGACTTGTTTACTATGCTTGGTTTGTCTGACAGAGCGAAGAGAGTGGCGAAAGTGGCGCCTCTTTTGGAGACAGCGGAGATAGTGGCGCCCCTGGTGGACACAATGGAGAGAGTGGCGCCCCTGGTGGACACAGCGGTGCGAGTGGTGTGAACAATGCTCGAAGAGGATTAATGGTACGTCATCAGTCTGAGTTGAATGATACTTCGACACCCGACTCTGTTGTTAATCATATTTATCGTAACGGCGTCATAATGTAATGTGATAGTATGTGTTATATTACGGTAATGTGGTTGTCTTGTGTAAATATTGACTGCCGTACTGACCTACTGGAATATGTAGACCCGACTCACACGATAAAAACATGTGCTAGTTCTCCCTAATTTGCCACCTTTGACCTTAAAGTAATATGTTCGTCTACCCGGAATTAGCGAGGGTAATAACTTTTAACTGGAAGTCTGCTGTGTTGAACGTGGGAATGTGAGCATCGTTGGACATCGATGGGCATAGCAGTTAATTCAGCCTGATTCGGCCGAGTTTCCAATGAAGCTTGTTTGAAACAGGGCGTTTTGTTTACTATTTCAACATGCACGTGTGGTCGTGCCTTCAAATTGCGACCGTTGTTACGGGCTTACTAAATGCAATGCCTTCAACGAAGTTAATAGTCTTAAGAACATTATATTAGTTAATAAATGAAAACCTAGGAACTGACTACGTCCTTTTACTACAGACAAGACAAGACATACATTATGATATTACGATTCATATAACACTTTTGGGAGCATTCTTTACATTGTTCCGTGCACATATGCAGAAACGACAACCAGGAAGTCGACGACCACCACCACCACGACCACAAAAACCAGGACCTAAGGCCGGCTCCGGCTCCGGCGCCTTACCTGAGGTAGGACACATGGCAGACTCCGGCTCCGTAGTAGGACATATGGCCGGCTTCGGCGCTTCACATGGGCTTTGACAAATGACAGGCTCCGGCTCTGGAGTAGGACATATATGACACAGTTGATATAGGTTTACAGCAACATCAACAACGACAGTCCTTGATTAACTCGAATCAGACGTAAAATATTGTTTAACAACGTTGCCTTCTAAAAAAAACATTAAATGTATATGTTGAAAAGAAAGTATAACTTTAATCGAATTCAAATGTGTTCATCTCCCTCCACAAAGATAAGTGTCCCACGACTCTGTATTCCAGCGTGTTAGCATTCTATCAATCAGTTTGAACATGTAATGTTTGCTTATAAAACACATATTCTTAAGGCTGCCCCACTGAAATGTTAAAATGTATTCTTCTCTCTCGCTCCCTCTGCTACCCTCCCTCTCTCCTTCCTCCCCTCCACCCCTACCTCCCGCCCTCTCTCCCTCCCTCTCTCTCTACTCTGTTCCCTTGCTCTCCGTCACTCCACGTCTCTTTTTGTTTCTCGTCCCCTCTCGCCGTCTCTCGCTGTCTCTCTCTCTTTCTCTGTCTCTCTCTCCCTCTCTCTCTCTATCTTTCTATCTATCTATCTATCTCTCTCTCTCTCTCTCTCTCTCTCTCTCTATCTCTCTCTCTCCCTGACTTTCTCCTCTCTCTGAACTATTCAAAGTTACGTTATTTTTTATACAAATGCTTCACAAAACGGTCTCGTGCGTCTATGAACACAAGTGACGCCATCCGGAGAATGGTTATTTTCTTAGTAGCTACAACGTGCGGCGACTTGTTTACTATGCTTGGTTTGTCTGACAGAGCGAAGAGAGTGGCGAAAGTGGCGCCTCTTTTGGAGACAGCGGAGATAGTGGCGCCCCTGGTGGACACAATGGAGAGAGTGGCGCCCCTGGTGGACACAGCGGTGCGAGTGGTGTGAACAATGCTCGAAGAGGATTAATGGTACGTCATCAGTCTGAGTTGAATGATACTTCGACACCCGACTCTGTTGTTAATCATATTTATCGTAACGGCGTCATAATGTAATGTGATAGTATGTGTTATATTACGGTAATGTGGTTGTCTTGTGTAAATATTGACTGCCGTACTGACCTACTGGAATATGTAGACCCGACTCACACGATAAAAACATGTGCTAGTTCTCCCTAATTTGCCACCTTTGACCTTAAAGTAATATGTTCGTCTACCCGGAATTAGCGAGGGTAATAACTTTTAACTGGAAGTCTGCTGTGTTGAACGTGGGAATGTGAGCATCGTTGGACATCGATGGGCATAGCAGTTAATTCAGCCTGATTCGGCCGAGTTTCCAATGAAGCTTGTTTGAAACAGGGCGTTTTGTTTACTATTTCAACATGCACGTGTGGTCGTGCCTTCAAATTGCGACCGTTGTTACGGGCTTACTAAATGCAATGCCTTCAACGAAGTTAATAGTCTTAAGAACATTATATTAGTTAATAAATGAAAACCTAGGAACTGACTACGTCCTTTTACTACAGACAAGACAAGACATACATTATGATATTACGATTCATATAACACTTTTGGGAGCATTCTTTACATTGTTCCGTGCACATATGCAGAAACGACAACCAGGAAGTCGACGACCACCACCACCACGACCACAAAAACCAGGACCTAAGGCCGGCTCCGGCTCCGGCGCCTTACCTGAGGTAGGACACATGGCAGACTCCGGCTCCGTAGTAGGACATATGGCCGGCTTCGGCGCTTCACATGGGCTTTGACAAATGACAGGCTCCGGCTCTGGAGTAGGACATATATGACACAGTTGATATAGGTTTACAGCAACATCAACAACGACAGTCCTTGATTAACTCGAATCAGACGTAAAATATTGTTTAACAACGTTGCCTTCTAAAAAAAACATTAAATGTATATGTTGAAAAGAAAGTATAACTTTAATCGAATTCAAATGTGTTCATCTCCCTCCACAAAGATAAGTGTCCCACGACTCTGTATTCCAGCGTGTTAGCATTCTATCAATCAGTTTGAACATGTAATGTTTGCTTATAAAACACATATTCTTAAGGCTGCCCCACTGAAATGTTAAAATGTATTCTTCTCTCTCGCTCCCTCTCCTACCCTCCCTCTCTCCTTCCTCCCCTCCACCCCTACCTCCCGCCCTCTCTCCCTCCCTCTCTCTCTACTCTGTTCCCTTGCTCTCCGTCACTCCACGTCTCTTTTTGTTTCTCGTCCCCTCTCGCCGTCTCTCGCTGTCTCTCTCTCTTTCTCTGTCTCTCTCTCCCTCTCTCTCTCTATCTTTCTATCTATCTATCTCTCTCTCTCTCTCTCTCTCTCTCTCTCTCTCTCTCTCTCTCTCTCTCTCTCTCTCTCTCTCTCTCTCTATCTCTCTCTCTCCCTGACTTTCTCCTCTCTCTGAACTATTCAAAGTTACGTTATTTTTTATACAAATGCTTCACAAAACGGTCTCGTGCGTCTATGAACACAAGTGACGCCATCCGGAGAATGGTTATTTTCTTAGTAGCTACAACGTGCGGCGACTTGTTTACTATGCTTGGTTTGTCTGACAGAGCGAAGAGAGTGGCGAAAGTGGCGCCTCTTTTGGAGACAGCGGAGATAGTGGCGCCCCTGGTGGACACAATGGAGAGAGTGGCGCCCCTGGTGGACACAGCGGTGCGAGTGGTGTGAACAATGCTCGAAGAGGATTAATGGTACGTCATCAGTCTGAGTTGAATGATACTTCGACACCCGACTCTGTTGTTAATCATATTTATCGTAACGGCGTCATAATGTAATGTGATAGTATGTGTTATATTACGGTAATGTGGTTGTCTTGTGTAAATATTGACTGCCGTACTGACCTACTGGAATATGTAGACCCGACTCACACGATAACAACATGTGCTAGTTCTCCCTAATTTGCCAGCTTTGACCTTAAAGTAATATGTTCGTCTACCCGGAATTAGCGAGGGTAATAACTTTTAACTGGAAGTCTGCTGTGTTGAACGTGGGAATGTGAGCATCGTTGGACATCGATGGGCATAGCAGTTAATTCAGCCTGATTCGGCCGAGTTTCCAATGAAGCTTGTTTGAAACAGGGCGTTTTGTTTACTATTTCAACATGCACGTGTGGTCGTGCCTTCAAATTGCGACCGTTGTTACGGGCTTACTAAATGCAATGCCTTCAACGAAGTTAATAGTCTTAAGAACATTATATTAGTTAATAAATGAAAACCTAGGAACTGACTACGTCCTTTTACTACAGACAAGACAAGACATACATTATGATATTACGATTCATATAACACTTTTGGGAGCATTCTTTACATTGTTCCGTGCACATATGCAGAAACGACAACCAGGAAGTCGACGACCACCACCACCACGACCACAAAAACCAGGACCTAAGGCCGGCTCCGGCTCCGGCGCCTTACCTGAGGTAGGACACATGGCAGACTCCGGCTCCGTAGTAGGACATATGGCCGGCTTCGGCGCTTCACATGGGCTTTGACAAATGACAGGCTCCGGCTCTGGAGTAGGACATATATGACACAGTTGATATAGGTTTACAGCAACATCAACAACGACAGTCCTTGATTAACTCGAATCAGACGTAAAATATTGTTTAACAACGTTGCCTTCTAAAAAAAACATTAAATGTATATGTTGAAAAGAAAGTATAACTTTAATCGAATTCAAATGTGTTCATCTCCCTCCACAAAGATAAGTGTCCCACGACTCTGTATTCCAGCGTGTTAGCATTCTATCAATCAGTTTGAACATGTAATGTTTGCTTATAAAACACATATTCTTAAGGCTGCCCCACTGAAATGTTAAAATGTATTCTTCTCTCTCGCTCCCTCTCCTACCCTCCCTCTCTCCTTCCTCCCCTCCACCCCTACCTCCCGCCCTCTCTCCCTCCCTCTCTCTCTACTCTGTTCCCTTGCTCTCCGTCACTCCACGTCTCTTTTTGTTTCTCGTCCCCTCTCGCCGTCTCTCGCTGTCTCTCTCTCTTTCTCTGTCTCTCTCCCCCTCTCTCTCTCTATCTTTCTAACTATCTATCTATCTCTCTCTCTCTCTCTCTCTCTCTCTATCTCTCTCTCTCCCTGACTTTCTCCTCTCTCTGAACTATTCAAAGTTACGTTATTTTTTATACAAATGCTTCACAAAACGGTCTCGTGCGTCTATGAACACAAGTGACGCCATCCGGAGAATGGTTATTTTCTTAGTAGCTACAACGTGCGGCGACTTGTTTACTATGCTTGGTTTGTCTGACAGAGCGAAGAGAGTGGCGAAAGTGGCGCCTCTTTTGGAGACAGCGGAGATAGTGGCGCCCCTGGTGGACACAATGGAGAGAGTGGCGCCCCTGGTGGACACAGCGGTGCGAGTGGTGTGAACAATGCTCGAAGAGGATTAATGGTACGTCATCAGTCTGAGTTGAATGATACTTCGACACCCGACTCTGTTGTTAATCATATTTATCGTAACGGCGTCATAATGTAATGTGATAGTATGTGTTATATTACGGTAATGTGGTTGTCTTGTGTAAATATTGACTGCCGTACTGACCTACTGGAATATGTAGACCCGACTCACACGATAACAACATGTGATAGTTCTCCCTAATTTGCCACCTTTGACCTTAAAGTAATATGTTCGTCTACCCGGAATTAGCGAGGGTAATAACTTTTAACTGGAAGTCTGCTGTGTTGAACGTGGGAATGTGAGCATCGTTGGACATCGATGGGCATAGCAGTTAATTCAGCCTGATTCGGCCGAGTTTCCAATGAAGCTTGTTTGAAACAGGGCGTTTTGTTTACTATTTCAACATGCACGTGTGGTCGTGCCTTCAAATTGCGACCGTTGTTACGGGCTTACTAAATGCAATGCCTTCAACGAAGTTAATAGTCTTAAGAACATTATATTAGTTAATAAATGAAAACCTAGGAACTGACTACGTCCTTTTACTACAGACAAGACAAGACATACATTATGATATTACGATTCATATAACACTTTTGGGAGCATTCTTTACATTGTTCCGTGCACATATGCAGAAACGACAACCAGGAAGTCGACGACCACCACCACCACGACCACAAAAACCAGGACCTAAGGCCGGCTCCGGCTCCGGCGCCTTACCTGAGGTAGGACACATGGCAGACTCCGGCTCCGTAGTAGGACATATGGCCGGCTTCGGCGCTTCACATGGGCTTTGACAAATGACAGGCTCCGGCTCTGGAGTAGGACATATATGACACAGTTGATATAGGTTTACAGCAACATCAACAACGACAGTCCTTGATTAACTCGAATCAGACGTAAAATATTGTTTAACAACGTTGCCTTCTAAAAAAAACATTAAATGTATAATATTATGTTGAAAAGAAAGTATAAGTTTAATCGAATTCAAATGTGTTCATCTCCCTCCACAAAGATAAGTGTCCCACGACTCTGTATTCCAGCGTGTTAGCATTCTATCAATCAGTTTGAACATGTAATGTTTGCTTATAAAACACATATTCTTAAGGCTGCCCCACTGAAATGTTAAAATGTATTCTTCTCTCTCGCTCCCTCTCCTACCCTCCCTCTCTCCTTCCTCCCCTCCACCCCTACCTCCCGCCCTCTCTCCCTCCCTCTCTCTCTACTCTGTTCCCTTGCTCTCCGTCACTCCACGTCTCTTTTTGTTTCTCGTCCCCTCTCGCCGTCTCTCGCTGTCTCTCTCTCTTTCTCTGTCTCTCTCTCCCTCTCTCTCTCTATCTTTCTATCTATCTATCTATCTATCTATCTCTCTCTCTCTCTCTCTCTCTCTCTCTCTCTCTCTCTCTCTATCTCTCTCTCTCCCTGACTTTCTCCTCTCTCTGAACTATTCAAAGTTACGTTATTTTTTATACAAATGCTTCACAAAACGGTCTCGTGCGTCTATGAACACAAGTGACGCCATCCGGAGAATGGTTATTTTCTTAGTAGCTACAACGTGCGGCGACTTGTTTACTATGCTTGGTTTGTCTGACAGAGCGAAGAGAGTGGCGAAAGTGGCGCCTCTTTTGGAGACAGCGGAGATAGTGGCGCCCCTGGTGGACACAATGGAGAGAGTGGCGCCCCTGGTGGACACAGCGGTGCGAGTGGTGTGAACAATGCTCGAAGAGGATTAATGGTACGTCATCAGTCTGAGTTGAATGATACTTCGACACCCGACTCTGTTGTTAATCATATTTATCGTAACGGCGTCATAATGTAATGTGATAGTATGTGTTATATTACGGTAATGTGGTTGTCTTGTGTAAATATTGACTGCCGTACTGACCTACTGGAATATGTAGACCCGACTCACACGATAAAAACATGTGCTAGTTCTCCCTAATTTGCCACCTTTGACCTTAAAGTAATATGTTCGTCTACCCGGAATTAGCGAGGGTAATAACTTTTAACTGGAAGTCTGCTGTGTTGAACGTGGGAATGTGAGCATCGTTGGACATCGATGGGCATAGCAGTTAATTCAGCCTGATTCGGCCGAGTTTCCAATGAAGCTTGTTTGAAACAGGGCGTTTTGTTTACTATTTCAACATGCACGTGTGGTCGTGCCTTCAAATTGCGACCGTTGTTACGGGCTTACTAAATGCAATGCCTTCAACGAAGTTAATAGTCTTAAGAACATTATATTAGTTAATAAATGAAAACCTAGGAACTGACTACGTCCTTTTACTACAGACAAGACAAGACATACATTATGATATTACGATTCATATAACACTTTTGGGAGCATTCTTTACATTGTTCCGTGCACATATGCAGAAACGACAACCAGGAAGTCGACGACCACCACCACCACGACCACAAAAACCAGGACCTAAGGCCGGCTCCGGCTCCGGCGCCTTACCTGAGGTAGGACACATGGCAGACTCCGGCTCCGTAGTAGGACATATGGCCGGCTTCGGCGCTTCACATGGGCTTTGACAAATGACAGGCTCCGGCTCTGGAGTAGGACATATATGACACACTTGATATAGGTTTACAGCAACATCAACAACGACAGTCCTTGATTAACTCGAATCAGACGTCAAATATTGTTTAACAACGTTGCCTTCTAAAAAAAACATTAAATGTATATGTTGAAAAGAAAGTATAACTTTAATCGAATTCAAATGTGTTCATCTCCCTCCACAAAGATAAGTGTCCCACGACTCTGTATTCCAGCGTGTTAGCATTCTATCAATCAGTTTGAACATGTAATGTTTGCTTATAAAACACATATTCTTAAGGCTGCCCCACTGAAATGTTAAAATGTATTCTTCTCTCTCGCTCCCTCTCCTACCCTCCCTCTCTCCTTCCTCCCCTCCACCCCTACCTCCCGCCCTCTCTCCCTCCCTCTCTCTCTACTCTGTTCCCTTGCTCTCCGTCACTCCACGTCTCTTTTTGTTTCTCGTCCCCTCTCGCCGTCTCTCGCTGTCTCTCTCTCTTTCTCTGTCTCTCTCTCCCTCTCTCTCTCTATCTTTCTATCTATCTATCTATCTCTCTCTCTCTCTCTCTCTCTCTCTCTCTCTCTCTCTCTCTCTCTCTCTATCTCTCTCTCTCCCTGACTTTCTCCTCTCTCTGAACTATTCAAAGTTACGTTATTTTTTATACAAATGCTTCACAAAACGGTCTCGTGCGTCTATGAACACAAGTGACGCCATCCGGAGAATGGTTATTTTCTTAGTAGCTACAACGTGCGGCGACTTGTTTACTATGCTTGGTTTGTCTGACAGAGCGAAGAGAGTGGCGAAAGTGGCGCCTCTTTTGGAGACAGCGGAGATAGTGGCGCCCCTGGTGGACACAATGGAGAGAGTGGCGCCCCTGGTGGACACAGCGGTGCGAGTGGTGTGAACAATGCTCGAAGAGGATTAATGGTACGTCATCAGTCTGAGTTGAATGATACTTCGACACCCGACTCTGTTGTTAATCATATTTATCGTAACGGCGTCATAATGTAATGTGATAGTATGTGTTATATTACGGTAATGTGGTTGTCTTGTGTAAATATTGACTGCCGTACTGACCTACTGGAATATGTAGACCCGACTCACACGATAACAACATGTGATAGTTCTCCCTAATTTGCCACCTTTGACCTTAAAGTAATATGTTCGTCTACCCGGAATTAGCGAGGGTAATAACTTTTAACTGGAAGTCTGCTGTGTTGAACGTGGGAATGTGAGCATCGTTGGACATCGATGGGCATAGCAGTTAATTCAGCCTGATTCGGCCGAGTTTCCAATGAAGCTTGTTTGAAACAGGGCGTTTTGTTTACTATTTCAACATGCACGTGTGGTCGTGCCTTCAAATTGCGACCGTTGTTACGGGCTTACTAAATGCAATGCCTTCAACGAAGTTAATAGTCTTAAGAACATTATATTAGTTAATAAATGAAAACCTAGGAACTGACTACGTCCTTTTACTACAGACAAGACAAGACATACATTATGATATTACGATTCATATAACACTTTTGGGAGCATTCTTTACATTGTTCCGTGCACATATGCAGAAACGACAACCAGGAAGTCGACGACCACCACCACCACGACCACAAAAACCAGGACCTAAGGCCGGCTCCGGCTCCGGCGCCTTACCTGAGGTAGGACACATGGCAGACTCCGGCTCCGTAGTAGGACATATGGCCGGCTTCGGCGCTTCACAAGGGATTGGACAAATGACAGGCTCCGGCTCTGGAGTAGGACATATATGACACAGTTGATATAGGTTTACAGCAACATCAACAACGACAGTTCTTGATGAACTTGAATCAGACGTAAAATAATGTTTAACAACGTTGCCTTCCCCAAAAAACATTAAATGTATATGTTTAAAAGAAAGTATAACTTTAATCGAATTCAAGTGTGTTCATCTCCCTCCATAAAGATAAGTGTCCCACGACTCTGTATTCCAGCGTTTTAGCATTCTATCAATCAGTTTGAACATGTAATTTTTGCTTATAAAACACATATTCTTAAAGCTGCCCCATTTAATGTTTAAATTTACTCTTCTCTCTCGCTCCCTCTCCTACCTTCCCTCTCTCCTTCCTTCCCTCCACCCCTACCTCCCACCCTCTCTCCCTCCCTCTCTCTCTCTACTCTGTTCCCTTGCTCTCCGTCACTCC